>CM031244.1:488990143-489557643 GCA_018340775.1 Taxus wallichiana var. yunnanensis | reverse complement strand
CGGCTCTTTTCCTTTGTTGCGCATATATCACAACCTCCGTAAGAAACTGTATTTCTTGATTTCATAGAACAATGCATTTCTTCATGATGTAGATCTACTTTATGAAGCTTTAAGCCTAAGTATACAACTTGCATATAGTTGTTCAAATAGCATAAGTGATTATTTGGAAAATAGTCTAGCAACTTCAGGGGACATTTTCTTGATAGATGAGTCGAAGCCTAGAATATACATTGGGCATGGAGTCAACATATAACCTTCAAAATTTACCACCAAACTAGGCCACAATTGTTCCTTTCTTTGGGAATTTCTTTTACGTGCGAAATACTCAAATTTGCTTCATAGAATCAATGACCCATGGAATTGTAAATGGAACCAAAGCACTGTGCAACACAACACTTATTCAAGATATCACCACAAATATTGAGGAACATATACTCAATCAATGATCATGAAAAAAAAAAGAAGGGACCCACTACCAACAAAAAGGAAAAGGAAAGGAAAAAAAATGAACAATAACTATTTACAAGATCAACTAAACAATCTCAATGAGAAGGTTTAAGATAAATCATATTGACTAGGATTTGAAGTGCCTCCCCCATCGAGCTTTGTTAACTCAAACGAATTCACCTACTTATAGGCTAAGATATATATGGTCCACTCTAAAGTGCATCAAACTTGGAGTGACACCTTAGTTTATTTATATTTGCATCCCATTTTAGAACTAGATCCCCCTTTTGAAAGTGTGTGCTTTAACCTTCTTATCAAACCACTATTTGGTTAACCTCTTGGTGTTCTTATAATTTGATCATAGCGGAGTGCATTAACTCCTCAAGATTGAAATAATTTGTCATTCTAACTATTATTTCATCCTCACCCTCCAATTTCAACAAATGTGCCAACTTTAATTAAGGTTATTCAAGATATAATGAATTTCTAGCCTCTCTACCATACACAAAAATGAAAGGACAGTTACGTTTATCTCTTTGGTGTGATTCTATCAGCCCAAATAACATTCTTGATCTTTGTATGTCATTGCCTATGATTCATTTCCATTGTTTTCTTCATTATCTTGATTAGGTTCTTATTACTAGACTCATCTAGGCCATTACATTGAGGGTAATAATTAGAATAAGTTTTTAGGTAGATACCATATGCTTGAGAACCCAACTAGAGATTTTGTAACCCAAAAAGATTTAGTATTATTAGAAATTATAGTTTTGGAAAACCAAAACCTTGTCATAATATCCTCCAACCAACAAATCTAGGATGGTTGATTTAGTTGCTTCCTTGAGTGCCACACGCTCTGTCTATTTGGTGATGTAATCAGTAGATGTTAGGATCCATTTGTGGTCAACACTTGACACTGTATTGATCATATTGATAAAATCAAGTCCCCATTGAGAGAAAGGTTCATCCGTTTGGATTAGATAAAGTGAGAGGGCCTACATCTTCCTTTTGAAAGAAAAGAGGGCACATTCTTTGCATCTTCTAACCCATTGATGTGAATCTACAAATAACGCAGGCAAAAGTACCCTACTTTCAAGTTTTTAGATTTTTGTCACCTTTGTGGAGAAATTTCCACCAGATAAGCCATTATGGAATTCCGCCAAAACCTTGTTCACTTGTTCTCCTTCAATGCACCTTAGTAACACTCCATCCAAATTCTTTCTAAAAATAACTCTGCTTATCAAAAATTCTATCTTTTGGATTTATTCAAACCAAAATAATATTCACCGGTAGAAAAAAACTATGGACATGTTATTCATCCAACTATTGTCATTAGGAGGACTTGTTGTAGATTGTTCTTACTCCTACTCCAAGAAACAAGAGGTTTCTTGATCATTTTATACATCAAAATCCGGATGTTCACACAATCCCTTTCCTCTAACCAGTCTTGTGGCCTTGATAGTCACATCATATTCCATAATTTTGTCACTCATGTCCAAATATATTTTAATTGATATTACCTCTCATAATCAAGTCTTTCACATTGGGATTAGATACCAATACTTTGATGTGGTTGGTTGCAAGAATACACTTGAAATTCTTGAGGGATATCATGATGGAAAAAAACTTTCTTCTCAAGTGGTTGTATCTCAATTCATAGCCTTTTAAATGTTTGATTGAAGAAAGTTCTAAGTCTTCATCATTTTATTGAGTTAACATAATGACAATACTAACTTTGTCTCCATAGACATATAAAATGAATTGCTTTGAATAATCTAGGTTAATGAGAGTGGGTTCTTGTGAAATTGATTCCTTGATCCCATCAAAGATTTCCTTTCCTTCCTTGGTCCATTTAAAATTTGCATCCTTCTTGATAATCAAGGTGATGTGTTTGAATAATCTTGGAAATTTAGGAATAAAATTCCTAACAAAATTAATCTTACCAAGGAAAGACTCTAGAGGATTTTTATGAGCTAGTAATGAAAGAGAGAGAATGATAGAGATATTATTTAGGTCAATAACAATTCCTTCTTTTGAGACAACATGACCAAAATATTTACTTGTGGAATTACAAAGATGCATTTATTTGGGTTGAGTGATACTCCAAACTCTCTACACATTTTAAACACTTTCTCAAGATGTTTCATGTGATCTTCACCCACTTTTGAGAAAACTATGATATCATCCAAGTAGATTAAGATGATATTTTTTTATACAAAGCCCTTGAATGCAATATCCATAGGTAAACGACATTAGTAAGACAAAATGACATATTCTCATAGGTAAATGTACCTTATTTGGTTGTGAATGTTGTCTTAGGTTGATCTTCTTCTTTGAATTTGATTTGGTTAAAACCATAATAACCATCTAAAAGAGAGAACCTTTTAGCTCCAATTTTTTTTTGTAAAATTTGGTCCATGGAAGGTAAAGGATAATGATGTTCAAGCGAGGTCTTATTCGGATCCCTAAAATCCACACACAACCTAATCTCTCCATTATTCTTTCTAATAAGGACCAAGTTTTCCATCCAAGGGGAATACTTGATGGGGAATATGATTTTGGCCTTAATGAGCTTGGATAATTCTTTTCTCATGAGGGGCTCTATTTTTAGATTAATATGTCTTTACTTATGTCTAATTGGCTTTGGCCTGGATCAATATTTATAGCATGTTGGGAAATATTTGGATCAAAACCTCTAGGATCTTCATAAATCCATGAGAAAACAACATTATATCTTTGACATAATGAAATAAAATCTGTTTTTCAGTCCCATCACATACCTTTCCAAATAACAACTCCTTGTCTTGTGTGATGATGACCAGTTGGTAGTCTTCCTTCTTTACTTGTTATTTTTTCTTCCTCTCTCCCTTAAACTCATCATCAGGGATGAAGATGTATTCAAGTGTGACCAGCCCTTTAGGACATTTTTTTTCCTTAATGAATGATCGATCACCATATATTTCTTGAAACTTAGGTTTCAAATCTAATAAAATTTTGCCTCACTTTGGATGAACTAAACACTTTTCTTGTCAGGTGTGAATTTTTTTCTAGATGGGCTCATTATCTAAAATAGATTGCCTAACCATTACTTTTACATGTTGTTTGTTACTTTGGATGAGGTATTTGGGTTGAGAAAATTGTGAACCAACAAACACCATCTGATTTTCTTTTGCATTCAAATTTCTTATCACTATTTGTAGGCCGATAACATCAAAATGTTCCATGAGATCCCAAAATATATGTCTATAAGATTTGAAAATATTATTATTGGTGGCACATTTCTCTCTTACTTGGTGGAAAACTTAGTATCTCCAAATACTTACAAGACTTTAATATGCATTTTTTGCTAACAATAGTCGATGAATTAACACCTCATACCCTGCCACATTGTTGGAACATGCGAAATGAAATCTATGGGAATAAAATAATTTATTTCCCATTAGAGAAACTAAAACAACACCTGCTACAACTCCATTTCTACTTCTAGAGCCATCAAAAACATTTTCCATAAACCTGAAGCATCGTCATCTTCCTTATGTGACACGGGGGCTATGAAATCTTCTTCATGTATACAATAAGTAGTGAAAATAGTTTCTTTAGCTATGTCTTAAAGATCAAATTCATAATTCTCCTTGGTCCATTCATTTAGTAAAATATTAGAAACCAAATAAGGAGGAGTAAACTACTTTCTCCGACACTAATTCATTTTATTCTTCTTCTTGGATTATTTAGTTAGAACTAAGGGGAATAAGGTCATAGGATTCAACATGGTAAGATGAAATTGGATTAGCTTTGATGGTAAATCTTGTGCCATATCTGGTCCTTAAGAGCATGTGAGACCAATCAGAAGATAAATACCCACCCACTTTGGCTGTGAAATCTCTTGATAAGTAGAGGGAAAAGAAAGGAGGTAAGTCAATGATTGATATATCTTGAGTGATGGTTAAGATAAGAAAAACATGAAGGGATAACTCAAGGTTATTTATGACTCATAATATTTCTAAGGTTGATCCATCAAGTTACAAGACTCCTTTAGACATTGGATTATATTCAATTTATAAAATTTCTACTATTTTTTGGGAATTACAGAAGTAATAACACTTAAATCTATCATACAATTATATACTAGGCATTTTCCCACGATTAAATACATGTAGAAAGGTGGAGGATTCTTTACCTTACTTACTTTTCCATCCTTTGGTTGGTACAAGTTAGCCATTGAATTTGACTTCTAGAAAACTAGTTCGATTGCGGAAACTACTTTAAACATTCTTGTAGGAGATCCCTCTGAGATGGGACAAATAAGGCATCCCATATTGTTAGGTTCAAATTTGTCTTCTTCATTTTCTAGACAATATTTAGTGGGATAGCCATGGATTTATGTATTAAAGGTGTGAAGGATTCTCTCCTTGTTTCTCAATAAAAGAAAGTAGTTACCTTTGTGGCGAGACTCATTTATTTTGTAGAGGTGGAGTTTCTGGATGAATCCACTTGTGTGATTTCAATCAAGTTTGTGGATCATTTTTATTTGAGATGTGGGATGTGGAATTCCTCACCACCTTTTCTTTAAACTTTAATTGTCCACGATATGAAGATGCAACCTATTTAAGTTCTCCATGATTTGATTGACCATGAAAAATTTCTTCATGACTACAAAACATGAGGTTGAATTTAAGGTGGTTTCTTGTACCATTTCCACATTGTAATTTTCCATTTCCCTCAATGGTTCTTGCTGATTGAAAGAATTTTGCACCATGAGGGTATGAACTTGTACACTTTTAAGTATTCTAATTATGTGGTTGAATTCATGGAAAAAACCATTCAGATTCTTTGATAAAATTATTTTTGATAGGAACAAGAGCCTTGTTATTGCTTGGTGGCTAGTAGTTGTTGTGTAGGAGCTCTTGTTTGAAGGGGAAAATTTGGATTATAGCCTTGGAACCTACTTATTTTTTTAGTTTGGCCATATCTTTGATTAGGGTATTGAAATATTTGTTGATGATAACCTTGATTAAACATCTAATTTGAAGATTTCCCTTGGTTGAAACTAGGGTAATTTCTAGGTATGTGAGCTTTTACCTCTTGAGAGAGACAATTTCATTGGATAATTTTTTTAATAAGACTCGATGTCATCATTATCATATTTCTTGTGGGAGGAATAAGATGTGGAGGTAAATGATAAAACATTTGGATCTAGAATAAGAGCAAGAGAAGGTTGAATATGTTGCATGGATTCTAGAAACAAAGGTGTAGGAAACTTATGAGCTATTTTTATGGCTCGAGTTAAGAAAATTTCAGCCCTAATGACTATAGTATAAACATGTTGCAATGTTTTAGCTCACATATATTAAATTATAACTACAATATCAGAATTAAGATATATTAAGAAATACAAGAAAAACCTTGAGGGGTAGGTGTCAAGAGAGTTGGGATCGTATCCCATTTTTTTGAAATTTGAAGTTGAAACCTACCATATGTTTAGTAGAATATATTTTGATAGTTGGTATTTGTTATAGTAATGAAATGTTATCCTCATTTTCATAAAACTATTGGCACAATGCTTCTCCAAGCTCATATGAAGAATGGATTGATGTAGGTCGTAGACTTATATACCATTGTTGTGCTTTTTCTTTAAGGGAAGAAGCTAGAATTAAAATTACTTTTACATCATCATCGTCACTATAGAGTGGACTGATCATACATTAACAACAACTTGTATATGTTTTATGAGGGTAGTAGGATTTTTACTAGCAAAGAATGGAATAACCTTTAGGAAACAACCATAATATCATTATGAGCCACTAAGGCTAAAGGACTACCTCCATTAAAAGTTACAAAAGGTAAATTTCATTAATAAGCCATGAAGGGAATGGGCCTTGAATTTTTAAGAGGAAAAGAGAAGGATATACTAGGAGGAGGAGTGGAAATGATTTTTTTGGGAACACTTAATAGATACCTCTAAACTGATCTTCATTTACTTCTCCTCTTGGGTGAGAGCCGCAGATATTCAAAAAAATTCCTCTTGTTGTGTTTTGTCTTGTTTGTATCCTTCTCATGAAAATGGGTACCAAAATGCTTAAATACAATAGATATGAATTTGGGAGTCACCAAATGTGTAGAAGGATGCCTTTAAAGGATGAGATTCACTATATCCTACATTCTTGTACACTTTTATGCACATCTGCAAACATTCGTGGTCAAATGTAACTCTCTGTTATATGCACTAACATATTATCTAGTCTAAAGTCCCCTCATAATCCTCTAATGTTCTTATCTCTTACCAAATTATTTTTCATTGATCCTCTGAAGATGCATAACTATATGCCTTTGAAAACAAGGCCTTCCTACACAAAATAGTCCAACCAAGGAGTCCTTTCAACATTGAAAAGTTCTAAGAAAAATTCTTGTGCCTGGATAAAATATTAATCTTGTGCATACAACTTGTTCATCAATTCGGAACCCACCACTTCCACTATCATTTTCATCAAAAAAATATTGTGCCTATTTAATACATCAACAAATTTGTTATCTTTTACTCTCCCATGTTTCAACACAAAATTTTATCCCTATAGGTATTATACCCACTTCATATGCATTTGACTCAACTTCCACTAACTATTTATGAACTAGAATACTTGGTAATCACTACATATTACAAACTCCTTCAACATTAAGTATTACCTCTACTTCTTGAGCACTTGCACAATTGCATAGAACTCCTTATCACACATGTTATACATCTTATTTGCACATCATTCCAATTAGTAATGAAATAATCTACTATCCTTCCCTCTTGAGTTTTAACTATGCCAATGGATATTGTTAGTGCAAAATCACAACACCCCCAAATGAGTTATGGATATGCTTTTCTAAGGTAGAGTCATTTGGTGTGATTTGCATAACATTGGATCATTCCCCAAGCTTTGGGACTTGCAAATGGGAATGATCCTCTAGAGAAGGCTGGTTCCTCTTCCTAAACTACTTGCCACAAGCTATTCCAGTGTAGGAAAGCTAATCTAATCCTAATCTAACTTCCAAGGAGACAAGGAGAGGAAGAAAACAAGGAAAAATAGAGCCTACACTAAAATGGCGATACACTAAAGAAGGAAAGTGTTGATTATCCACTAAAATACCATGGAGCAAAATGAAGTGAGAAATGGAAAGGATAGACAAGTGCATCACAGACTAGAGATATATTTCACATAGAAAATGTTCCAAAATCCCTAAAAACACAACTCCAAAACCTACAAATGACATTCAAACATGCACATATGCCCTACAACAATGAGAGGCAAGAAGAAACAACCAAAAATGAGAAAAGGATGGGCAAATGCATCACAAAAACAAGTTTTTATTGCTCCAGATTTACACAGTATGTTATTTCATGGGAAAGAGGAAAAAATGCCATCTACAGAGCAAGGGAGGAGGTTAGAACTCCATTTCAACCCCTGGGGAAGAAAAGAAGAGGGAGGCAGAGAAGAAGAATGAACAACCTTTGAAATATGTGCCTCTGTTTACATTTTATAGAAAAAACGTGAGAAGAGAGGAAAAATGCGGGATCTACTCCAACCACTTTTCAAAATGTGTTTTAATTCTTCCTTTGTTGATGGGCTCGATGCAAAAGCTCATAATTCCATGTATCTACTTCGCAGACCAAAGAAAATGACCCATACTTCATTAAATTTGGTGGTTGGAACTGGTTTTTGTCTTTTCCACGCCAAAACATGTTTTGAAAATTTCTCCCCAAATCTTCACCAAAATCCAAAATTGAAGATTCCATGATGAAGAGAATCTTTAGATCTTTCCATTGGTACCAAGAACGTCAAAAATGGAGCTCTGGATCAAAAGATATGGCCTTCTGAGTTTTTCCTTAACGTTTTCAGCAAAAAACAACTTGGGCAAATTTTGAACTTTTCTCCCGCAAATCCTCTGATGATGTGGCATCCATTGGGTCGGCGGAGGCAGGGGCTCCTTTTTTCCATTTTACACTTTTTGACAAAAGTCGAAAAATATCATTTGCCTCCAAGGTCCGCCGGCCCACATTAGCTTTTTGATGTGCCAGCTTAACACTTAATTTTCACCTTTTTGACAAAAGGAAAATTTTCACTTTTTCCTCCGATTCCCTACCGGTCCGAGATTCCTTGGAAAACATCTCTCCCAAGCCCCGTAGGTCCGCCTTGGGCAAATTTTCCCTTCGACTCCGCCGAGCCATAACTCAAAAAATACAAGGAGTTAGAAAGAGTTCTTTAACTTTCTAGAAAGGGGAAGAAATTCTCTATATAATAGAGTATTTTCCAGAAAATTTTGAATGCTTTAAATGTCTGAAATTTGGACTAAAGCACAAAAGGTAGTAAGTTAACCCAAAAATAAGGGGAGCTTATTTTGGTTAACAACTTTGGCGACTCACAGGGGTCATCTGCCTACTAGATGAATGATCAGTGGCCTTTTTGCATCCATTGGGCATGGAGTCAAGCCTGATAACCAATTATCTGATCTAACTCTGAAAATATGACCTCTGAATCACTTGGAAACCCGCTGAAACTTGAAGTTGAACTTCACCAAAAGCCAACTGAATGCACTGTGCAAGAGCAATACAACAGCACCAAAAACTATGTACAAACTAAAAATCATACATGCTCCAAATGGAACATGCAAAGTGTGTAAAAGAACTTCTTTTGCTGAAAAAAACCTACCTACACTACTCTAACCAAGAGCAAAGGGAACTCAAACAAAACCTACATCTGGCAGGGAGAAATAACTTCCCTTCCTAAAAAATTGCAACTATGCACGACTAATTTGCACTAAACTTGGCTGGTTGGATGAGTGAAAAACTAACTACAAGTTGATCTTCCACCCAAATGACCAAAGTATCAACTGAAGACAAATCCAATACCTCTTTTAGTTGCTCTACATTTGGATTGAAGAGGTATGACAGCTGATCCTTGGTACTTTGTAGCTCATCCTCATGCCACTGAGCGGCGTGACTAGTTGTAGCTTCTCCTTTGGCTCTAAAAATCCAAATACTTGATTGGGAAGGTCTAGTCGATTGATGTGCCTATTGCTCGATTTTCAACTCTAGAAATGGATTCCTCTTATAGACCTTCTTGGATGAATGGCGTGGAAGAAGTGGTGGGACCTTTTTGCTCTTTCTCTTCCTCCTCTTGTGAAGAACATGGAAGGTTTAGATATTCCAAACTTGATTCCAAAAGGATGCTATAAGGTAAGATGCTGCTGAAATGAATTCTCTCCTCCATGACATCGGTATGCATGTTTGGAATGTGGATGAAGGAGGAGAAAACAATGTGATTTCAACTAGTTCTTCTCCATCAAAACAGTCCTCCAAATCAGACAGATAAATTACCTCATTCTTTGTCTTGCTGCAAATGTTCAACTTCCTCCATGGTGTTCTCTTGATCAACAACTTGTTTACCATGGTTTCTTTCATCCTCCAACATGAAGTTTGAAAGATAAAACTCTTCTCCAACATTAGATCTCAAGAGAGATGAAGTGGAAGGAAGAACTGAAGGTTATTTTATAGCTTGTTTTGTGTTCAAAGCTCTTGGACCTGCATTTTTCTCCTCCACAGCTAGAATGTGCTCCTCTTCTTTTGGATTTGGAGTAGCTTCTCCTTCCTCTGCTGCTTGAAGACCATCTTGCTCTTGAATGACCTCTTTCTCTATCATGAAGTTTTCCAAATCAAACTCTTCAATCTACTTCTCTAGAGGACAAGTTGGGACTACAAGATCTTCTTCAGAGCTCCTTTCCATGGTGGATTCATCAACCAAAACAGGCCCTTTGAATGAAAGCAAGAAATTATCAATGATGCCTTCTTCTTCTATTGCTATAAACTCTGATTTGGTCTCACCCATTTGCTCCTTTCTAATGGGACTTTGAGCTGATTTTCCTTCCTCTTCCATGGCTGATTGTGCAACTTGAATTAGACCAAAATTTTCTTCAAGTAGAGTGCCAACATGGACACTACATTATGAGAAAACAGGTTGATCTTCTTGCTCCACTGCTGCTGCTGCTACAAACTCAGCCTTGGCCACCTTTGGTTCTTCAACATTTACCTCCTCTGTAGGCTTAACCAACAAAGGAATTTTTTTAATCCCGAATCTAAGAGCCAAGTTCACTAAACTCTTAATCATTTCTTCTTCTTTCACTTCTTCTTCTTCTTGTCCTTCATGACTGATTTTTACAATTTCTTCTTCCCTACATGGAATTGGGAAGGCAAGAGGAGAAACAGATTGGGATTCAATCATTTGTGCATTTGTTGGTGGTGGTGGGAGGGATGGAACTTCTTGTTTCTTTGGAGGGGAAGGTGTTTCTTTTTGCTCTTGTGGAGGGATTTGGATTTGGAAGAGAAGAGAAAAGAAAAGCTGAGACGAGATGGAAGAGTAAGGGATGGAGGGATGGTTTTCACAACTTGACATTGTTGAAATGGTAAAGCTTGAGATGAAGAAGAAGAAATACAAGGAACTACTGAATGACTTACCCATTGACAAGGTTGATTTAGACTCTGCTCATATGCTTCTATCTCCTCAGTCCATTGTGCAAGTTGGGGCAACATCTCAATTATGAAGTCCAACTTCTCCTAAGGGTGTAGTGCCTTGGAAAAGGACCTTCCCATGGATAAGGAGTCCTGCAACCAATTCTAAACACCTTCATTTGAGTTGTTTCTCTTGATTGCACCATGCCAATCTCCATTTTTTGGATCTTCTCCAACAAACCAACATCTTGCATTTGATTGTCTTCATTGTTTGCATACCCCTGCTCTTGGAAAGCTCCATAGCCAAACTAATTTTGACACTACTACTCATAGGAGTAAACATGCTGATCTTGAATCTGCTCAAAATGTTGATTTGAAGGAGTTGTAAAGCACATTGGAGGTGGAATGTACATTCTTAATGTGAATGTGAATTCCATGATGGAAATGAAGTCATGATTGCACAACTTCATGGAATGATGGAAAATAATGAAAGATATGGAAAGAAGAGTGAATGGAAATGGATGGAAAATAGGTCTGCAACTCAGAGAATGAGTTATTTACCAGATGGAGTCGCCAGATGTGCAAACTGTTGCTTCTCAAAAGATAGAAATTGCAACAAGTGCACATCGATCTTGTTGCAATGAAGTGAAGACCTCTAAGGTCCCACTGGGCGTGCCAAAATTGTTAGTGTGAAATCATAGCACCCCCAAATGAGTTATGGATCTGCTTTTCTAAGGCAAAGTCATTTGGTGTGATTTTCATAACATTGGATCATTCCCCAAGCTGTGGGACTTGCAAATGGGAATGATCCTCCGAGAAAAAGCTGGTTCCTCTTCCTTAACTACCTACCACAAGATATTCCAGTGCAGAGCAAGCTAATCTAATCCTAATCTAACTTCCAAGGAGACAAGGAGAGGAAGAAAACAAGGAAAAAATAGAGCCTACACTAAAATGGTGATACACTAGAGAAGGAAAGTGTTGATCATCCACTAAACTACCATGGAGCAAAAGGAGGTGAGAAATGGAAAGGATGGACAAGTGCATCACATACCAGAGATAGATTTCACACAAAAAATGTTCCAAAATCCCTAAAACACAACTCCAAAACCTGCAAATGACATTCAAACATGCACATATGCCCTGCAATAATGAGAGGCAAGAAGAAACAACCAAAAATGAGCAAAGGATGGGCAAATGCATCACAAAAACAAGTTTTTATTGCTCTAGATTTACACAGTATGTTATTTCATGGGAAAGAGGAAAAAAATTCCATCTACAAAGCAAGGGAGGAGGTTAGAACTCCATTTTGACCCCAGGGAAGAAAAGAAGAGGGAGGTAGAGAAGAAGAATGAACAACCTTTGAAATATGTGCCTCTGTTTACATTTTATAGAAAAAACGTGAGAAGAGAGGAAAAAACGCAGGATCTGCTCCAACCACTTTTCAAAATGTGTTTTAATTCTTCCTCTGTTGATGGGCTCGATGTAAAAGCTCATAATTCCATGTATCTACTTCGTAGACCAAATAAAATGACCCATACTTCATTAAATCTAGTGGTTGGAACTGGTTTTTGTCTTTTCCACGCCAAAACGTGTTTTGTAAATTTCTCCCCCAAATATTCACCAAAATCCAAAATTGAAGACTCCATGATGAAGATAATCTTCAGATCTTTCCATTGGTACCAAGAACGTCAAAAATAGAGCTCTGGATCAAAAGATATGGCCTTCTGAGTTTTTCCTTAACGTTTTGGCAAAAAACAACTCGAACAAATTTTAATCTTTTCTCCCACAAATCCTCTGATGATGTGGCATCCATTGGGGTCGGTGGAGGCAAGGGTTCCTTTTTTCCATTTTACACTTTTTGACAAAAAGTCAAAAAATCTCATTTGCCTCCGAAGGTCCACCGGCCCGCATTAGCTTTTTGATGTGCCAGCTCAACACTTAATTTTCGCCTTTTTGACAAAAGGGAAATTTTTCACTTTTTCCTCTGATTCCCCACCAGTCCGAGATTCCTTGGCAAACATCTCTCCCAAGCCTTGCAGGTCCACCTTGGGCAAATTTTCCCTTCTAACTCCACCGAGCCATAACTCAAAAAATACAAGGAGTTAGAAAGAGTTCTTTACCTTTCTAGAAAGGGGAAGAAATTCTCTATCTAATGGAGCATTTTCCATAAACCTTTGAATGCTTTAAATGTCTAAAATCTAGAATGAAGCACAAAAGTTAGCAAGTTAACCAAAAAATAAGGGGAGCTTATTTTGGTTATGAATACTACTAGCATCACAAACAAATTGGAATGCCTTTAAAAAATCAAGGAATGCCAACAAAAATTGTTCAATAACCTTCCACTCTAGTTCTTGAATACTATTATTTGTGCTCATGATATAGATTAGAATATTCTTATCCCCTCACATGACCTCTTTTATAGGTACAAATGTTCCACAATTTCCTAATGAATTTGTAAAAACTTTCCAACTAATGAAATATATGTGCTTCAAAATTACTCCTTGGTGATGGGTGGGTGATGGCCACACAAAAATTGTTTGAACCTTCTCTAGATCCATTTTTAAGCTTACGTGGGAAATAAAAAATCCCAACTAGATAATAATCCCTCCTCCATAAAACTACACTTTTTCAAATTAATCAACAACTTCTCCTCACGTAACCACATCAACACTTGCCTTATATATGTAAAAAAAATTCCTCTCCCATCTTGTTGAATATTAGAATATCATCAAGATATATGAATTAAATATTTCCCAAAAATAGTTTCAATACTTCATTCATCAATCTCATGAAAGAAATCTATGTTAATCAATCTAAATGGCATCAAAATCCATTCATACAATCCTTTTACATCTTGAATGAAATTTTTCTTTCACCATCCTCTCTTATTCCAATATAATGATTTCCATTCTTTAAATTAATATTGCTAAAATACCTTGTGCCACTCATAAAATTCACAATGTCGTCCATGCACAATAGTGGAAACTTGTACTTGATGGTGATCTTATTTATGGATCACAAATATGTACACATATGTCATTCATCACCCTTCTAAGCAATGTTATAACTATTGGTATTGGACATAGGATTAGAATCTCTTTGATAAGTCATATCTAGTAGCTCCTAAAATTATCTTTATATCTCCTCATTATATTTTGTGTCATCATGTATGTCAAATTGTTTAGAAAAATTGATCATGAGATTTAGTCCATGTGGTGACGTATGTTATGTACAAGTGGAAAACCTTCTAGAAACTCACTTGAAACTACTTCTATAAACTCTCCCAAAATTTATTTCACCTCTCCTAACATTAATTCAATTTTCTTTGTCATTGTCCCTACGTTCTCTAAATTTTAATAGGCTCAATATCGTTTGCATAACACACATTATTATTCTTCATCTCATTCAATAAATGATTCTTTGAAAGCAATAGAACCTTAGGTCCCTACTCTGCTCCTTCACCCTTATCCTTCATTGGATTAAGAGCGTAGTACTCTTTCCCATCCTTCACCACCTTGTATTTGTTTTCCCATCCATTACGTTGTGCCTTTTGATTAAATTTACACATCCTTCCAAGTAGCACATGACATGCATCCATGCATGAATTATATCATAGAGGATATTGTTTTCATATATCCTTTTCTCAAACCAGCCATATGTATTTCTTAGTCACCAATAGTTGGTGTCCTTTTTGCAACCATGAAAATTTGTATGGATTAGGATGCTTGATCCTCTTGACCCAATTTTTTACCATTACTTGTGCAAAAAACATTATCAATACTTCCATTGTACACTATCACTTGCATACTTTTCCTCCTAATTTGTATGTTGTTTTGAAAAAATTCTTCCTTTTCTCAGGACCAAATTTGTCTTTCATTGGTTTTAATAACATGCACTTGAACATTAAAATTTTTCTCATCCTTGGGTATTCTTCATAACTTAACACATTAATTTCATCAACTTGTGTAATGTGCATACTCACATTAATATGTTTTCTATCACTTAGGGAATGTGGGCACTCAAAATCTCTATGTCATATCTCTCCACACCTATAACATTTTTGTTGAATCCACATCATATTCTCCATCCATAGGATCCTATTCCCTTGAAATAATTCATGTTTATCTAGTTGTTACTTAATTACATGGCATTTAATTTTAATTTCCTTAATGATGCATAGAGTTTCCCTACCACCACCTTGTCCGTGGCCTTCCTTTTCCTTGTGCAACATTTTATTTCTTGTGTTTCAAATTTTCTTACGCCTTGGGTGCATACTATAGGATTCCTCTACTAAACACACTTGGAACATTCCAAAATCATCTTGAATCACAATACACAATCCATTCCTATATATGGATATCTTATCCATATAATATTCCACATGTTTCACTCAAATAGCGAGTCAACAAAACTCTTGATGTACTCCTTCACATTGATGTCTACTTTTCGTAGGTTTTGTAAATTCTTAAACAAATTGAGACATTAATACAAGGGAAGTAATTTCACCTTCAACTTTTCCACCATCCTATAAAATGTCTTAATCTTATTCTTTCCTCTTTACACACACTATCTATTTGGATATGTTCTAATTAGAACAATGTATAACCCTTCAAATTCATGTCGGAAAAATTAAATTTCCTAGGATCTTCCATATCTTGACACTCAAATTAATTCTTGAGCTCCATTAATCTAAAATAACTAAAATAACTAAAGGTGTTTAATCTAGGATTACTCCTCATCTTAACAATTACATGTAAAATCATGTCCTCTGGTCCATCATCTTGTGCATCTTTATCTTCTTCCACATTTATGGCCTATGCTATTTGCTACATAAGTATCACCTCATTACCATTGTGATCCTCTAAAACAACACACATGGCTTCCATGAGCTCCAAATAGGCTTGTAGTCTCATCAATTCAACCAAATCCTTAATTCTCATACCTTGGTCTTTACCCTTTTACAACATTAATATTGTATGCCATTTTGTTTCCTCAAAATGAATGGGACCTCTTTGCCTCCTCATACCTTCTACCCAAAAATATTCATGCTAGAAGATGCATGCAATGATTTTATACCCACACTTGCAAATGTGGACAATTGTTGATCAATGAACATTGTTAAATCCTCACAGGTCTTCTACTTAACAATATCATAGTAGAAGATGTTTGTATTGATTTTCTATCCACACTTAAAAATTTTGTCCCAGTAGAAATTGGCCTTTTCATTGTGTTCAAGGAGAACGTCTAACTACTCGGATGATGTCATCTGGGTTGGGCGTGAGGAAGATGACACATATTCTTAGCTCATAGTCGATATCATATTTCTCCCACACAAACAATTGACACACTGATGGGTAGGTCATATATAGTGTTAGGTTCATAAGTTGTTCTAGGAGGGTCATCTAATAGAGACACAAGCTTACAAGCAACAAATAATATTAGCCATGATTATAAGATATCAAAAATATATTAGAATGTATTACAAATGCAAAGTAGGGGAATTTTAATAGGGATCGATGTCGAATCCGGTAGATCGGTGTTGATCTATAGGATCAATACTTTGATCACTATTAAAATTATGTTTTGATTAAAGCACATTTTATAATGCTTATGATTTTGAATAAAGAATAAAAATGCAAGTGTTCGGACCAATTAAATTAAGATCCGATTGAACTTTAAGGATAGCGATTTAAAAAAATAAATAAAGTGACATACCTTTTTAGGTGTATGGGGTTTGAATAGACTGGGTGTTGAAGAAAATTGCTCCAAAGGGAGTGTAAGGCAGTAAGAGATTTTGTTCCTTGATGTCTTCAACGGGTTCCTAGATTCCCAAGTCCGAATCCAAGCTTTTCACTTGTAAATTTCTCGGTGGATCTTTGGAATTGATTTGAGAATCCTTTGCGATGGAATGGGTTGATTTTTATAAGATCGATGTCGTTTCAACGGATCGCCATCGATCTACACCGATCGTTGTTGATTGTGTGGAACTAAATTGATTTTTTTCCATTTCGAGGAGAAAGGTTGAGTTTAGTTGAAACCATTTCCTTCTACGGGTTTTCGGGTTTTTGATGCTCTATGGCTGTTTTGAGCTTGTGGGGATTTTGTTGAGAGGTTAGGATTGTTTATGTTTATTTTGTTTTATTTTATTTATTTTATTTGGTGGTTATGAGTGGTAAAATAGTGAATTTAATTCGATAAATAGGTAAAATTACTATGTGAGACTATGAAGGGGTGTCTAGAGAGTGTACGCATGTGTAGGAATTAGGGTGACCTAATTTTGGTGTCTCTGATATCATAGTACACTATGTATAATAATTATTTTCTCAAACATGAAATTTAATGCGAAAAAATATAATACAATAATTTATTAGTTTTATATTACATAAAAATTAAATAATTACTAATAATTTGTTGTTAATATAATTAATACTATGACATGACAACTTAACTCCGATTCTAGCCTAAGTTAACATATATTCCTGTAAAATTTTAATAATTTAGTAAAATATATGGAATAACATGTTAGAATTAGATAATTTTAGAGGGAATTAAGTTTTATATATCAATTCTAGATTTTGATCACACAATTAAGGGATTATACCTATTACAAAATAACATTTACTTGAAAGAAAGTCGATTGTCAACCATAGAAAAGATATATTAAACAAATATTTGCGGAATAAAGACCTAATAATTTTTTTGATTAGTGGTTTCAAAGAGGGGCTTCATTGTGGTTTAAGTTAATGATATTTTGGTGAGTATTCATTTTCCCAAATTATATCAATGAGGCACTCATAGTGAGCATTTGAAGGTTACACCATGCTTGAAGAAGAGAGATGAGTAGTAGAAGATGTCATCATTACTTGTATTTTTTTGCAAAGGAATATGAAAAGACATAACTCATTTCCTTTTACAAGCATGAAAATATTTCTGGAAAGTTTTCATTTACCAAAAATGGAGTTTTGAGTACTTATGATGAGTGTTTAAAGGTAGAAGGTTGATTTAGGGCTTCGTTTGGTGAAGGGGACTGTTCACTAGCCCACGAGCTATCAACCCCTATTTACAGAGTGAACTACTGCTTCTCTAGCCAACATATAACAACATCATTCACCCATGTGACATGGCAATGAACTTTGTTCCCTTAAGGGCCTTCTTTATGTCTAATGTGCTTCTCTTCTTATGCACTAAACTTGAAGAGGTCGTAGCTTTCAAACCATAAGGGCTATAGGGAATTTTTTTATCACCTTGTCTATTTTTGATATCTTTGTGTTAATATAGTTCTATTTTTTCTATCTACAACCATTTCCCCTAGAAAACACATTTTTACTTGATTTTGCATAGAGTTAACATTTTTTCAAATTTTATACTACTATAAATTTTGATTCATTCGATTGATTGAGTAGCCTTTTTTTTTGAAATTGCATGTTTTTTTGCACTCTACATTTCTATCACATCATCTCAAGCTCATTCTACGTCAAAATTTTATTTTTCTATTTTTTGTAAAAACTCTATTATAAATCGGGTTGTAACATAATATTTATAAAACACCACTTGATTTATGTTCGATTTCTTATTTTAGTGTAATAATGTTTTTTGGGATGGCCTCTTTAATTTGGTAATTAGAGCAAATAAATTTATTCAAAATTCTAAAACTATGAAAATTTAAGCAATTGGGGTGTGTGTTTCATTAGGCCATCTTCTTAGCATTTTTGGTTGTCTTGATAATTTACAATGGCTTCAAGCCATGACCTTCACACTCTCATGAAAGAAAATACAAAATTGTAGTTAGAAAACACCATATTCTTTTATGATGTTTGTATGCTTCAAGAAGACATGAAGTGTGTCCTCCACTATTTTCCCTTGGCATTTCATGGTCACATGCATCACCCTTAAAAACATCAATTGTCGTTGTTGTAGAGCACAATGGCATGTGAGAGGAGATTTCAAATCCTCATAAATTTCTTATTACATTCAAAATTAGACATGAGTAAAAAACTAGAAGAGGTTATAAAATATGTAAAACTATTGTAAGGGCAAGGCGGAGGGTTTGAATTTATGCTTCAAGGCCATTAAAAAAACTAAAAAAGCCCAATTATAATGCTAATTTCTCGCATGAAGCAATTACTAGTAGTGGATGGAGAAATTGGTGACCAAAGTTGAAATGTGAAGAAAATCTTAAGCTGGACAAACCCAAAAATTAAATTGATCAATATCAAAATATCACATTATAATACAATGCAAAATTGATGACATTCAAGACCCATATGCATTGCTAATTAGGTTTAATTTCTAGTCGGGGTATGTCGTATTAACATCTCTATTGAATCAATAAACGAATGAAAAATTTATGATGACATGCTAATCAAATCTAAATCGTGACACTAATTGCATGTCATGTAGTAGTGAAACCTTTGCTTATATTTCTTGATTTTACTGCAAATCACTATCAAAATGTTATCCTTGCTCCAAGCCTTAATCTAACATCAATACCTTGTAAAACCTTTAAAATTGGGGTTTGGATTTGAGGGCCTATCATTAGGCCCTTCTTAAGAAAAAAGTCTTGAAACCTACACTCAATGTGAGTGAACATGCAATCTAGTACAAATGTCTCAACCTTTATCATTTCAAATGAATGCAAAATAGCTACTAAATATTATAATTCTCTCTAAATTCATGATTTATATTTTTGGGAACAATAAACTTTACTCTTTCATTTTCAATATCACTTTATCATTGATTACTCCTTATAAATTGTTGTCATTGTCCCAAATGCACTAATACACTTATGTATTTTTAGACTTATTGAATTTATATTGTGACCCTATTCGTGTGGTACGCTGCACAAACAAATGAGAAAGTGTCTATAAAAGATTCACACAAATCTACAAGGAGTTCACTTACAAGATTCGGATGGACCCAAAAATATAAAAACAAAAATTATACACATACAATTTTGAAAAAATGTCCACAATAATTATAAATTTTAAAAATAGGAAAGAAGAAAACATGAAAATATACCCACAAACAATAAAAATAACAGTTAACAAACAAGAAATCCAATAAAAAAACATACAAAATCAAAAGTCAAATGACACAACAAACATACACCAAAACAAAAACAAAAACCTAACTTGATTGAAAAATCAAGAAACTCATCAATTTACACTATCACTATTCCGCTTAACTAGTCCCAAAAATTTTAAAAATAAAAATAATAAAACAAACTATACTCTATAAATTCCCGTGACTTGTAAACACAATGCTGGGTATGAAATAATAGTGGTAAGACCGCGTTAAGTATAAACATTACATGTGCTAATGTTTGAAAAAAATAAAATCCGTATTGTGGGTCCCAACACCGTTTCATAATAGAAAATTAATTTTGGAACTTTACAGTTTTAGGTAATATCATTGTGGTATACAAGTACATATAGTAATCTAGAATATTCGACAGCTCGGTAGGTGGAACAAAGGGGTGCCTCGGGTTCGATTCATAAGTTACTAATTTTCCGTTTTATTTTTAAAAAAATTAAAAATAACAATATTTACATTTCCAAAAAAATTCCGTTACCTTTTTTCCTTTGTTGGGGAGGGGTACATGTTGTACAAGGTGTACTAAGAATTGACGTGCTAAAGGTTTAAGGGGTATTCATTCTTTTAGACTTTTTATATGGGGAAAATAAATAATTGGGGGAGAGCCTCCTTTGTTTACGCTAATGGAGCTATTTTCTTTATTTGGTGTACATGAAAATTAGGAAAAATAAAGTGCAATTCGAAATAACGGATTGTTTTGACAAAAATATTAGAGAGCATAGAGCGACCTTTCGTGCACTACATGCTGTCATAAAAGTTTGTATCGTACAACTTTGGAGGGCTTGAAGCACGCTTTTGCCTTAATAAATAATTGACTTGTCAAGGTTTAAAGAACATTTATCCTTTGAAATTCGGTACATGGCATCGTGTGCACAAACAATTGACCTACCAAGGGTATGAACAACATCCATTTTGCCCACTTGATGTTGGGTGTTTTGCAATGTTAGCTCTTTTGGTATCTGGGTTTTCAGCCTTTTTGTTCACAGGGTATAGTCCCTTCAAAACTATTTACCCATGATAAAAAAAAAAACATCCATTTCGCCAATGTTTGTATATTGGTGTTGGATGCACGAATAATCCACCTACCAAGGTTTGAGGGGCATTGATTCTACCAATTTTTGTGCAAATAATTGATTTACTCATGTGATAAATATTCTAAAAAATTTATGAAACATTTTTGTGCGCGTTGATATTGGGTGTATGAATAATTGAGTTGTGAAGGTCTAAGGAATATCCATTTCGTGAAGTGCATGAATAATCAACATGCTAAGATTAGAGGGGCGCCCATTATGCCAAATTCGGTATACGTTGGTATCAAGTGCATAAATAATTGACCTAACAAGGTTAAGGGGCATCCATTCCACCAAATTATGTACAAATAATTAATCACCAAGGTCTAAGGGGTATCCATACAGCCAAACTCGACACATGTAGGCTTAGTGCTAAGGTTTGGGAGTATCCATATTGTCAAATTTGGCACTCGACGCTATCAAGTGTAAGAAAAACCAACCTTCTTCATCGGATTTGAATTAAGACTTTTGCGCACCCTAGCCAATACTTAAAGCCAAATACCCCTACTTAATTTGTAAAAATGTTATATACTAGATTTTTAAACAACACATAATTAGGGTTAAGAATGATTCTTTATCAAAACATTAGGGTTCAACATAAAAAATAAAATTTATTCTTTTGGAAACACAACTTAAATATTAGAGTTGAAAAGGATTATTTCTCAAAAGATCAAGGTTTGAATTCTTTTGGTTTTTTCTTTTGTATCGTCATTTTTTAAAAATATAATTGAAAGAAAATTGTTGCATCTTATAAATCATACATAAAAAAGGAATCTAAAATTGACCCCTAAATATTGATATTTACAAAAGAATGTAGGCACATTAAATAATCATACCAAATGGGTAGATTCTTGAATACAACCATTTCATTTTCTTTCTATCTAAGGTATGTTTATTAAACCAAAGACACTACCATATTGTTAATATGATACAAAATGTTTTAATATTATATTATCATTAATGGGCACTGTCAAACATTAATATATTACAACCATAATAATTATTAATGGGAAATAAAAGACCAACCTAGTAATATTATGATAAATTTGATATTGCTTAATTGTTTTCACCCTAGACAATTAGTTTCATGTGGCTTAATTTTACCTTTTTAGAGACACTACCATAGTGCTAACCTTATATGGAATAAGTTTTAATATTATATTATCTATGATAGGTATTGTGCCCAAAATTAATATATTACATATAATAATAATTGGTAAGAAGTAAGAGACTTATATAGTAAAATCCTAAACATTTGGCGCCCCCTAATTGTTTGTGCCCTAAGCAACTACCTAGTTTGCCTAGGGCATAACCCCCCAGCTTGTTCTTCACCTTCTAATCGGGATTTGAGCACAACCTCATCCCTTGTGTATCCCTCGGGCTTTTTATCCCGATGGGTGGGGTGACAACATACTCAACCTACGTCTACACCAATTGGACAACCCTTTCAATATACTCATCTTCATAAATGAGATTTGACATTTGTCTTTACTAGTCAATCAAAATCTAACTTGGACAATTAACCAATCAAAATTAACTCTATGTTAGAATTTTTTGTATATGTGTATGTAAAAACACTAAGAATAATGTAAGGACATTTGAATGTAGATTACAATTTTCAATACATTGCACTTATAAAGATTACCATTTTAAAAATATATTTAAAATGTAATATATAGACAAAAACACTCGAAATTGATGGGAGATAGGTAGAGATTTTACTAACGTCCATGAGACCAAAACAATCTATGAGACCCCAAGAACAATAATATAACCAAAAGATAGCCAAAAAAATCAGCGAAAAAGAACCACCAAACCCTTATTCTCAAGCTTTATCACTATTTTACCTCGGAAACTTTATTCTCCTATTATGAATCTGGGCAAGAAATTCTCCAAATACTTCTTGTTTCAAAGATATTAAACTGGAGATAGTTGTTAAACAAAACTTGAAACAGTGAAACAAAGCTGTCTAGATAAGTTGGAATGGGGAGAGTATTTTATAAATTGAGCTCAATAGGTACTTACCAAATAGAGTTGTGGGCATTTCCTCCATAATCTCTCTCATGGCTTTTTAGGGTTCTGAGCCAACAAAGAAAGAACAGGAGACGTAGACGCATGGCTCCTCCCAGCATTCATTGCAGTTATCTTCACGAGGCTGGTCACGAGACATCGCACTCCAATAATAATAATATCAACAATGATGATAAGGATGAGAACGAAGAGCTATCTGCGCTTATTGAAAAAGAATTCCTGCACAGGCTGCATTCTGATTATTTGAAAAATCTGAGTGCTAACAATAATGCAGATGCCGAGGCGCGTGACAAGGCTGTTTCATGGATTTTGAAAGTGCAGGAATATCACTGTTTTGCTGCAGAAACGGCACTGCTCGCTGTAAATTACCTCGATCGATTTATGTCGTGCACAGAAATATTAGAGCAACAGAAGAGGGAGTGGGTAATGCAGCTGGCTTCTGTGGCGTGTCTCTCTCTCGCTGCAAAAATGGAAGAAACCCACGTTCCCCTTCTCCTCGATCTACAGGTTTTTGTTTTCGATGTTAGATTGAAATAATGGGATTTTGAAAATTTATGTGATAAGTACAATTTTTAGTCTATATGTCGTTGCAGGTGAAAGGAGCCGAGTATGTTTTCGATGCAGGAACAGTCCAGAGAATGGAGCTGATCGTACTGGGTGCTCTGAAATGGCGGATGATTACCGTGACGCCTGTTTCGTATATACACCATGGCGCCCGCATATTAGGCTTGCAACATTATCATCATTGCAGGAACTTTATATTGCGCTGCAGTGAGGTCGCTCTGTGTGCAGTTAAAGGTATATATACATTGTATATGTGACTAGCAGGAATAAATTTAATGCCTTGATTGGATTCTGATAATGAAATCGCAAAGCCCCTTTTGATTTTGATCTTTAGACCCTAGGACTCTGGGCTTTCGGCCGTCGGTTGTAGCAGCTGCAACTATGATGTGCACACTGAGGGGAAACAAAAGCTTTGGAAAATGCTGGATGCGAAAGTCGCTTGCTTTCTGGATTGAAAGTTGATAAGGTAAGGAGATTTTCTGGATTGAAGGTGGATAAGATACAGAGATTTTGTTTACAGAATTGCGAAACTATAATGTGAAGAGTTTATATGTTAGCACAAACTAGAATCAATGAGTTTTTCACATATGATTTCGATCGGGTGATCACACATCCTGTACAAAAATTTGTGAAAATTTTGGGTTTACAGTCCACTGTCAAACATACCAATCTAATGTGATGTGAAAGTGTTTACAAAATTTGATTGCAATGCAGGTTGCGGTAAGAAAATGTTATCATTTTCTCCAGGAATCTCTTGGAACAACTATAACTTGCAAGCGAAGGGCGTTGAACAGTTATTCTTCTTCGCTGGTACATGGCAGCCCTCAAGGAGTACTGAACTCTAATTTTAGCTGTAACAGCGATTATTCCACTGTTAATTGTGCATTTACAGGTCCCAGTTTTGAAACATCTGGGGCCAAGAAGAGGAAGATTGAAGACTTATTTCCCACTCATGGTAGTCCGGAAAAGGTCTATTAAAGGATTGTAATGAGCTAAATAAGAAGCATGCCTTGTTATGTATAATATATATTGTTAATTGCTATTATTGAAGTACAAATAACAGATTCGTTCCTTTTCCGCTGATTGCGCCTCAGATTTTTTTAGGGAAAATGTATTAATAGCAGTCTGTGTATATATTAATGGAGTACGGGGAGGGAATGGGGTGTTACAGGTAGGAGTAGCAATGGTGACCTGTTGAAAAGGGTACAAAGCGAAGATTGTGTGGGGAAAGACTTTTGGAGAAGATGGTCGGCCACTAGGTATTGTTTTTTAAATGTGAATTCCATGGCCGCCTGTCGTTTCAATCGCCAGTGCCACCTTCATCTTCTCCACCATTTTTGCAAAGCCAGGCAGCCTGAGTTTCCATAAAGATCACTTTAATGCAGTTAACATCATCTTTTGTCTTCATATTTATTAAGCTATCCCATACATATGCTCCACCTCAATTTAGGTAACGTCTTATTTTTATTTATAAGTGAACAAGATCTTATATTAAATTAACAAGTAGGTAAACTGACACAAGATATTTCACAAAAAAATCAGGTGGTTTGGAAGCAGGTCCCAAAACCATCCAACAGACTAGGCAAAAAAATCTTAGGAATGAGAGAGAGCAACAAACATCAATCATAGACAAAAATAGTAACATGTCTTATTTTTGAGTTAAGACTAAGTTGCCAACATCTTTGGTGACTTAGTGTAAATGATTTGGACATGTGTCTAAGTGTCTTATATTGGTGATGCCTTATCAACAAGGGCGGATCACACTCCACGTAAATTATATAGTTATTTAGGGTGATAGCAGTTAGGGGGTGTCTGACTTTAAAGATTTTTGGGAATTTAATAGTGATTTATTTATTTATTAATATTATTATAGAGTAATATAAATTGCATGCATATACATAAAAATGAATGATCATCTTTTTGCAAATAAAAATAAATATGACAATTTTTTGAGTTCATATGATTTTGCATTGGAATTGTAACCCATTTTTCGGCGTAGCTCTAAATTATGGAGGTTCATGTATTTCAATGTCACAAGTGTAACTACTAGAGCGATTATAGTTGAAGGAAAGAAGTATTTAATTCTCTACTTGTAATTTTTTTAGGGAAAACGTATATTATTTTTATGAAGGAATTGATAGACCTATAAGTCACATACCACTCTCTGCAAAACCATATAAGTATCTCCAACTCCCACACTAAATAAATAGCTTGCATCAAAAGATCCATCAAGTACTCCCACCAAAGAACCGATTCTATGAGAAGGATGTGAACTATTAACATATGTACAGTTGGCTTTCTTGTATTTTTTTCTAAATACAACAATTACAAGTGTTGTAATTTATCGTAGAACCAAGACAATGCCATACTACTTCCCTCCAAAAAAGTGTTCATTCACAAGTAACTAAGATTTTTCCTAAATGTCATTTATTGGCAGCCCAAAGCCACTTTAACAAAACAACAATGTTCTAATATTACTTCTTACACTTTATGAATAAATAGATTTTGCAATCAAAATTCCCATGTTTATTTATCATTTTCTTTTCCTTTAATTCATCTTATATTTAACAATCAACCGATGCCCAATCCTGCTTGGGCTCAATTAAATAAAATGTTTGTGTAATCTACCTAGAAAGAAAAGCTCAACACCGACTCTTGATAAAGAGTGTAAAGAACTTAGCCTTATTAAAACTTAAAAAAACATTCACCATAAAATATTTTTCGAATTGAGAGCGAAGCGCTTACTCAAATTATTGCCTAGAGTGCTTGCCTACCAACTATGGTAAACACTCTTCCTCACAAACTTAAATTGATTGACTATTAATTTAGAAACATACTAGCAGTGTAAACGCTTCCTATTTTAAACACATTTATGAAAATAAACATCAACCTCATATGGTCCACACATGCACCCAAAATGTGTGCTTTAGCATGTTTGAATTCCGCACATAGCTTTGTCATATGTGTTTTCTTGTTGAGTTTTGAGCATTTAAGGCCTCCTTTTAGTTCTATACTTGTTTTGACATATTTTTCAAATCTATAAGAATACATAGATAAAATGATGGCATGCGACAAGGTGTAAGGCGAGCTTTAATAGAGATAAAACCTACATGTGCGTAAAGTTGGGCTACATGCCTATTGATGTCATGCGCAACTATGCCTTAACTAGCCCACCTTTGTCTTCATGTGGGCATGCTTATCAATGTATCTAATCTTAGATTTATCACTATAGACATGTAAAATGTCGACATAATTAATAAATAAATAAAATCCCTATTAAACATTATTAATTTGTAACTTATATTTCCCTCGCATCATTCCACAATTCCCATCTTAATTCTATAATAATTAATCACAAGATTAATTATTACTTACTTGTTCCTAACTTCCCACTAACCTCATTTAACATTTCTAGGAATTTAAAATTCCTATCTACCTACCCACCTACTCTACACCTACCCTACAACTAGCCTCTCCATGTAATCACATCATTAACTCCTAATTAAACCTAAACTAATTAATCCCACCTCTATTTCTAGAAGCCTCTCTAACTTTCTACTATTCTCCATAATTCTAGAATTTTCTGATCCTAGAATTAATCTCACCTCCTCTATTTCTAGAAGCTTCTAATTCTAAAAGTCTCTCTAACTTTCTACTCTTCTCCATTGAATTTTAAATTCAATGAATATTTCTCCATAATTCTAGAATTTTCTAATTTTAGAATTATCTATACTCTTCTATCTTCTCATTCAATACCAACCATTGATCTTCCATCTACTTGGCAAGATCCTAGCCCTCCATTTCTTCTTCCAAAAACTATAAATTGGCATGCCACCCTCCATGGAAACAAATCCTTAGAAATCATAACAAAGTACTTGCTAAAATTCCTGCAAAGCTCTCTAATATCCATTTGCATATTTATCAAGCATCCATAAGCAATCTTCAATCCACAAAGGGGAAGTGTTGTTCGTTTACTTCCACAAATATGAAGCAAACAATACTATCCAATCATCGCGAGCACAACTACTACATCAAGAGAAGTTATTCGTTGGTAAGTTATAAGTATTGCTTTTATCTCCCTTTCATCTTTGCTCAATTTGAGGTAGTGTTTAAGAGGATTAGATTTAGGAAATCAATTTGGATTTGGTTTCTAGTTTGCATATATATATATATATATATATATAATCACCTTTTGGCATTCAAATCACATACCACATTAATTAATAATTCCATGTTTATAAAATTTGTAATGACATGATAAAGAGATTGGAGAGAGAACAACTCTATTTTAATTAGGATTTAGATAATTTTTTAATTTATGATTTTTTTGAAAATGGAAATTTTAAGAGTTCGACAAAATTTCCCAATGTCTAATGTGTGTTTATAAAGTGACATGATATCAATGTTGGTACAATCAAGACATCCCAAGTTGTCATTGTAGGATGCTTCTTGGTATAAATATTATTTTATGGTATGAATTCTTATTGTCTTGAGACACTAAAGAGATTAGAGAGAACAACTCTATTTAATTAGGATTTAAATAGTTTTTTAATTTATAATTTTTTTTGTAAATGGAAATCTTAATAGTTCAACAAACTTTTCCAATGAGTGATGTGTGATCATAGGGTGGCATGATATCAATGTTGCTAAGCATTATTTTGGATTTAGAAAATATTGTATATAAAAAAGTAAATCACTCCAAGCTTTAAATTTGATGGTCATCTATATTTATTAAACACTTTTTAGTGACGACAATTTTGAATATTATTTTATGAACTATGTAAATAATATATTATTAATTAAATTATAAAGAAATATCTTTTAAAACAATTTTTAATATATATTGTATAAAAAATAATGATTACATTTTAAATATACATATCCGAACATATAACTATTAAAGTAATAACCGTCAAAGTTCCACAAAGGTTTTAACTTTGATGTTCTACTCGGAATATTTGAAGGAATGTGCTGTAGAGTTAGAGTGGTAATGTATAAGGTATCCGAGTTTTGAGGCATTTTACCACGGGTACGAGATTTTAGTATTTTAAAAGGATTGTTTTTTAATTGGTTTAATTGACTAGTTTGTTTGATAATTATTAAATTTAACCATTACTAAATTTTACAAAAATATTTGTATAAAAATGGTTGGGTTTATTAAAAAATATTGGTGGTGGGTTATAATATTATTAATTGTTGATAATTATTTTATATTTTAAATTTTAAATTTGATATCTATTTGATTATTATATAATAATTTTAATATTAAAATTGGTGTTTATTTGATAATTATTTAATTTTTTGTTTTGTTTGGAAAAATCAATGGAAAAATATTACTCATATAATGAAATTTGGAGTTGTTTTTAGTAGAATTTTTATTTGGACCCAACACAATAATACAACTAAATTGACACCATTTGTTACTAAATGGTAAAAATTTATAAAGAAAGTAATCAATATGATATACAAAAAATCTAAGATACGGGCTATAAAACTAACATCTCTCATTATTTTTAGGTAGATGTATTTAATATGTTTGTACTAGATGCAGTTTTTATACACACACAATTTTGGTACAAGGCCAATCAATTGCTATGTTGCTAAGGGAGAGGAGCCAAAGTGAGTGACTAGTACATGTACATTTGTCATTCAACATTTGAAAAAAAAGTAGTTAATAAAATGCGTCACATCAAATCACATAAAAAAATCACCCAATCACATGATGCCACATAAGTGGAAAAAAATGCATGACATAATACCCTACTAATGGTCCACCCTTTTTTTCCTTTGTATGAAAAACTACTTGATTTAAATCCATTTAAAAACCACTTTCCATAAAATAAAAATGCTCAATTTTTTTTGAATTAAGAAAAAAAAATCTTTTAAAGGGTATTTTTTTTTTTCAAAATTTGATATATTTAAATGTGTGTTGTACACCCCTCAACTTGGGTGCACAACTACTGACTCCTCTCCCTTAGTATATTTATATGTTTCTTGATTATTGTTCCAAGTTGGGCTTTGAATGTGTGTTATTTTAATTTTAACATTTGAAATGTCCCCTCAACTTTGTCTTCTTCTTGACCACTACCTAGTTCTCATTTTTTTGTCATGTTTTATCCTTGTCTTCTTTCACGTCTTCTTGTTCCATATTTTCTCTCTCTTGTCACCAAGTTTTCCTTATGGTTGTGTGTAGTTTAAAAAAAAACACAATAAAATGTCCCACTTTTTGGTATGGTTTGTACCTTAGTAAACATGAATTTTTAGTTTAATTGATTTTCTAAAGGTAATAGCCACAAAACCGTACACATTCATGAAATTCCACAAACTAACGAAATGTTGTGTTTAGAGTGTAGAATACATGTATATTTAAAAAAAAAAATTGGCAAAAAATATGGTCTTTTTCTTAATTTTATTCATATGTTGTTTCTTATGTTATTAAAGAGGAATGACTGTCCCCCGGTGGTTTTTTTAAATGAAAACTTATCTTTTCACTATGAAATTTTAGATATATGTTCAAGATTATAATTTTGACGTGCTGTCAAATTTTCATATTTTTTTGACTTATATATTTTTTTAATTAATTATTTAGTAACTATATTTTAAAATAAATGGCGTCCATATTTCTATGCCAATAACTTTTAATATTTATATCAAAATTAATTTTTTTTTTTTCACAGGTAAGAATAAGAATTCAACAAATACTAAGTATATTTTTTCAAATTTTTTTGATATATTCTACTATTTTTCAAATTTGGTTGATTGTGTACTATTGATTGTCCTAAAATACTGTATGTTAGTAAAAATTAAAAAATAAATAGCAAAACAGATTTAAAAAAATGAAAATTACATTTTTAGAAAGCTAATAAAAATATGAATTTTGTGTCAAAATTTTGTAATTTAACTAGTTCGTTTACCCTAATTACGTGGCACCCGAGTGGCATATTTTGGCTCACAATTGTCCCCCAAAAGGATTTGGAGCCAAAATGTGCCACTCAGTGCCACGTCACTACCACTCAGAGGGGTTCGCGTGAATGTGTGTTCGTGTGAGCAAGGTTCACGCGAATGTGGTTCGCATGAACCCACATTCGCGCGAACCCCCTCTGCACCACCAAAGCGCCACCAAAACGTCTCCTTCTAAATTTAATGTTTTACAAGTTACTTATTTAATATTGTTCGCTTTTTATGTTTTAAATTTAGTTTTTTACATATTTTTTGTGTTTTAAACTAAGTTTGTTTTTTTAATTGTTTTTAACCAAAAATATGTAATATTAAATTAGAAAAGTTGTTTTACATATTAAATATAAATTCTATTAAAATTAGAAAAGTTGTTTTAAAGTTATAAAAAACTAAAATTAAAAATAACCTAATTTCTATTGAGATTTGTATATAAATAGAGTTGCATGCACATATAGTTTTGTATCGAGTTTACTCTTAGACATTCATATCTATCACGATTTATGTGTGTAGGTGAAAATTATTGAAGTGGATGAATCATGGGAAATGCAAAGAATGAGAAACGAAAATATACCGAGGAAGAGAATGCAGAGAAGAATGCTAGAAGATTTGTTTGTAGGAGGGCACAAAGAGAGAGAGAGAAGACACAACAAGTGAAAGACAACGCTGCAAAAATTGGTACATATGTATAGAAACCCTTGATAGATCGTAATTTTTTTTTTTAGTTCTAAGGTTTAAATATGATAATTTATGTTTTTTAGATTGGGTAAAGGCAAGGGTTTTGATAGGATCCCATGTGTATGTTTATGGACACAGATCATGATGCGCAACATTATGCTGAAGTGATAACAAAAGTTATGGAATTACTTCCCAAGAAAAATGTGAAACACTTGGTGAAGATGGATTTACAAAAATTAAAAGAATTTTCCCAACAAGAACCACTATCACGAAAGAAAACAACAAAAAGTGTAGAGATAGTATATGGTGAATTTGTTAATTTGACTACAGTTCTAGAGCACATTTGTTGGTTACATTCTTGAATCATGTTGATATGAGGGAAACATTAGAATTGTTGGGTGTTGATTTTGGACGGAAAAATTCAAAATGTGTAGAAGAAGAATTTGTTGGGAATGTTTTTAAAGGAATAAGTTCTTTGGGTACAAAAACTAGGTCTGTTGATAAGAGTATTTCTCGTAGAGCAATATTAACTTCAGTTGTAAGTGAAGATACAACAAAGAATCATCATGTTACCGCCTTTTCCAAGGCATTGGGTTTATCTAGAAAGACGGTTAGCGGTATGCAAAGAGGAGGAAGACATTGGATGACTCTACTATGGAAGGAAATTGGGCACTAATGTGTAGAAATCCATGTTTTGATAAAATAGAGGATAATATTGTGAAGATAGTTTTTGATTTTTGGACTAAGAGGACTCGTCCTTCTCTCGAATGTGAGGGATGTTTTAAAACATAGGATAACTCATAATAACTATGATGAACATATAAAACATTGGCTTGAAATAACTCAACATGAGATGTACATAAAGTTTACAAAAGAAAATCCAGATGTTAAGATTGGACAATGAATGTTTGAAAATTTGAAGCCTTGGTATGTGCAAGCTGATAAAGTCCTTAACACATGTTGTTGTCACTATCACGTTGAGTTTGATTATCACTATCAGACGAAAAAATTTATAGATTCAATGTATATATATTTTGAGGCGTGCTTTCATTTATATCTATATATTTGAAATTTGTTTAAATATTGTTTTTTGAGATGTGATTTAAAATTAATGTATTTCAAAATCTATGTTTTTTTCAGGTGTATAGAAAGTTACGAGAAGAAATTGCCCCACCTACATGTGTCAGTGAATTCATAACTTCAATTCTTTGCAACGTATCCGATGATCATGTCGATGATCGTATGACTTGCATCAAAGGTGTCTGTGACAAGTGTGGGGACTTGAAATTATTGCCAAAAACAAATGAAGATTTGGACACAGTTAACACTGGTTTTGCGAAGAGGTGATATATATAAATTTATGTTTTTAAATTTGGATGTTAGATTTTATTTTGATTTTTATTTTACTGCAAATGAATACATGACAATTTGTCCATGTTATGAATTGATTTTGTAGGTTCAAATACATAAAATATTCAACAAGGCTTGGAAAAGATGCAACCAGGTTGGATTTGGTAGAAGAGGAAATCCCCATTGCTACATTCATGAAAAGTTTCCAAAGTTTAATTAGTTCGTACATCAAACATTCTCACTATTCAAAGTGGCAGGCTACACAATTCAAGACTAATAGGGACACATTCTCTTTTGGTTCCATATTGTCCGTGGTTGATTTCTGAGAATTACTCATTTTCTCATCAAAAGAAATTCAAACACAATATTATCATACTTGACCAGGTTATTATCATGGTTCAAGTATTTTATAGGCATGCACAATTGGATTTGGATGGGGTTGAAAGTACATATGTGAAGCGAATGATCAAGAAGGAGTATCACTTCTATATAAGTGATGACAAGGAACATGACACCCACTTTGTGCAACATTGTTTTGGTTTGTTCTTTCAATATCTTCATCAACGAGGAATATAAATAGATCAACATTTTGTTTGGTCGGATGGTTGCGCATCACAATTCAAATCCTCTTGCCCTTTCTTTGCACTCAGTCATTATCATCGTCATCACAAAATTCCTCATTTATGGAGTTTTTTTGAGAGTGGTCATGGGAAGGGAGAACATGATGGTGCGGTGCATGCATCAAATGTGCTCTAAAGAAACAAAGCTTTGATTATGAGGGAGATCGATTGATTGATGCCCACACCATTGTTGAATGGTGTAAGAAACATTTTATAGTTTAGGTTTCAACCTCACAAGCTTCAACCTCACAGGCTTCAACATCACACGCTTCAACCCCACATAGAGTGTTTTGGGAGATAACATGTACATGCACATTTAAAACATAGATATGTAGATCTTGATGTGATTTATTAAGTGAACTACAAGTTACTAACTTTAAATTTTTTTATTCTGATTTTTGTTGTTTGTTTTAAACTTTATTGATCTTTTGAGCATGATTAAATGAAGGTATTGATCAAAGGACAAAGTATGGATGTGAAAGGATTCCCAATTCTAGGTCTTTGCACTCTTTGATGACTATGGATAGTAATAACTAGACAATCTGTACAAGAGATTATTCTTGTTTTTGTTATGAATGCATGAACAAATCATATTCAGAGTGCAATAGTCAAAAACATGGGTATGTAGGTGAGTGGAAGCAAGTTCCTTTAGTTGTGGATGACACATATGGATCATATCATGATGATAGTTTTGAAGACGTGCCATTAATTTCAACTGATTATGACCACATATACTGGTTAAACAAGGTATGTTTTATTTGAAAGGATCAAGTATAATTTGATAATTAAATATATATATGTATATAATTTATACTATACATCCAATCATTGAATGTTTCTTTGCATTTTGTTGTAGGAGATGTATTTGCAGTCATTCTTTGAAGAAGCCAATATTGAGAAAGTGGAGTACTACTTGTTGCGTTGCACGAAGAAGAGAACAAAGCTAACATGTGAAATAACAAGTGAAGTGACAACATTTTTTACTGGCTCGGTTGTAGTGCAGGGAACATACTTACAACAAGTGAAAGCCCTCCAAAGTGGGATTCACTTTTTGACTACAAACCAGACAAAAGGTGTATCATTACACCATCACATAATTGCTACAGGGTTACAATTGCAGCAGGTGAAGACTACAAATAGTAAACACAAAAATGGAGACTAGATGTACAAGACCATGAAAATTTTTACAAGTCATTGAACAACGAGCAGAGCCACTTGGTATTATATAGAAGGACATGGAATAAATTACTAAACCTTGTTGGTAATAAACTATTAAGCTAGATAGCATTGTATTTTCTAATTGAAGGGACTATGGAGACCACTATATAATAAAGTTGTTTAATACTTGTGATTCTTACTTGTTGTGAGATGGTTTATGGTTTACTTTAAGTATTGTGATATGGTTGTTACATGGAAGTATGTATGGTATAAACATGATTTATGATGTGGATGTATGTTGCATTATTATTTTTAATGTGGAAATGTTAGTTGGGAATTCAGATGTACATAGTTTTTGATATATGTTATTTGTTTAGTTGTGAACCAAAAGGTTGTATATGGAGTACCCTTATCACTGTACAAGTTTATCATATTTCAATATGCTTGGAATTGTGTTGATTCATTAAGGATTCATTATGTCATAGAGAATGAGATAGGAGGGAAATAAATTGTAGAATATGTAATGGAACATAGATTGTGAGTAACTAGAAATACAAGGAGATAAATCTCCTACAATCAGGCAGGGGGAATGTATCCTAAAAAAAATCGTAAACAAGGAAGTTACCATTTTTATGGTATATATGTAGAGCATGCTAACATGTGGGAGACATGGTTAAATAATACAAGAAATGTGAAACATGATAGTATTAGTCTTTACTGGTATAGTTGATTAAGATTAAGAAATGGGAAATAAAATCTCTTAACTCCCTTATTTTCTCTCAAATGCCTTACAATATTTATAGTTAGAAAATTTTAGCTATAAAAGATTGACTATAAAGAATAATTGTTAGAATTTATTTCATCTACCAAGCTGAGTGATCATTGAAATTCCTCTATATGGACATGGTGCTAATAGTTAGACCAAGATATTCATACCATGTGATATGGAACTAGGAAGATGTCACTTTGAAAGATGCATAGAAACCGAGAGTCTCCAAATGGAAGTTGAATCACATGTCTAGAAAATGTGTGGAATGTGTGGCATGTTTCAAGGTGTTTTAGAAGCACACAAGAGTGGTATGATTATGTGTGCTTAGCATGAGGTATTTTGGAGGAGTTAAGTGCTTCACATTTTTACAATGGTGCATCTTGGCACTAAAGAATAACAATGGTGAACAACGAATTTTTTTCATAAGGGTGCAATATGTCAATGATGGTGTGAGGATTTAAAGGCTATGGGTAGAACAAATTGTTTTTCTAGTTTTATGATAAAGCAAAAGAAGGTCCATAAAATTTTCAAGTGTAAGTCTTGCATGAGATTGCAAGAAGGTGTAATTTGACCAAGAGACATGCTTGTATGGACTAAGGATGTGTGAGTGTTGTAAAGAAAGTGGATGAATGTATAGTATAGGTTATAGATGTAATGAGCAGAGATTAATGGTGTTAAAAAATATGTGAGAACTATGGATTAGTATGCACAAGATTGCAAAAAGTGTGAAGATTATTTGAGAATGATTTCAAATTTTACCCATCTTATTTCATAAGAATGTATATTATTAGCAATGCCTACTATGTTGGTTGAAGTTTAGAAATATATATCATCTTAGGTATAAAATTTGAGGCACGACACATTTTATGTGTAAGAAGAGTTGCGAAGACATAGAGTTAGCTACCTTAGATAGAGAGGAGGAGAAAGAGAGATGTAATTAATATGGAAGGTTTTGAGACAAGGATCAATTACCAAGAAAATTTAAATGGAACTCTCTAAGGAGAAAATGGACGAATTTCTCTTTTCTAAGTTTCTAAGAAACAAAATCCTTGCAATTGCAAAGATCTTATATGATTTGGAATATATTTTAATGTAAAATGCAATTTGTGATGTTGTATTATTTGTTTGCAAGACTTTAAGTGGTTCACATGACCTATATGACATTTTATTCCTACATAAACAAAAATATATGTAGATTTATTCATAATTGCATGTGTGCTAAAATGGGTGTGAGATGACTTTAAAATAGAAACGATGTGTAAAAAATGATCTATTGCCCAAAATAACCCCCAAAAATGATCTATTACAATCTATGGTCATTATGAGTCTTATTTCAAGTTGTTAATTGAATGATCTATTGAACTTAAACTTTCATCATATATGATTCAAATAGTAACATAAGCCATTATACCATGGAATGTTTAATGTAACATAAAGTATTACTAAATTAGGTCTAAGCATTGAAAATAATTCAATATAGAATTTTAACAAAGTTTACAATGTTATATCACAAAAATGAAGGGCATTTAATATCTTATCTATCATTATATACCTATTATGATATCATCAAGAGACAAAAATGAAAGATAAGGGGGTGCCTTATATTCACATCCATAATTGTAAATACACGTGTCTAAGACATATATCAAAATATATTAATAATACATGTGTTTAAGACATATATCAAAATATAATAATAATGTCTAGAATGAGTATGAATATATATACATGTCTAAAATCTCTAAAAGTATGTCTAAAATGTCTGAAATCTATAAAATATCACTGAAGTCTCCTCCGTGCACTAGGGCGAGTGCCAGACCCCTCACTACGCTCTCTGCACCCTGCATGTTAAAAAAAAAAGGAATATACATGTCATAAACTATATATAGCATGTACCATATATTAAAATATATAAGCAAAATTCTACAACAATTTCTTGATTAATTCAATACATCATATAACAGATATGTACAATTGATTACCTCAGTATCTGTCCCTAGGTGGATGTTGGGAGTATCTACGCTATGTGTAGATCTTTGTCCCATAGATCCCTATGAAACAAAATAAATAAAATGTAAGAAGTTGATAAATAAGTTTTTTGAATAAAGTTCATTAATTTCTAACATTTCAATTTAGATTAAATATTAATTCTATTAAAACACATGTATTTATACCTCTGCGGAACGTGTCTCCAAATGTATGGGATTTTCATCCATGACCTCAACACCAGCAAATATGTTGCCAACTAAGCCAAGTTGACTCAGACCCGGAACATCGAGATCCATGTTGTGCTCAGTCAAGAGTTGTGTGTATGTGACACGGTAGAATCATCTCAATCCACAAGACAACTTTTCATTGAAATAAGTTTTCAAACAATTGTGTGACTCCAACAAGCTTTAATGATAATTACTGATCTATTCACTACCTTCACCTCAAGGCTAACTAACTCTATTAGAATCTCCTTTAATGATAATTGCCATAAAAACAACATTGTAGTATGACTATGATTGGGAAATTTATAAGACAAAACATTAGGCTTGCTCAAAATGATAAGTAAAATGAACATAAGATGAATGAGTACCAAAATTCATTAAAAACAAAAACCTACTAGTTACTAACAAGAAATAGGATACACTTTAAAATATCCACAAACATCACCCAAAGTAATTTTGGAAACAAAAAAACCCCTTTTAATTAATATTATATGGAAATCGTACCTTGTTTCGAAGCTTCCAAATATACACTTGCTGGGAGGATTCTAGCATAGATTGCTGAGTTTGGATCTTCCCGTAACATTTGTCCAAATCCATTTTTTTAAACAAACCCACATTATGAATATCAATTAGTAATTGCTTATCATGGGATTGTTTGGTGCTTTTGTAGAAGCAACACCCATTGGAACTTGTGAACAAAACCTTGTTACATGCCGAATCTGAAAAGACTATCAAAGCTAAACCTTTGTTCCACATGCCAAAACCCCATTACTAACCACAAAATGTTTCAAATTTACAATGTATGCTGCCAGCATAATCAGATTTCATTGTACTACAAAATTCTCTTTCACTTTCACTCCATCCTCAGCATTATTGAGACACTTGCTAAGATTCTTCATTTTGCTGCAACATTCAAGGCCAATCATTATTTAGAAAGTCTTTGAACAAAAAAATATTGTTCCTAATTGGGGTGTTAGTTAAGCTCTCATTTACATGCAATTGCGATTGCCATTGTTTATCAGGTAATATCAATGCAGGCCTTATCCGTTTTTTTTTCGTTTGGTTTGACAATGAATTCTCATTCTATTTATCAGTTGTTTTTTCCTTTGGTTTGGCAATGCTATTATCAGTTGTATTTTCATTTGATATCGAAGAAACTTATCTCATGTGAGTGAGTTGAAGAGATGTGCTCCACATTTGCGAGTGTGGGTAGAACCTTCCAACCAATAGAATGTTGGGCAAGAAGGTGGTGTTTTTTTTGTTGAGAGAATTGAAATAACACAATCATACTAGTTGAGAGGGGAGAGCCCCAAGAGTTGTAGATTTGATAGAGATGTTAAGAGAAATCTAGGTCTGGTTGGAGGGTATGGAGACTACACAATGTGTCATGGAATTGTTGCAGATGTAAGTGAATATGGAGATGTAGCACCTGAGTTTCAGGTAGAAGAATTTTGATATGGACTAGAAGATAGATTTTTAAAGGGCCATTACTAGAATGGAAAGTAAGTTTAGATTGGACACTCCGAGTTACTCATGGAGTTTGTGTCTTGAAGAGTTCATTGAATGGATCGGTCAGTTAGAATTTTTTTGATATTGAGAAAATGGAGGAATTCAAGAAATGTTCGCATGCATCAAACCTAAAAGGAAATTCATACTTGTGGTGAGAGCATGTGGAGATCAAGAAGAAACAAATATAAGATCAAATCTTACTACATAATGATTAGGAAGTTGAAAGGTAGGTTCTTACCTACAAATTATCAAATGGGTTTATTCGAGAAAGTGCAGAACTAATGAATGTGAAATATTGCATCAACGAGTTATATACAAGGTCACCATTATAAGTAGCCATGTTGAAGATGGTGAAGAGAAGAAATAAAGCTAGGTGAAAGGTTTGCATATTTCCATTCAAGACGAGTTTGGATTATAAGTTTGCATTTGATAGATGAAGCTTATCAATGGGCTTTGAAGGTGAAAGAAAAGTGAACTAGAAGTTAATGTAACAACATCAAAGAAGAGGAAGATTCTTCTGAAGGAGAGGACAAACTAATGTTGGTAGAGAAAAACATATCCATCACGAAGAAGCCAACAGTTCTCAGATTGAGAATACTGCACTTAGGGGTAGGGTATATTCTTATAGAGGAAGATGATACTTTTGATGAAGAAGAGGTAGAGGATTTATGGGTATGTGCATTCATATTGCCCAAGCTGTTGAGAAAAGTGTTGCACAAGAAAATTACATAGAAGGAACTAAAGTAAAGGGGTAGCTCATATGATGAAGCGAGTATTATTGAAGCCTACGAACTGTATGCAAAGCTAGAGTTAAGTATTGTAAGGTGATTATTGATAGCAATAGCCTTGAAAATCTTGTGACCAATGAGAGGGTAGAGAAGCTTGTTCTAGAGAAATTTACACATCTAAATCCATATAAGATGTCTTGGTTGTTGAAGGGATATTGGGTTGTACGATGATGAAGTGATGTGTGATATAATCCCATGGATGTATGGCATACACCATTTGGAAGACCTTGGCAATTTGATAGGAAGGCTCTGCATGATGGGAGCACAAACAACTGCATGCTTGGTAAATGATGGTAGGAATTTATAGAATTTGTGTACATTTTTAAGGGGGTAAAGGGTCTCCAAATAACTGGAGAAGTGACATAGTTTTTTCAGGAGATCTTGAGATACTATAGAGTTTTCTTGGGGGAAGGGCTAGTAGGAAACCAAGGCCTAATTGGAGAACTAGTATGAAGAGAAAGTGTAGAGTCAAATGAAGGGTCTAAAGGCCTTGTAGTGGGTAAGATGAAGTGTTATAGGAGTGTTGGGGATGAATCATGAATCTGCATATTGTTTTGAGAACTTAGACCAAGAGGCCTACCTAGGTCTAGTCTTACATTGGTAAGGGTATACCTGTTTAGTGATTTTCTAAAGGATCAGAGTGTGTGGGATGGTCAAAACAGGCCAGGAAGGGTATGTTGGATGATGGAGGCTTATGAACAAGGGAGTCATAATCAACAACCAAGGTATGGGTATCTCATGGTTTTCCCTTCATATAGATATTAGTATTCTTATGAGTATGTGTTAGATATCAATGGACCTCAAGGTGTTTGGAGCATAGAAATGGTGCTATTGAACTTCATAAAGGAGATCCTTAGTACAAGGGAAGTGTGAGTCAGTTCAAACAAGCCTTGGAATCTCTTTCAAGAGGACATGTATCTAGGAGGTAAGTGTTCATATAAGAAATATATACTTGAAAATTTCTATAACCCCTACACCAGATTTGTTCAAAATTACAGGTCTTGAAAACAAGTCTAAGGGTCTCAAAAGTTAGCTCTTTGCAAACTCTAGTTAGGGTTCCTAACACACTTGGGAGAGCTAAAAAGCTTGTAAAATGCCAATTTCTCTTTGTCAAATCTCTTAATTCAACCCACATCACTTTATTGATCCATTCTTTAATCTCGAGCAATCAAAGTTAGATACTTAACATGAAATCTCCGTAACTTACATACAACTCACCTACCTTACTCTGTAGATAACAATTTAGTTAAAGTTTCAATTATCCACACTTCAAAACAATGACTTAAATCCCCCCACAAATGCAAATGAATCATTTCTCTGGGTCCTCCTCATGTTATCAAAAAGAATAATCACAATCAACTCTCAAAGTAAGCTTTGCAATCACACTATACAAGTCTTCATGAAGATACATAGACTGAGACAAACTCCACAGTATTGGATCAATGACTAAAAGGAAAAAAGCAGTACATTACAAATATATCCGTTTTTAATACAAGCAGAAATTACAGTCTTCAGAGCACCATTATTCTACAGAAGGTATATTTTAAATTTAATATATCATTAGAGCAGAAATTACAGTCTTCAGAGCACCATTATTCTACAGAAGGTATATTTTAAATTTAATAAAACATTACACCAGCAAATCAAACGAGCTAGGGTTCTTCAAATGAGCTAGGGTTTTGCTAAGATTTTAAATGGGGTTTTACCAAAAAAATGAGCTAGGGTTTTGCAAAAAATGGTATTTTAATGGCTATGATTTTGCTAAAAAATGGGTTTCAATTTTTTTGCCCACTGTAATATCGAAATGGCTAACATACCTGGGCTCGTCGTTGGTGGGTGTCGTTGCTGGGCTTCGTTGTTGGTGGGCTCGTTGGTGTGGTGGGCTCACTGGTGTGGTGGGTCTGGTGTGGTGGGCTCTCAGCTCTGGTTGGTCGTGGGCACAAACTTCGTGCGAAGGAGGCGGGCGGAGGAAAATGATTTCCTCTGTAGTGCCTCCACTATATAAACAGGGGTTCACGCGAACAACCTTCGTGTGAAAGGGGTTCGCGCGAACCACCCGTTTGTGCGAACCAAATCAAATGTGACACGTGGTAAAGATAATGGCCTGCATGTCTCTTCACCAAACGTTTCGCGTGCAAACAGGTGTTCGCACGAACCCACCTTGGATACCGCCCATTTACCTTCCCTACTCACATTTTCGGGACAACAAGTGGGACACAACACCATGCGTTGACCCAATTGCATGGTTCTAATCCTCCAAATCCTTACTGAGTACGGTTCAAAATTATGCCTTCATGACCCCTTTTGCACCTTGTGTAGACACCAAATTTGGGTCACACTCCCTTCGATCCCTTTCAATTAATTAACGTAACACATTTACCTAGCCATGACCCCTTTACCCCACATTGATATTAATTTAATCACTTATAATTGAATTAATATTCATCCTCACATTATTAATTAATTTAATTAAGTTAATTTAATCCTAACACATCCACCTCACCCTGGACTCATTCCAGGGGCATTTAACTCACAATGACCAAGTCATCACTCCCAGTGCTGAGTCACCACTTGACCTAACTAAATGAGACTTCTTCCTAAACCTAACTGGACTTCTTCTATGATCTTCCTATCTTTTCTAATGAGAACTCCACTTCCATTTGGGTTCTTTTGCATTATTCATTCTTAGGGAATCATTGTGTGTCTATTTCCTTTTGAAAGATTTTACATTAAACTTTCTCCCTTGGAACATTCTTCCTCTTCTACTTGTCTCAGTGAAACTCATATTTTGGACTAAAAAGAACGCTTCTTTTTATTCTGTATTACATTAGTGAAATACATACTCTTTCCTATTCATCATTGCTCTCATCGAATTTCATTGTGGATTTGGGTTTAAAATCTTTGCATCTCATTTCTACCTGCTACATTTTAGCTCATTTAAATTGTGGGCAACCTATATGCTAGAAGTCATGACTAGCTGATGGTTGAAAAATTGAATCATAGTTCACTTTGTGCACACACTCCCAAACAAAATCAATGAAATAAACAACTCACTACTTAAACATCTTCCCTCTTGGTATTTACCGTTAACGACTAATAATCGGATTAGCGGTGGAGCCAACTGGTGTTTTGGCCAGTCATCATATCAAAGTAGGGCCTCACATACTGTGAAGTATATATTGGGGACCCCAAGCCAAAATTTACCTGAAACCAACCATAGTTGTCAGTTTCCATAGGGCACCTTCGTTAACCAAAAATTCTATTCTATTCACAAGTTAGTCCTAAATGGCATAAGCCACAACATAAAATCTACAACATAGGATTTCATGTTTGTTAGCTTTTTCTTGATTTGTGTTTTGAGGTGTGAGTTCATATTTCTCCATTTTTCTCTCCCTACACACTCCACAATCATAGTTGGTGTATTCTGATTGTTTCTGAGTGTGTTAGGATCTATCATTGTTATACTCAAAATTCTAGGTTAGCCTTTTATTTGATCTAAATCACCAAAATTCACTTTTTCCATCTCTTCATAGATTTCATAGTAATCGGTATCGGTCTAGTGACCGCCATTGGTTACACCATTATGCCACCATTGTTTGATTGACCGCCATCGGTTTTGTGCTTTTTTGGTCATTTCTACCAAAATAGCATTCAATCTACATTTCTATTCTTTCTGTGACTTGTTCTGTCACCTTATCATCTTTTCTATGTTCTATTATCACCTACAGAGTTCAAATCCATCTCATTCATACCTTTTCATCTCCAGATTTTAATTTGTTATTCATTCAAATTATTTGGTATCGGTCCAATGACCGCCATCGGTTAATTCATCATACTCGCCATCGGTTTATTGACCATTGTCGGTTCCTTTCTATTTTAGTTAATTAACTAAAATAGTGTTTAAATCACTTTCATCACTTGCTTTGACTTCCTCTATCACTCCACTACATTTCTAGGTCTTTTATATCACCTTGAACCCAGTTTCACATGATATTCACCATTTATCGCCAAGTTTTCAAATCTTTCAATTTTTCCATAAGTAATCGATATTGGTTCATCCACCGACATTGGTTACCTAACTGGCGTTAGTCTCTATGTTTTGGGTTTTCAATCAAAACAATGACCAAATTCTGCCTTTCCAATTTTCTCCATCTTTCTATGTTTCGTACTATCAACGAGCTCGGATTACTAGTTCTATTATCAGTCCACATGGTTTTGATTTGTAGATAAGCCAACGCCCTCGTATTCTACACTAGCCACCAGCCGCTTCCATGTAGCCCATCGCCTCCTTCCATTTGATCACCTATGGAACCTAACCAACCTATTACCATATATACCGGTGACGAGGAGTTCACAAGACTCCTTGATCAAAACCCCGCTATACTACAATGTATTAACTCTCTCACTCATCCACCTGTGACTCATTTGAATAACTTATATATGACATGCCTATATTTTTTCCTCCCTACATTGCCCCCACTTCCGCATCAGCCACTACTAACACATCATTACCCGCTTCTGCCTCATCACCTGTGGTTTCTCATCTTGACCCCACATTATCGATATATGTCTTTAGGAATAAAAATTAGCTTAATTCATCATTAGTTAATATTTGAATCAATATAATAAGTTAAAGTATTTAATTTAAATACTTTAAACTTATGTCAATAGGTATTAGTTATCCTTAGTTTTTAGCTAAGTAAGTGATATTGTTCTCATCCCTATGTTTGTGGAATCATGTTCTATCTTGCATATTTTGTTCTTGGATGATTTCCACGAGGGGCAATAGGGGCAGTTAGGGGAAATATACTATTCATGCATATTTACTTAGATTAGATGATTTGTTTCCATATATTGTCAATGAGATAGAGGCTGTCCAATATCTATAAATATTGCAGCTCTCTCATTTGTTTGTAATGCTTGAATTCATATTAATAAAATTAGACAAGATTTGGTATCAGAGCAGTATTCTGATCTAGAGAAAGTGTAGGAATTTTTGAGGGAGGAGGAATAAGAAGCTTGAGCTAGGAGGAGCCAGAGTTGCCCCCAGCCTCTTCACAGAGCCCCTACCCTACTCCACACACTAGAAGCAACAAAAGCAATAGTATAGAAAATTACACAGGAAGTTTTTTTTTGGAACTGCAATCATAGGCCAACACACCTGGATGCACGTTTAATATTGGTAACAAAGTGATTGTATCAATTTGTTTTTAATAATCTTCATTGCATATGAAGTATTTAAACAAAACTATATATAATAGTTTCAGGGATTTTTTTATTTTTCTCTAATTCAAAGATCCCGTTTAGTGTGATTTAATTTAGTGGATCCCCAATTTTGGAGGCAAAACTATTTGGGTTTCGTGTGTAGGTTTCATTTTAATAAAAAAGAAACATACACCACCAAATCCGCAACTTGCATTTAAATCCGTGGTATTTGCATATATATTTGTGGATTCACCTTGCAGACCTGTGAATTTACCTAACAGATGCACACTTGGAAAAGAAAAAGAAAACAAGATGGGTACTGATCTACCTGTGCATCTTCAATCTGCAACGAAAACCATAATTTGTGAATTGGAGTTCCATTCTTGTGTGAACCTGCAGAACAGAGCTTTTAAGGTGAAGGGGCGGCAGAGGAAACAAGGATGACAATGGATGAAACAAGGATGATGGCGGATGAAAAAATGCTGTACGCATGCATGTAAGCCTTACGTGCATTTTTTGTTATAAAATCTATTTTTAAAAAAATTCAATTGGAGCTCTATAACTTTCAATTGGTACCTCAGATTGAGGTGCCATTTTTTTGAAAGTGTGTGTTTTTGTGAGTTCTACGTCTTGGTCTAAATTTTAATAAGCTTTGTTTGGTAAAAATTGAAAAAATAGAGATTGTTTGTATTTCAAAAGAGGCCAAAGAGTCCAATTATTTTTTTCAAATCGGCCAAGAGAGCCATTTTTTTGAAATAGTCCATAGAGCCAAATTTGTAATAGGGCCAATAGTGCCAAAAATTCATTATACACAAATGAAAAGGAGCCCAAAATAAATAAAATAATATTTTTTGGGGGTGTGCATGCTTTAAGGGGGAAAAGTGTTCAATTTTTTCTTCTATTGTTTATCACTTTTCACAATGGCTGTAATTACAACACCAAAATTATTTTTGCCAGATTCTCAACTTTTACGTTTTGATAATTATCCAGCATGGAAAACAAAAATTTGTGCACAACTTGATTTTGAAAATCTATGGTCCGTTGTTTCTGGTACATTAACAAGATCTGCAACAGATGTTACACAACAAGCTACATTTGATCATGTAAATCAAAAATCAAAGTTAATAATATTGTTTAGTGTTTCAGATGAGGTACAACCTCATATTCGTGAGACCACAACAACAAAAGAATCTTGGGACAAGTTGAAAACAATATATGAGTCAAAAATAAGAACACAATACTTCATCTCTAGAGTCAACTATTGAACTTGAAAATGCAACCAACTGAAAAGTTGAAATGTTTTTGAGAAGAGTAGCAAATTTGCGTGCATCACTTCAAGCTTTGGAAGAAGAAGTAATTGACACATCACTCGTGCCTATAGTATTGAGAGCTCTTCCTCCTTATAGGATTTTTGTGACCACATTAAACATAACTAGTCAAACAACAACTTTTGAAGAGTTAGTGAATATGCTACAACAAGAGGAAGCTATTCACTCAACTACTGAAATTGAAGAGTAGGCACTTGCTTCTAATCAAAAAGGAAAAAAAAGAAGATAAGTCTAGTAAACAGCCTCAGAAGTAAGGTAATACTCAACAAGGCCAAAAGGACCAACAAAAATGTCTTATTTTTGGTCAAAAGGACATGAGTTAAAAAATTGTTGGTACAACACATTCCAACAAGGATCATCAAGTGGTAAAAAGATTAATTACCAACAAACAAAATTTGGTCAACAACAGAGTAAACAGGGACAAAATAATAACAAGTGGAAGAAGAAACCAACTCAAAAAGGAAATGTAGCGAAGGAAGATCAATTTGATGATGATGACTTCCTATATTCTGCACAGTCAAATGAAGTATCCAATTCTACAAATCAAATTTGGTATGTCGACTCAGGTGCAACTCAACACATGACAAGAAAGAAAGATTGGTTCTTCACAATGAGTAAAACACCCACCAAAAATCATGTCTCTTTGGGTGATGATACATCATATAGTGTTCAAGGCATTGGTTCCATTTCATTACCACTTGGGCATCATAATTGTAAAATTACAAATGTTCTTTATGTCCCTGGTTTAACAAAAAAATTATTATCCGTGAGTCAATTATTAGATCACAATCTCAAAATTGACTTTGATTATAAAGGTGGTAAAAAGATGTGCCTAATTTGAGATAAGTCATGAAGCTCCAAAATTGTTGCAAAAGCTTCGAATGTGGGAAGAATGTTTTAGTTAGATTTTTTCAACAAAATGATCAAGCACTTGTAGCCACGGATACATCATCAGCTCAATTATGGTATCAAATACTTGGACACTTCAGTTTTGGATATCTTGACACACTTCATCGATATGACATGGTTAGGGGTTTACCACCTCTAAAAAGGGTACAGATAAATGACAACATTTTTAGTAGGAAAACAACATAGAGCACCATTCAAACATAGTACATTTCAGGCTAAGGAAAAACTTGACTTGGTGCATACTGATCTGTGCAAACCAATGAGACCTAGCCACTCTAGGTTTAAATATTTCATGCTCTTTGTTGATGATTTTTCAAGAAAAATGTGGATATACTATCTTTCTACAAAAGACCAATATTTTGAAACTTTCAAGAAGTTCAAAGCCCTTGTTGAAACAGAGTGTAGTAGGAAAATAAAAACACTCCACTCAGATCGAGGGGGAGAATACATTAGCAATGAGTTCAATGATTTTTTGAAAACACAAGGCATTCATCCTCAAATGGCTCCTCCTCACACACCGCATGACAAAATGGCATTTTTGAAAGGTGAAATTGTACTATCATGGATATGGTGCGACATATGATTGATGATGCAAGTTTATCAAAAACATTTTGGGCAAGCGGTTAAAACAACAGTCTATTTCCTAAACAGAGTTCTCACTACAACTCTTGATGGAGTAACACCACAGGAAGCATGGTCAGGGCATAAGCCATCTATTTCACACCTTAGAGTTTTTGGATGTAAAGAAAGTATGCACATTCCATAGAAACAAATAACTAAGCTTAATAAGAAATCAAAAAAACTTATCTTCTTGGGATACAATGATGAAGCACTTGGTTATAGACTTATGAATCCAAGAACAAGAAGGGTATACACTAGTCGGGATGTTGAGTTCTTTGAGAAGAAAGAAGAAGATGCTCCTTCCATACACTCACATGATGAAAAAATCATCCCTACAGTGAAAACAAAGGATGGTAATCACTTTGATGATGAAAGTGATGATGGGGAAGATGGTGAAATTAAACCTCCCACAGGAACCACAAAAGTATGCCTAAATGATATATAAGTATGATTAGAGATGTAAAATTGGATAGTGTCCCCAATACATCTACCACTGGAATGAGGACTTACAGTATGGCTCGAAATGAGGTCAATTTGGTCTTAATGGGTAAATTTTTGAAACTATTGAGCCTTCCTCAGTTTCAGAAGCCCTACAATCTAAACCTTAGAAAGATGTTATGGATGCAAAATATAAGTCACTTATGAAAAACAATACATGGCAACTTACAAATATTCCACCGAGTTTAAAAGTTGATTAGATGCGAGATGGATCTTGAAAATGAAGTACAAATCAGACGGAAAAATTGATAAACATAATGCTAGACTAGTTGCTAAGGGATATGCTCAAAAAGAAGACATTGATTATGAGGAGAACTTTTCTCCCACAACTAAGATAAAAACTTTTAGGTTAATATTTTCTCTAGCTACACAATTTGGTTGGAAAATACACCAAATGGATGTGAAAAGTGCCTTTCTTAATGGAAATTTATAGGAAGAAGTTTACATGACTCAACCAGAAGGTTTTGTCATACTAAGTAAAGAGGAAAAGGTATGTAAACTCATAAAATCACTATATGGTCTAAAGTAGTCTCCTAGGGCATGGTACATAAAAATTGACGAACATCTCATTCAACATGGATTCAACAAGAGTCCATACAATCCTAATCTCTATCTCAAAATGTAAGGGGGAGATAGTGATCGTTGTAGTATATGTCGATGATTTAGTCATCACTGGAGGATCAGTGAGGATGATTGAGTCAACAAAGAAATATCTAACGTGATCATTTGACATGAACAATCTTGGGCTACTACATTATTGTCTTGGACTTAAAGTTTGGAAAAGAGAAAATCATATCTTTCTGTCAAAATTGAAATAAGCCGGAAAATGCTTGAGAAATTCAATATGATGGATAGTAAGCCATTTTCCACACCTATGGAGAAAAGAATTCAACTGTCTCAAATAGATCCATCACCACAAGTAAATGCAACTCTCTATTGACAGTTGATTGAGAGTCTCATCTACTTGACTTACACTAGGCCGGATATCAACTATGCAGTCATCTATCTTTCACGGTTCATGCAAGAACCAAGGGTTTCTCACTAGAAAGTAGAAAAGTGGATACTGAGGTACATAAGAGGAACTATGGACCATGGCCTAGGATACAAGAAGAATAATAACTTCTTCTTGAATGGATATTCAGATTCAGATCATGCAGTAAACATAGATGATAGGAAATCCACTTCAGGATTTGTATTCTTTTTAGGATTTGGACCGATATCATGGGGGAGTAAGAAGCAGAATTGTGTTTAAAAATCCTCCACATAATCGAATATCTTGCAGGTGGAGTTGTCTGTGAAGTGATATGGCTCCGACATATACTTGAAGGATTGGGAATACCACAAAAAGATCCAACTATCCTACATGTTGATAACAAAGGAGTAGTAAAACTTGTTCAGAATCTAGTTTTTCATGAGTGTACCAAACACATTGAGGTGCAGATACATTTCATTCGCGAACATGTTCAGAACAACAACATCCACTCACTATTGCCCAACAGATATGCATCATGCAAATGTCTTCACAAAGTCACTTGCTTGAGGTAAATGTGAGGGTTTTAGATAATTTCTCTCCTGTTCACTTGAGACCATGCTGAATTAAGGTGGGGAATGTTAGGAATAAAAATTAGCTTAATTCATCATTAGTTAATATTTGAATAAATTTAATAAGTTAAAGTATTTAATTTAAATACTTTAAACTTATGTTAATAGGTATTAGTTATCCTTAGTTGTTAGTTAACTAAGTGATATTGTTCTCATCCCTATGTTCGTGGAATCATGTTTTATCTTGCATATTTTGTTCCAGGATGATATTTCCATGAGGGTCAATAGGGGCCGTTAAGGGCAATATGCTATTCTTGAATATTTAATCAGATTAGATGATTTGTTTCCATATATTGTGGATGAGATAGAAGCTGTCCAATATCTATAAATATTACTGACTCTCTCGTTTGTTTGTAATGCTTGAATTCATATTAATAAAATCAGACAAAACTATCACACCTATGACAACTACCGTTCCCTCGATGTCCGTCGCCCATGCAACATCTACCATATCACAATCCACTTCCCTTAGTGTAGGCATACCTACATCATCCATTTCCCATGTACCTTTTGCATCCCAGCCACCTTTGGTGTCGGTAGCCCACACTCCCTTCCAAAACGTTTCCTCTCCATCCCGCAGTCTCTTCCACTAATCACCATGAGAGTCTTTACATCCATACCACCTACCTACACCTATCATCAAAAACCATCTATTTCATCTACCACTTATCTTGGGTATTTTCCCATGACATCCATCCCATCCTATATTCCCTCATCATATTTTTTTACTTGGCACCACCACATACGGAGTGTCGTCCACATCATATCTGTCTTATCTCCCCCTTATACTACAGGGGATGCTTCCTCATCATAGACCACAAATGATCTCATTAAAATGATGATGGACAAGATGCAGACATTAGAAGCATCTGTCTCTGGCTCACACAATTCTCGACATATGACAAGATTTGTAACGAGCCTATTCACTTTTCTATTCTGATTTGTCCATACCCTACACATTGGGAAATGCCAAAATTCAACTGATTCAATAGCAAATAAGACCCACAACAACATTTTTGGTATTTTAAACATGTGTGTTATCTCATCACTCACGATGACACTTTTCTCTTGCGAACATTCCCAATGTCCTTGATGGGACATGATTTAGATTGGTATAGTGCTCTACCTAGGCACTCCATCTTTTCATTTAATTAGGTAGCTCAAGATTTTATAGACCACTTTTCTATCAACATTTTCAAGAAGGTCACAATGACCGACTTGTATGTGACACGTCAGTATGAGGACGAGTCTATCACAAACTTTGTCACTCATTGGCGTAGCCTGATTAATCAACTCACATTCCAACTACCTCAAACCGAGTTAATAGAGTTGTTTACTTGAGCTTGTGCTAGACACATCTCACCAACTCTCCAAGTCAAAATTTTCACACATTCAACGAGGCATTCACAATGGCCCAAAACTTGAAATCCATGCTATTGAGGAGAAGAAGTTGTAATTGCGTAACAAAAATGCTCCCTTCAAAACCAATGATTCTTCTTCTTCATCCAAACCAAAAATAATTATTCTAAAGAAAAAGGATTTGCCAATGCAATGGTTTTAAAATCCAGCCCTTCTCATCCATCCAACCAATCAAAACCTTCTTCTAATCTTTCCCCTATTCAAACTTTCTAGTTCAAGCAGGAACAATGAAAATATACTCCCATTAGAGAACCTTATTCTTCTATTTTGGAAAAACTTCTAAAAGATGGAGCAATCACTCTTCCACCCATCAAAACACATATTGGTTTTGACCCTTCCCATCTTGTACCTACATGGTATAAGGAGAATGATTACTACAATTATCACCATGTTAGAGGTCATAGTGATGGTAATTGTATAACTTTCAAAAACATCGTCCAAGAATTGTTAGATAATGGAGATCTTGTCTTGGATAACCCCAATGCACCGACCTAACCAAAACCTCCACATCTTCAAGAAACCATTTCCAAATCACACCCCATCATCCAACCAAGCCGGTGAAACCTCAACTAATGATACCAATGTTCAGAGGTCCATGCCATTTTTGATGTCATACTGAGCTCCTTCCACTCGTTTCCTCCCATCCCATCTATTGAGGAAATTCTTACATGAGCTCCTCCACCCACGGAGGCACCTATTTCATCCACTTCTCTACCCATAGAGGAGTCTACCTTACCTTCTTATCTACCCACAGGAGGAGTCCACCTTACCTTCTTCTTTACCCATGGAGGAGTCTACCTTATCTTCGATGCATCTATCCCACTCATCTTGCCACCTATCGAGCAACCCACATTACCCATTCTTCTACCTACATAAAGAGCCTAGTGTACTCTCTTCTTTACCAAAGGAAGAGCCTATACAATCAACCTTTCCTCCTCCTCTACCCATAGAGGACCCACTAGTGGCATCTCTTCCTATTGTGACAATTCCCATTGGCTTTTAAAGACCCTTGATTTACTATCATCTCTTCTACCCACAGTTTGAAGCCAACCATTTCCTTGTCTCATAGAAAATTCTTTATAGGGATTACTACCAAATCAACATCATCCCCTCTACTTTGATGCCATTCTCACATTTGGCCACCACTTGGATTATGTTGACAATTCCATGCTTTGGGGATGCCTTCAGCTTCTTGTCTCAACTCAAATGTAGATGTTGTCCACCGACACTTCCATGATCTATCCAAAGGTGTTTAAGACAACCAAACCCACCATGCCCATAGTAATCACCTCTTCTTCATCACCCTCACCCACACCTAAACCATTACCATCAACCAAACTTTCACCTATGCCTAAAACCCTACCTGTACCCATACCTTCACCCGCATTCAAACCCATTACCACATTGGGAGTTCATGCCGACATCAATCCTAGTCCATCCTCCCAGTCAAACTGATTTAGCCACATCCTCGCAAGTCATCACAAATACTATTCCCCTACCTAAGAGGAAGACCCAACCTCTTAGGTCACATACACCAGCTTCGCCCACTACCCCTCTGATCACCTTCACCACTTCCATCTATCTTAGGTCTCGCACCCATCAACCTTGGTCAAACAACCTCCTACCCAAGGTAAACCAAAAACACAACAGCCCACCTCCTCATCATGATCTTCTATTCCACCCAAATTACCTACACAACCTACACCTTCATCATTACCTACATCCTTTCTACCTCCCATACCTACACCACTTCATGTATCCTCATCATTACCCATATCATTCCCTTCTCCTCAACCAGTCCTTCCACATTTCCTCCTACCACCATCTTCACCGCACCTCCATTATCACCTTGGCTAACCCATCCCCTTCCACCATCTTCCTTCCCTTCTACATCACACACTCCTTCTACACCTTTACCCAAGAAGGTGCAACCCAAGCCCAAAACCCCACTACCTTCCAAAGAGGTAGTTAAACCTACACCGCCTCCAATAACCAACTCACTAGCTACACTTTACCCAAGAAGGTGTAACCCAAACCCAAAACTATACTATCTACCAAATAGGTGGTCAAACTTACTCAACCTCCAATTCCACCTCCAGTGATGCCTCTCCCACCAAAGTCACCCAAACTTCCATCCAAACCCACACTCACTTCACATTGTGATCCATTGGCAGGGTCTTATGCCAACATCTTAGCTAACCTTTTAGAAACCTCTGTCATCACATTACCACCACTTTAGACCTTACGACCCACTCAAACCTAAACCAAAAGGGTTTGATGATACCAAAATTTTGCTTACCATCATGTGCCAGGGCATGATGTAGAAAAATGTAAGGCTCTTAAGACTATTCTTCTCTAACTATGTCCTCTCAAGAAAACTTTGATGATGATGATATTTAGATGAGGACCCTATTCCACCTTCACCTATCACCACACATCCTCACCCCATACCTATTCAATGACCTCCATCTCCACCTCCACATCCCTTTTACCCTCCTCCAACATTTGAGATCAACATGGTCCACATTAGAGAACTAGCCCAAAACTCCTCCAAAATGCCAATGCACATACTCCTTTCACAGACTCTCTTTTCCTTCACCACTTTTTTTCCCATCCTACCACTACACCTTTCACGACACACCTTCTTCTTCACCTCATATCAATATGGTTCAAGTTTCCACTCGAGCTCAGAAGGAAAAGGAAAGGAGAAAACAACCAGCTCATCCACTACACCTTTACCCAACATTCCATCTAGCACTGCACCCAAAATCACCATCCATGGACCCGCATACCCCATTTTTGATGGGGTTTCCCATCATACAATGATTAAAATTACACCAATCTCCTCTCAAAATGTCTTTGTATGACCTTGTCCAAACCTCTTGAGTCTCATCATCAGGCCCTCATCGAGGTCCTGTAATCTATTGAGGTTCTACCTAATGACCCCACACCTTTATCTCCACCATTATCACTCCTCATCATGTGGCCACTCTCACCACTTCACCTCCATCTTCTTCTCCCACTACCATTCATCAAGTCTCTAGCTCTTAGTTTCTCTAAGATGAAGAGATTGTCCCTCTCTAATCAAGATGATCCTGACCCACCCTATTCATTTATCTATGTTGATAATATATGCATGTTTGACACATTATGATCGATGGAGGTTCCAGTATCAACATCATTTCCTCCCATGCATACAAAAAAATGTGCATCCCTACCAATTACATGCTTTGTTTTCTTTATGTTTTCATACCACTTTCATGCATAATAACCCAGTTATGTTGTTGTTCATTTAATGATGCCATGACTTCCACCCTCAGCACCATCATTCTCCACATTCATTTGGGCCCCATGCCATTCCTAAATTATTCTATGTCTTAGAGGGGGAATTCTAATACAATCTTTGTTTTGGCCAACCCTAGATTCACGCCATGGGTTGTGTTCCTTCAACCTTACACTTGTTTTAAAATTTGAACATGAAGGGAACAACTATACCATTCTAGTCGACCCTTCACCATTCAAGACCTATAACATGTTGTATCAACCTAATGATGTCCTTATACCAGTTAAGGCATCTACCACCCCTACCACTTCTTCTTCAGCTACTACCTCATCCACCACTTCTACTTGCCACTACATCTTCCACAACCAACTCCTCTATTCCCACTATTCATCCAAACTTCTACAACTGCCCATCAACCAACCCATCTACTTCTCAAACATCTTGATGCTTCTTCTTCCCAACCATCTAGTGATTCATCTATTCCAACTACCCACATACCAACCACCGATCCCTTAGAAGGTGTTTTTCAATGCCTCACTCTGGGGAGTACCACCTTTATAACATTGACACATTCCTTACTCCTCAAGAGTATGGTAACCTTCATCAACACCCACACTATAATCACCGAGTAGGAGAAGTTTTTCCCTATGGTCCTCCCCACCTTCACACCAACCTAACGTATGGGGGACTTGATATTTCTACCTACTCACTTAAGCCACCTTCCCAAACTCGACCATTTTCATCCGATCTCCAATCTCTCACCAACCACCGCTTTTCCCACACCTTCCTCCATCGATGTGCTTGGAAAGGATTTGGATTTGGCTTCTATGAACAAGGTCACCATACTGTCATTCCTTGCACCACCCATAAGCATAAAGACTACATAGTGGTATCATATTTTCCAAACCACCTTCCAAGAAGGCCCAAGTTGAACTCATTGAGGATGATAAACCTTCTCCACCCCATTCACCTACTTCACCACCTTCACCTATGAGAGTCTATGGATCCAAAATCCATTCCTCCTAACTTTTTTTTTTCAAACACCATTTTCCTTGGGACCTCTGACTTATCAACGCGATGGCGAGGCTCCCTCTTCTCTTCCTTCTTGTATCCTGACATGATCAATGACAACACACCTTCTATCAACGTCATTCAATGTCAGGATGATGAGTCTATTCTCACCTACCTTGGTGCGGAAGATTCTTATATTCACCAGTCATTACCTTTTGAGATGCAAACCATGTTGAATGAATCAACCATCAAATCAACATTCACACTTAGGATGACCCACACATTCTAAAGATAGGCCAATCTTTAGATGTTGTTGAACATGAAGCTTTCACTTCTTTCCTCTGAGATCATAGCAACACTTTTTCTTGGTCCTATGCCGATATGCCTGGTATTGACCCAAATATCATGGTCCACAATATCGTAACCATTCTTGATGCCAAACCCATGAAAAAAAGCTATGAAAAATGCATCCTCACATTTCCCTTCTTGTGAAAGAATAACTCCAGCACCTCCTTTTGTTTCCTTTATTCTACCCATTGATTATCCCCAATGGATCTCTAACATTGTTCTTGTCACAAAAGTGACAGGGGACTCTCATTTTTGCATATTTCCATGACCTTAACCTGGCTTTCCCCAAAGATGACTTTCCTCTACCTAGTATTGACCAACTAGTTGATCTCACCACTAGCCATGAGATGTTATCACTCATGGATGGTTTCTCGAGTTATAACCAAATATTACTCACCTTAAGATCAACACAAAACCACCTTCATCACTCCTTGGGGGACCTTCTACTATCATGTCATGCCCTTTGGTCTTAAAAATGCTTGGTGCCACATATCAGCTGGGCTATGACTTATATCTTTCATGATCATCATGCATAACATATTGGAAGATTATGTCATGATCTTCTTATCCAAATCCAAACATTAGGCCAAACACCTTATAGTTCTTAAATGTCTTTTTTGACCATCTCATCAAATATTGCATTTGCCTTCAACCTAAGAAGTGTGTCTTCATTGTTCTCTCGGAAATCTCCTTGGTTTCATCATTTCTTTGCATGGTATTGAAGTTTGATCCTGCTAAAATCAAGGCTATTCTCGAGATGCCTCCACCTACTAACCTTCATCAACTTCATAGTTTTTCAAGGAAAGTTGTAATCTATTCATCACTTTATTTCTCATCTTTCCATCATTGCCATCCATTTCATCATCTTCTCAAAAAGGATGTCTCCTTCAAATGGGATGATGAATGCCACAAATCCTTCGATGCCTTAAAAAAATACCTCCTCCAACCACACTGTGCTCATTCCACCTAAAGACAAAACCCTTTTACCTCTATATTTCTACCATGACCATTCCTTGGGTGCCATGCTCACTCATCATGATGAGAAACACAAGGAGAAAGAGGTTTATTATATAATCATACAATTTTAGACTATGAGACTAGATATACTCATGCCAAAAAACTGTGCTTAGCCCTAGTCTTTCACCACCAAACTTTTCCATTACTTACTCAACACAAAAACCTTCATCACCAATACTGACCCCCTTACATTACATGTATGCTAAGCCTTACCAACACCAATGTGCTGCATGTTGGCTCATGCTTCTTGCAGACCTAGATCTTGAATTCATCCATCAAAATTTTGTTAAAGGAAAACCATTTCGACTAACTTGTAGACACACCTCTTTCCATAAAATCAATCTTCTAACTTTGATTTCCTTGATGAATCCATCACTACCCTCTCCCTTGATGACACCATTTATCAGATGACCTTATTTTTGATGGTTCTAAATGTTAATGTGGGGGTGGCACAGGGGTCATCCTTATTCCTCTTGATGGTGAGCCTATGCCTTTATCTTTCAAACTAGATTTTGACTGTACTAATAACATTTCCGAATACGAAGCACTCATGTTAGGTCTTAAACCACCATAGCTTTAGATGTTAAATCCATTAATATCTTTGTGACTCCCAACTAGTTGTGAACCAAGTCAATGGTTTATACCAATGTCAGTAATGAGATACTTCAAAAGTATAAACATCACGTCAACATACTTTTGACTACCTTTGATCATTATGAACTTCAAACCACTCTAGCACTCCACTAACAAATTCACGGATACCATGGCCTTGCCTTTCCTCTCAAATACCTACTTTTCTCTTACGAATAAAAAAATATTTGTCACAATACAATGGTTGCAATCACCATCTTATCTATTTTGAGATGTTAACTTTGTAGGAAGAATTGAAACCGATCCACATGACATTTGGTATAAGAAGTTTTGTCATTACCTTTCCCTCTCAATTCTACCTCCTCTAAACTCACTCACAATGGACAATGAGCCTTCCTCAAAAGTGTCTCTCACTATGTTATCATGGGGGTCTTCTCTACAAACATGGCTTTGATGGTATCCTCCTACGATGCCTTACAAGTTCTGAAATCCCATACACCATTAAGGAAGTTCACGATGGGATTTGTGGTGGTCATTTTAGTGGCCTCGTTGTCACTAAGTGTATCCTTCACCTTGGCTACTATTGGCCAACCCTAAACCAAGACTATTGTGACTATGTCAAACATTGTGTGAAATGTCAGCAACATGCTAATCTTCATCACACCCCTAGTCACGCCTTATAGGTCACTAGAGACCTTTGGCCTTTCTCCCAATGGGGTTTGGATCTCTTAGAGAGATTAACCCTCATTCTTCTCAATGTCATCAATGGATCATCACCACAACTAATATTACACTAAATGGGTGGAATCCATACCTCTCATTTCTACAAAAGTCGAGAAAATTTGTGAATTCATCAACCATCACATCATTTGTCACTTTGGTGTTCCTCACCGCCTCATCACTGATAATGGAAAAACAATTCAAAAACAAAACCCTACACAAAATTTGTGACACCTTTGGCATTCAAATCAATTTTTCTTCACCTTATTATCCTAAAAAATGGTCAAGATGAATCGACTAACAAAACCCTTAACAAAATTATTATGAAAGTAGTTGATGATACTGGTAAGGATTGGCACATGTACATTCCTTTTCCTTATGGGCTTATCGCACTAGTATTCATACCTCCCGCAGCTACACCTTTCTCTTTGGTCTATAGTACATAGAGGTTGTCTTACCTCTCAAATTCCAAATTCCATCACTTCATATCTCACTCAAAGACATGCTCAATGATGATGAATTTTTCCAAGACCGTTTGGCCCAACTTGAGCTTCTAGATGAATGTCATTTAAATTCTCTCGATCACCTTCAAATCTATCAAAAATGTATCAAACGTGCCTATGAAAAATGTGTCCATGAATGAACCTTCAAGGTTTATTGATCTTTCCTAAAGGAAAATCAACATGTAACAAAAAGAGAAAAGTAAACGGGAAAGTTTTCTCCTAATTGGCTTGGACCCTATATTGTTACTCATACCTATGGATCAAGTGCTTATCATTTATCTTCCTCAAAGGTAAACCCGAACTTGAGCCCCTTAATGCCTTACATCTTCGACCATTATATTGTTGAATCAAGTCCTATATCACTTTTTTCTATTAAATGCTCATCCCTTGAGTAACCTTCATCTTCCACTTACCTCTATTTTAAGGATCAATGACTAAACAAGAATCATGTGATTATCTATCACCTTTTAGCCTTATCTTCAATATGAGTACCATGAATCTACTCATGACATGATTCTCATGGATACTTTTCATCCTTTTTAGATGGAATCCCATGGTTTTTCATCACTTAAAAACTTTCTTTCATAGCTAACTTTGCATGTTATAGTTTTTCCTTTATAAAAGAAGCCTATACTCCTTTATAGTCTTGTCCATGACTTAAAAGTCTAAAAAGTTCAAAAGTAATATATGGGATTTTAAAATTCAACTCCTTGAGTCAAACTTCTTAAAATAGATGACTCCCTCAAAAGGACATCTATCTTTCTATGTTGATGCTATAAATAGACTGCTCCTCAAGGACAACTATAAAAATATAGCCATACTATACATAGTCTATCAAAAAAGAAGACTATTTCTGTAAAATAAAAATAAAATATTTTGAAGCTTCCCACATCGATCAGCTTCACAAAGACCTCAAGGAGTCATTCTATTCATCCCACATAGACTTCCCACATCGATCAGTCTATATAAAACAAAAGCAAAAAGAAAATACAAAAAAAAAAGAAAATACAACTTTTTCATCATGGACTTGCCTATTCTAGTTTTGGGTATCTTGTAGAAGGGCATGTTGTCTCACAACAAGGTTATGCTAAATAAACCACTCCACCTCACCTTCCTTCCTTTCTCTTCTTCTACCTACTCAAGGGACGTGCTGCAAATGTAAAATTTCATGATCATGTAACTTCTTTCACCCTTAGAATAGTCAATCATGCATTGCCTTTAGGGGTTTAAGTTCATAAACCCATCCTCGGTATGCTCATTATGGTCCTTGACACTTATGGAGAATTTCACTCTTTTACTGTTCACCTCTTTTCTTACTTATTGATTCTCCTATACAGGACTAGACCTTCGACACTTACTTTCTGGGATTTCTTCTCCTTTCACCTACCTCAACTTTCCTCATCTATTTTCATCAACTCACTTTAAACATTCCACCTTTCCTAAACAACTTAGACTCCACCATGCCTAAACAACCTAGACTTCACCATGCCTAAACAACCTAGACTTAACCATACCTAAATGACCTAGACTCAATCATGCCTAAACCGACCTACCCATCTACCTCATCATATTCTTCCCTATCCTATGGGAGAACTACATTAGCCTGAGGCCCCTTTTCTCTTGGGCTATGTAGGAAACACTCCGAGGACATGGGGCCCTTGGAGGTTAGCTCAGCCACTCTTCCCCTAACCATTCCCTCCTTTTTTAACACACATCATAACCTAGTTAGTTTCCATCTACACAATAACTTGGAAATTAACATATCACAACACATACATCATTTCATCATACTTATCATAATAAAAACATCCATCACATCATCGGGGACATTAAAAAGATTCTAAAGACAAAAGGAGGTAGGAAGGCACATGTAACTTCTTACTTTTTCAATAGAGTATGTGGTAATCAATATGTAGAGGTTGTACAAACAAAATTTACAAAACTTGTAGAGGAAATGACTCAGAGGACTATGAGTTGACCCACATCTCTTTGGGTCAAGCTACACATGAAGGTGATGCTCATTTATTCAAGGAATTTGTTGCCCACATGCTCGCTTGAAACTAAGAATACAAACGAATAATCGAGTAATTAGAGGACCATATGAGAACTCTTAATACCTACATTCAACCTTTCTTGGAGCTCAATACAATGTGCCTCCTCCTCCTGTGGAATTTATTTCTTTGATCGAAGAGCTTCAAATTCAAGATGATCATGAAGGTGTAATGGAATATGATGAAAGGGAAGGCTAATGGAAAATGGATTGAGAAAATCCTTGAGAAAGGAAAGGAATTTCTCCCAGAGGTTCTCTCTTTGTTTAGGTATGTTCTTGTCACTATTTCGAAAGTGAAGAAAACAAGGGAAGATATTGAAAAGAGAAGATCCATTTGGATGAGGTGTTCCTACTTATGTCTGAGATGAGTTACCTTAACTCCCACACTCTCTGTGTAGGAATATGTTCACATCAATTGCCGAGAACTTGTCCCCATTTTGGATCCAAATTGTTAATGATAGATATGAAATGATAAAAGATGCAATATCTAAACTTGACTCTAGTAAACAAAATGCCTTCAAGATTTTGGATGATGTCAAAACTATGTAGAAAATTGGATCCCTTCCACTCACTAAGAATTCCTCATCAGAGGAACTCACCAGTTCTTTCTAGGAGTTAGTCAAAAAGAGGTAAGTGATTCTCTCTCCTTTAATGAGGATACTCAAGTCCCTTCCCATCATCGAGGCTCTATTTCCAACATTGCAAGAGACCAAAAGGAATGGTTTAATTATTTTGAGGCTATTAATGATGTTTCCAATACATATATCAAAGTGTTAAACCACATCCGTAATCTGAAAAAGGATAAGGTGGCACCTACGGTAGTTTGGTTCAACAGAGAATTCAAAGGCCAAGAGACCATCTTGGGAAATCTCCCTCAAGGATCATGAATGGATAGTTTTTCATCAACAATGACTTCATCTTTATCAGATTAGATTACCCTTCTTTCTCTCTCCTTCTTCTCTCTCCATATTCTAATTTTACATTAATAATGTACTTTTTGTTATTTTTTCCTATTCACTCAAGTGACCCTCAATTCAACATTATAATATTCCTTTTTCATCAATAAAAAAAGAATCACCACCTAGGAATATGAAAGGTCATAAGTGATGGGGATAGGTGAAAAGTCATGTGGGGGTAGATGAAGAGACATTTTTATAGGATATAAATTGGATTGTCTTCTCCATTCCAAAGGGTTAGAAATTGTTGATTGATTGTATGTTGTTGAGATTTATCACTACTACATCAAGAAATAAAATATACATTTCTTCTATTTTCTATGCTTATGTTCCTCTATTCTCTCTCTCTCTCTCTCTCTCTCTCTCTACTTTCTAACTTTGTAAACATGGTAATCTTGCAAAACCAAGAAAGGTGTATGTGCCTTTGATGAATGAATCAATAGAATTATGTGTCTATGATTTTTAGTCTTATAATTGAGATCATTGTTGCATTAGTATAATTGAATGTGGACCTACTTTGGTTGATGCATGCGAATTCAATATGCCTACTCACAACATTAGCCCTCTCTCTTCATATTTCCCTAACTCCCCATTTACCTCTCCTAATTGAAAATACCTCCCTTTACCTTGTATAAGCACTTATCCATAGGTTTAGTGTAGTATTCCTATGTTATCCCTAGCCTAATGGCCACCCACAACTTTTAGTTAGTTTACATTTAATAATAGGAGCCTCCCATACACAAGGAGTGTCTTAGTCCCATGACCATTCGTGGAAATCAATAATTTGTAACACAACAAATTATTTCACCAATAGTTTATGGTGACTCTAATCAAGAGATTTATGCCCTTGTGCACCCTTAAAGATCTCTAGAAAATTAAAAAATACATATTCCAAAAATAAAAAAATCAGATATGAAAATCATATTTTAAAGGTGACTCTATCAAGGAATGAATCCATGTCACATTCATTTTTGCATCATCAATGATGAATTTTTGAGATTGGTGTTCAACACCAATACGTAATGAATGATACAATGAAGAAGAAGATGACCACCAAGACATGAAAATTTTTGATCAACCATCACTTTGGACCATCTCTTGAAAAAGTATGGGTTCTTGCACAACAAAGAAGTCTCTTTCTTCAACAAAAATATGCAACCAAAAAAAAGTAAAGAAGGTTAGCAACATTTATAAAAATCTATGGAAAGAATATCTAGAGTGGATAAAATTGTTGCATCTAAAGATCCCACCATCAAATCCATGTGGCTCCAATTCAAATGGATTGTGGCTAGAGGAAAGAAAATGGGAATTTTAACAACGATGATCAAAATCTAAGAGCCCGATGAGAAATATGCAGAAGAGATGAAAAATGTTGTATGAAAATCATGAAGATGAATAATCTCTTGAATGTAATATTTTTAACTTCACATAGTTTATGAAGAAAATCAAATATTTATATTTTTCTCTCTTCCTTTGGATGATTTTCTTTCTTATGGAGATGAAGAAATGATAACCTTGAAAATAGAGTTTGTACAAATAATTTATAGTATCACAGAAGGAAATTATGATCCTCAAACCACTCTTGAAATTCTAAATCATGCCGAGGCCATGCAAGAAATGTATGATCGGAGTTAAAAACTCCAGGATGAGGAAGAAGAGATTCATCCTTTGGAAGTAGATTCGATGACTCCCTATATATGTTCGTTCCTAAAATATAATTTTGTACTTCTCATGACTGTTCTCTTCTTGAACCTTCCAATGATTGTTAACTCAAGCACCTTGAAGGATAATGGAGAAAGCATAAAATTTAAATTTCTATTTATATCTTCATTTTAGCTCGAGGAACTATCTCTTGGAGGAGAAATATACACACCAGATGATGAATTATTTCCTCTTGATGGATGATGCAAAGTGCTTGCTAAGAATTCCAACAATCATGAAGATGTTCAAGAGATGAAACCTCTGTCTCACACACATATTTTTCAAGAGAGTGATTTTGAGGTAATTATGGATGCTTTTCTTTCTCATTTTGACTCTTCATTTTATGCACAAATGCCCAATGACTAAATGGATCAAATTTAAGAATCAAATTCCCTTATTAAGACAAAGATGGACGAACAAATAAAACATGGTCTCTTTGATGAGATGGTTTCCTTTCCATCACCAAAAGAGAGTGACAACAATCATAATTATGAGTTTGGGGTCTTCACTTCTCCCTATGAAGAAGAAGAATCTCTAGGAGAGGTTCAGGATGGAGTAAATGATTATTCTCATGTTGCAGCCCCAACATTGTGTTCTTCCTCCTTTTGTGAGGATGATATGATGAATCTTGAATTAAAAGGTGTGCCCTTTCCATTCAACATGGATCTTTTCTCTCTATTTAAAAACAATGAAGATCATGCATGCCTTGACTTGCAAGAAATTACCCCAAGTGAGAAGAAATATAGATCATGAGAAAGAATATTTTTCAAATGAGTCCCGACCATATGAATATCAGATTTCAAATCAGCTCCTCAAGGCCCAATATGAAGATTCTTCAAATGAACATGAAAGTGAGTATGTGGTAGCTTTGAAGAAGGAATCTGTGTGAGATATTTTGAATATTGTAGTAGACATAGAAGATCTTTATCTTAGTCTGGAGATCTTGACCTATGCTATGAATATGCAAGATAAGTATGAGTTTAGTTGTGGTTCCCTTTTTGATGTAAAAACTTCCAATATGGAGATAAAACAAAAATATGAGCTCAATGTTCTCCTTGAAGCCTTGGTGGATGAGTATGAATGTGAAGGTAATTCTTCCCCTTTCCCATTTTATGAAGAAGATTGTATCCCTAATGAAGAGAAGGAAAATAAATGCTTGAATCTCCCGTATATTTCTTACTTCATGAGGACAATACCTCTACCATAAAAAATTATATTAAGGCAAATATTGAGCTGGTATGTATAGAAAGTAATTGTTTAGGATAGTAAAATGAGAAGCTTGTTAATGGGGAGAGTCAACTTGTTTTAATCAATTCTGAAATCCTCGTTGATTCTAGAAATGATTCCATGCCACAACCTTCACTTAAGGATGATGAATACTTTTAGGATAAAATCATAGATTCCATTTATGAAAACAATGAGGAATGGCTTGTCATGGTCATGAGGAATCAAGTTGAGAACAAAAGGAAAAACTTCCAAACAGGTAATAAAGTAGTCATTAGATGAAAAGGTGTAATCTATGCCATATCAACATGACTATGGTAACTTGGTCTCTCTCCTTCTTCTCAAACCATGCAGAACCATCGTGAGAATGTGACATGACCAGATGATTATTTGTGAGCTTTGGAAATGGTAATAATTCAACCCACTGTTCCATGATGGTACATACTTATCTCAACCCATTGTTGGGTGTGTGTACATTATTATCCCACCTCAATAAATTTCCTCCCATGTACTATAATTTCCTAAACATTGTTTGCTTCCTTTTAGTTTTGATGTGTTTCCTTTCAATTCTATGTTGTCTTTTTCCCTTTGTGTGTGTTCGTTGCTTATGTTAGTAGTGAAGAGTGAATCTACTACCCAATTTGAAGAAGCAATGATATTCTCACCCATGAAAATTTAAGGTTCTATATGTCCCCTTATAGTCTAATGTCCCTGAATCATAGCTAGTTGTTTTCATGCAAAATGACTAGCCCAAAAATGCAAAATTCAATGCATGACAACTAAGCCAAAATGTAAAATTTTAACTTCCGATCTTCTTGAACCCCTCCCCTGGCCATCCTGGATACTATGACATCATCATACTAGACTTGAAGATAGTCCTAATACATTTTAAGGCATGTCTCGTATTCAAATAAGTGTGATGAGATTCATAAGTTGATTTAGTGAATTTTAAGGAAAGAGTAGTCTTACTAGAAGCCTAAAAAGGCTAGTTTTGGCCATTTGGAGCTGTATGCATCCTCTAAGAGAGAGTTAAAAAACTATATTAAGCATAAAAATGTGGTTTTGGGAATATTGAAAGAGTTGGAAGTAATTTAGGAACTATTTGATCATTCATTGGACAATCTTCTCAACAATGAGTTCTCTAAGTGCAGGGAATAAACACTCTAATGGTGAAACTTGATTGATTTGGATGATTGTGGGATCTATGTAAGGAGTAAGGAGTCAATAAAAATTCATTTTAAATATATGATAATTCTATACATGGTGAAAACATCAATTTTAATCGGATGTGTGAAGGTTTCTGAAACATTCTAAATAATGCAAATACTCCTCATAGTTATGAGAAAACAATGACCTAAATTTTGTGTTTCAAGAAGAATAAATTCTTTAAACTAGTTCCATTGATCTTATAATGTGTTTTAGAGTCAAAATAATATATTATTTGACCCCAAAACATTACTCTAATCCTTCGTGGTGAAAAAAGCAAGTTCCCTAGCTATTTCTGGACATCTAGTGAAAATGAGCTTTCCATTCTTGGCCTAGGCTCACTTTTCACCTCATTGTGTCCCAATTTTCCCCTTGGGGACAAGGACTACATGAGGGAAAAAAAGTGCACCTCATCCTCCTCCCTAAGGTGCACTTTGGAGCCATGTGTGTCCCATTTACACCCAAAATGCAAGGGGGACAAGAGGGACACAAAAGTGCGCCCTCACTCCCTCACCATGAGTGTAATTTTTGTCCCAATTTCCCCTCTTTCCCCAAGGGGATAAGGGGTAAAATAAAGTGTGTCCCATTGCTTTTTTAGCTTATGGACCCCCACGTGACCACTGCACATCTCCGCGGTGTATTTTCCTAGCACTGTGTGTTTTCCTTAGCCCCTAATATATACCACCTCTCCTCAAATGATGCCACATGTCATGATATTTATCTAAGGCACAATTTTTTGTCTCTTGTGTCCCCATTTCACCATTTTCAAACTCTCACTCACTCCATTGTTACTCTAGTTAAGCCGTGCAATTAGGAGGTGAGTTAGAAAAATACTAGAACTTCATTAATTCTCAATTTACCTCACACAACCATTTTTCATGAATTTTTATACTAAAAACACCTCAAGAAATCCATTTTTATAAAGAGATGTTTTCAAAATCCTTCCAGACATCCATGGTCACCAAGACAAGGATTTTCTCATGACTCATCACCCAGACACCGGATTGCCATGAAATTTTGTCGGTAGTTTCTTATCCAAAATACCTTTGGGAAGACTATAATATAAAATTAATTTATGCCCTAGATTTTATAGTATCAAACTAAGATTTCAAACCCTATAACTTACCTTTTTGATTTCTTGAAGATCTAGCGATAGAAAATGATGAAATTTGGAGCAGAAGATCCCAACTCAAAATAGAACATTTGATTGGTGGCTTCATTGAAATTTGACACCTGTAAGTCCAGTTTCTCAAAATAGCATGTGCTTTGTAAAAAGGTTTCTAAATATAGTAAGTTTCCTAAAGTGATGAATTCTCAACATTTGAAATATCCTAAAAAAGTAAGAAACATAAAAAGGGTAATTTGGAAAACTTTCTAAAAATAATGGTATTTGAGAAAAGGGGAATCTATAGAAAATTTCTAAAATTAGTAAACCTTCATCTTTTGCAATGATCCAAATGATCCAGAGACATCAGAAGACAAGAATAGTGAAACGTTTCCAAAATAATAGTCTGGATAGGACCTACTAAAAATAGTAAGTGTTGTAATAGAGTCTAAAAAGATGTGGCAACTCCCATTCTACTTATGTTTTTGATTTTTTATATCATCATGAGGCTACTAAATTTTTTTGTGGCATGAATAGAAAATAAATCCTCCACAGGCTCTAAAATTATTAACTATGAAGTGATCTATGCAAATCACAACTTGATGCAAGGAGTTGGAATGACGAGAAAATACCACCATGAGTGATACTAGCAATCATCTCAGGATCCCAAACAATGCATTCCTATTGAGATTATTTATAAAAATTAATTAGTATTTGGTGATGAGATCGTGTAATTTGGAGGATGGAAACATGTAATTCATCTTCAAGTTACATTTCCATGAGGAAAAACTGATCAAAAGGGTTTTCGATGTTGTAGGAATGTTTCCACTAAGGCAAAATCTTAGTCAAGGAAGTGAATTATGAAGTAAAAAAGGGTATCATCATGTTCAAGTAAAATGGGAATCTCATGGAGAAATTTTAAGGTCATCGTATCCTTAATATTCCCAAATATCTTTGAGAATCAATTCAAAGTGAGATAATCATGCTATTGAGGTACTTGAAGCCATCATATGTGAAGGATCAAGAAATCATCTTTTCCCATGGGAGGCATATGAGAAATAAGGTATGTAAGTATCCCAAATCTGATTTCATTCAAGTACTATGGATTTGGGAAGGTTAAATGGGTGATCTTCATGTGAGGCACCATGTATGCAAGAATGAGAAACCATCTAAATTTCATTTGATGTCACTCACTTGGTAGTGTTATTAAACACTCATTCAACACTTGGTAATGTGATCACCTCAAAGGAATAAACATTGTAACTAAATATCACTTTAGTGCCACCAAGGGGCATTGAATAAGAACCATCGAAAAGAGAGTTGAAGAAAAGAGATCACGTAGAGGTTCCTATTCTCAAAAGCTTCATAAGAATGTCAAAGTCATCAAAGATCCTGTAGAACCTCTTGAGCCATGTGAGATTGATCCATCACTACCTCCCGTTCTTCATCGACATTTAAGTATGTCTTTTGTAGTGGATAAACCTTCTTGCCATGAGAAAAACAAGATCCCTCACCAACCTCCCGAAAGTTCCCATATCATTACCATCATGTCTACTGCGGAAGATCCATTCCCATAGATTCAAGAGTTTCTCATGAGTGAACCAAGAATGATAAAATAAGTTGCAATGCCTAACCTTAGGGCCATCACAAAGAGTCTGAAGACCAAATGAGGTAGGAAGGAATAAGTAAATTATCAATTCTTTAGTGGAGTCTCTGGTAATCAGTATGTAGAGGTTTTGAGGATGAAAGTTACAAAAACCGCCGAGGAAATGACCCAGAGGACTATGAGTTGACCCACATCTCTTTGGGTCAAGCTACACACGAAGGTGGTACTCATCTATTCAAGGAATCTACTAACTCGTACACCCACTCGAAACCAATAATATAAACAAACAATTAAGAAATTAGAGGAGCATGTGAGATCTCTCATTGCCTACATTCAACCTTTCTTGGAGATCAATACAATGCCTCCTCCTCATATGGAAGATATTTATTTGATTAGTAGTTTTGAGTCGAGATGATCAAGAATGTGCAAGGGCATATGATGTAAGGGAAGGCTAATGAAAAATGGATTGAGAAGATCCTTAAGAAAGGAAAGGAATTTCTCCCAAAGGTTCTCTCTCTATTCAGATATGTTCTTTCCACTATTTTGGAAGTGAAGAAAACAAGGGAAGAGATTGAAAAAGAGAAGATCCATTGGGATGAGGTGTTCCCACTTGTGTTTGAGATGAGTTTCCTTGACTCCCACACTCTTGTGAGTAGGAATGTGTTCACATTTGTTGTTGAGAATGTTTCCTAGTTTGGATGTAGACTATGAGTGCTAGATATGACACGACAAAAGATGCCATCTCTGAAATTGATTCTAGTTAACAAAATTCCTTTAAGATTTTTGATGATGCCAAAAACCATGTTTAGAAACTTGAATCCCTTCCACTCACTAAGAATTACTCATCGGTTCTTTCCAAGAGATAGTTAAAAGGAGGAAAATGACTCTACTTCAACGAGGGTAGTTTTGTGTTCCTTTCCATCATCAGAGGCTCTATTTCCAACATTGTAAGAGACCAAAATGAATGGTTTAAATAGTGTGATGTTATAAATGATGTTTCCAAGAAATCGATCAAAGTTTTGAACCACCTCTATATCCTAGAAGAAGAAAAGGTGGCACCTGTTGCAGTCCGGTTCAGTAGCGAATTCAAAAGATAGGAGCTCATTTCGGGAACTCTCCCTTAAGGATCATGAATGGCTTGTTTTTCATCGGCAATGACTTCATATTTATTAGATTATTCAACCATTCTCTCTCTCTCTCTCTCTCTCTCTCTCTCTCTCCCCTTCTTCTCTCTCCATGTTCTAATTTTCCATTAAGAATTTACTTTCTTCTATTTTGTCCTATTCACTTAAGTAACACTCAATTCAACATTATAAGTGTCATTTTTCATCAATAAGAAAAATACTCACTGCTATGAATATGAAAGGTAACAAGTGATGGAGATAGGTGAAAATTCATGTGGGGGTAGATGAAGAGAAATTTTGTATGTTATAAATTGGAATGGATTCTCCATTCCAAAGGGTTGACAATTATTTGAATGATTGTATGTTGTTGAGATTTTCTACTACTACATCAAGTAATAAAATCTTCATTTCTTCTATTTTATATGCTTGTGTTCCTCTATTATCTCTCTCTACTTTCCAAAATTATAAACATGGTAATCTTACATAGCCAAGAAAGGTGTATGTGCCTTTGATGAATGAATCAATATAATTCCATGTCTATGATTTGTTAGTCTTATCATTTTTAGAAATTTTGTGGTCTATTACTTGAATGTGGACCTACTCTAGTTGATGTAAGTGAATTATGTAAGCCTACTCACAACATTAACCTCCCTCCTCTCTCTCTCTCTCTCATTATTTCCCTAACTCCCCTTTACCTCTCCTCACTAAAAATCCTCCCCGTACCTTGTACAAGCACTTTGCCATAGGTTTAGTAAAGTATTCCTATGTGATCCCAACTTGACGACCACAAATTTTTTTTATCTAGTTTACATTCAATAATGGGAGCCTCCTCATACAAAAGAAGGAGGGGCTTAACAAATTTACAACATGACAAAGTATTTCACAAAAAAAATCTTAGTAGCGTATCCCTTGCTTGTGTCTCGATAATTGGCATGTGCTTGTGAGGGCCACTCCTCATTCTAGGACTTATGGAAATTTATGTAAGATTCCAAAGGATATATTAGAAATGGGCTCCTCTATACAAGCATATAGAGTAAAATATAGAGAAATATTTTCCTTTATTGTTGCAAATCGTATCCTTTAGATAATTCTAATTAAAGAGTGTGTTATATAGTTTAACCTTCTAAAATATCGAGAAAAGAGTTTTCAAAGGTCGTTTTTCATCATAATCCATATCTTTTTCCTCTGTCTTATTCTTCCTCCTACATGTCCTAGATGAGGCCATTATTCATTACCACCAATGTGGGTTTCTTCTAGGTCCACCTTTTCCTCATCATTATGTATTTCCTCCTCATCATTGCACTCTTATTCTTTATCCCTTTTCTCTTCTTCCTCATCCTTCTTCATCTCCTCTTACCTAGTATTTTATTTTTCTCCTTCATCCTCAATATTTATTACTTATAAGGGTGTATTTGGAGATAGAATTATTCCTACACTAGATTCTATAACATGTTCACATGTTTATTGATCATCCTTTGTGCATATGGGGTTATTTATTGAGAAAACACCCTTGGAGGAGTAGTAATTGTGGGAATGCCTATTTTTATTCTCTCCCATTATTAGGAGCAATGCACATATGTTTCACTTGACCATGGTATTAGTTTTCATAAAGGTGGGAACATTGGTTTCTTCTAACCTTTTACTAGGCCTTTTGTCACTTTTTAGCTAGGATATTATTTTTGTCCCAGATTGAGGCTATTATTAGTGTGAAAGTTCCTAAAATATTTAGTTTTTATTTCTTCCTTCTCTCTAAAGGCACATTATATTGATTTTCCTCCCCTTCCTTCTCACCTTGATGTTCGTGAATATTTAGAGGGAAATTAATCTTTTGTTCTCTCTCTCCCCTTAGATATTTATATTTTCTAACTTAGGGCATGTGCATATCTTCATTTACCTCCTCAAATTTATGTGCCTAATTGGTAATCTTATTTTTGGGCTTTAAGTAATAAAAAAATGCATCTACTAGTTGTTTACAATCCGTGGTCTCCATCGAGTCTATTGTGAAAATTTTGGTTTCACGAGTTTCAACATACACACTCTTTCTTGAGTATTTATACTTTACACATAGGGTGTGTGTGTACGCATCAATCCGTAACACATCATTTTTTATTTTATTTGTGTCCTTGATCTGATTCATAGATCACACAAAGTAATAATATGTAGAGGAAAATGACATCTTAAACCAATGAAATAGTTCTTAGTTCTTCATTTTGAAACATGCCAAGGAATAATGTTTCATTACAAAAAAATTAGCTTCACCTTCTATCACTTTGGGAAACTCCTTGGTATGCATAATTATTCCTTAAAGACCTCTCTTAAATACATTATCTAGTTACTTATATTGGAATTATATGAATTGTTCAATTTGGTAGGGGCTAAGTACTCCTTATATCTCTTAGCAAACAATTTATTCTCCAAGGGATATACCCAATTTGGATTCCCACTTCCCTTTGGAACACCACTTTCATTGAATAACAAAAAAGGAGAATTGCACCCCAAATGAAATTGTCTCCATTATTGTGCATGTTATCTACATCACACTTTATGATTTCTGATATGAATTGGGAGAAATAATAGTGTTTGGATTTTGAAATTTAGTAGAAAAATATTAAGAAATTTCTTACTAATCTTCGTCCATCATCTGTGCTATCCAATTTGGAAGTCGGACGCACACCACAACCCTTGTCCTTGGGTATTCAATTTTTGTGATTGTAAAAGTGTGCCCCCTTCTCATATTTTAGGACATGGCCAGTATTTTTGATCTCATCATCATTGCATAGTTCTATGCCAATTCATCTCCATTGTTTACTAACTTGACCACTTTCTTGATAAGTACACCAATTATCCTCATGCACTTGCCCGTAAAATAGAAGTATCCCTCATGGATATGTGGTAATAAAAAAATTAAATCTATTGGCTTGCTAAAGTAGGGAAGCTCAAAGAGTTGTAAGATCCTAGTTTTATCTAGCATCTGCTTCACATCGTCATAAAAATTTCTCCCCATTTGGTGGTATTTTGGTTATTTTGTCATAGATAATCTTGCGACAATATGTCTTCCAACCCTGACGCCATATGGTTAAAACCAAAAATCTTGCACATGCTCACATTTTTCATCCAACTCTCTCCTTCAATAATAGAGTTTGGATGTTTCATTTCGAGATTAAGGGCTGACTGTGGTGTAGGAACTTTATGTTTTGACTTTACTCATTGAACATATTTTATTTCGTACCCTTCTTATTTGATTATACATAAGTGTTTGCTTTATTTTTGGATTTATATTCAGCTTTATCTAACTCTTCTACAATTTGTTGTCAAGGTCTGAACACTTATATAAATATTGCAAAGTTATTTAAACCTTATGAAATAAATAACATAGTAAAAAAATAACACTAAGAACACATTACATATATAACACAAATTTACATGGAAAACCTCGTATGGGGAAAAACACCACGGGAAAATTATAGGTTTCCATTAACAAGAAACTTTTATAGTGTCCAATAAAATTCCTTCTTTGCCCACTTCTCTCCACATTTCACTATATTAATTCAATTGATTTACCAGGCCTCGAGATCCCTATTTAAGTGGGTTTATGGGCATGTATTCTCGTGAAGCACCCTCCACTTTAATAAATTGATTTTAATAATCAATTAACACATAACCTAAAGTTTATATTAAATAAATAAAATATTACATATTTTTATTTATTTAATTATAAACTAAAGTTTATAACGATATAAGAACACTTAAGAGGGGATTTAAACCCTACTTAAGATTAATTTTCTAACACTCCCCCTTAATATTAAGTGGGGTTTATATGCCAACATTACTTGTTTATACAACATGATTTACAATCCTTAAACCAAAGTGAGGGTTTAGGATAACATATCAATTTTGAAGGATTTATACACCTTCATCATGCTAAACTTACCTTTTAGTAAAAAAGGATTTGGAATCCATAAATAATAAGTGATGATTTAGAATAAACATGATTTGTGAGACTACATCTCACAATTTCTCATGAAAATTTTTATACAAGCATCTCTAGGAGCCTTTTATAAAGTAAGGACCTCCTTTACAACATGATGCTTTATTACTAGACTACACAATAAAATTAGAGTGATAAGTTTACTAAGATCATAAAAAATATTTTACAATGTTTTAATTGGAGCAAGTATAGAGGTGAAGAAGAAAACACATGGCCAACCGTTAGGAGGTGGCATTATCATGCACACTCCCCCTCAATAGAAACTTTGAAAAGATAATCATTATATGAAACTTGAAAAATTCATGACACAAAATGGATTCATAAATATATTTGCAACTTGATCTTCAGTAGGATAGAACTAGAGATCTATATCACCGCAGAGTACCTTCTCTCGGATAAAATGCATATGTATATCTATATGCTTTGTTCTCTAATGCTGAATTAGATTATTAGCTAGAGAAATACAAATCTGAATATCACACAAAAGAGGAGTAATTTATTTAACTTCCATGTGAATTTCTTCCAATAACCACTTTATCCACATGGCTTCTTTCATTGCTTCCATTACACTTCTATATTCTACCTCGAAGAAAAGAGATGGATACTATTGGCTACTTTTTTCTACTCTAAGTACTATCACCTATACCAAACTTGAACACATATCCAATTGTATATTTTCTATCTATCACATCACTAACATGGTTAGAATCACAATATCCATATAAACATGCATTATCAAAAGAAGTATAATGTAAACCAAAATTAATTGTTCCTTTAATATATCTTAATATTCTTTTTGCTAACTTCTAATGATCCTAATATGGTTCCTGCATGAATTTGGATGCAATATCAGGCCTAGTGATTGTAAGATAAATTAAACTACTTACAAGTTTTTGTAAAGAGTAGGATTAGCTTTTTCACATGCATGTTTAAGATCAAGTTTACAACCAACTTCAATAGGAATAAAAACTGGTTTACAATCTACCATATTAAATCTTTTAAGAAAATTAGTAGCATATTGTGACTGAGATACAACAATAGAATGTTTATCTTGAAAAATTTCCATGCCTAAAAAATGATGTAATAATCCTAAATCAGTCATTTCAAAGTATTGTTTCAATTTAGCTTTAATTTTAAAAATTAAACTATTTAAATTTCTAGTAATAAGAAAATCATCAACATATAATACAATAAGAATAATATGATTATTTTCAACTTTAAAAAAGAGATCATTATTAGATGAGTAGTTAGTGAAACCAATATCTTTGAAAAATTGTTTATTTTTGCATACCAAGCTCTAGAAGCTTGTTTTAAGCCATATAAAGAGCATATTTTGACTTTGAGATATAATAATATAATGTTTATCTTGAAAAATTTCCATGCCTAAAAATGATGTAATAATCCTAAATCAGTCATTTCATAATCTGTTTCAATTTAGCTTTAATTTTAAAAATTAAACTATTTGAATTTCTAGTAATAAGTAAATCATCAACATATAAGACAATAAGAATAATATGATAATTTTTAACTTTAAAAAGAGATCATTATCAGATGAGTAGTTAGTGAAACCAATATCTTTGAAAAATTGTTTATTTTTGTATACCAAGCTCTAGGAGCTTGTTTTAAGCCATATAAAGATTTTTTTCAGTTTACACACAAAAGTTCTTTTCTAGGTTCCTCAAAACCTTTAGGTTGAGTCATGTAAATATATTATTTTAAATCACCATTTAGGAATGCATTCTTAACATCCATCTGCTGGATTTCCCAACCATATTGAGTAACTAAGACAATAAAATCCTAACGGTCCTCATTTTTGCAATTGGGGAAAAGGTTTCTATATAGTAAATACCAAGTTTTTGAGTAAACCCACGAGCTACTAACCTAGCTTTGAAATTATCAATATTTCCATTGACCTTATACTTGATTTTGTAAAGCCACCTAGAGCCAACAATACTACTTTTTTCACAGGAGGGACAAGATCCCAAGTTTGATTTTTAATTAAGGCATAATATTTAGCTTTCATGGATTTTACCCATATTTCATCATGAGACAAATCTTCAATATTGCGGATAAGTATGATGACTTCTATTCATCTTACTAAGGTTATTAGGATTAGAGTTTTGAAGTAAATATTGAGCCCATTTAGTTATTTTTGTTGTAGAGGATATATGAAGAGACTCTTGTTTAATTATAACATCATTATTACAATCTATTTGATCATAAAATTCATCAAGATCATCATTTTCTAACTCATTAGATTTATTATAAACATAAGAAACAAAAGAAACAAAGGACATATTACAAAAAGGTTTTTAAAGGATTTTAACATTCATGTTCTCAATAACTTCATGTTTTGTAGGATCATTAATCCTTGGACATTTTATTTTACCTCCATATCCTACAAAGATGCATGGATAGGAGGTTTGATCTAACTTCTTCCTTTTAGCTTTAGGAATGAAGATAGAGGCAGGGATTCCAAAGATTCTCAAATGAGATACACTAGGTTTCTTATTAGTCCACTTTTCTAAAGGAGTATATTGAAATATGGATTTAGTAGGGACTCTATTCAGAATATGAACAACATTATTCATAGCTTCAGCCCATAGAAATTTAGGGACTTAGACTGAGTATAATCATTCCTATTTTGAGTAGAAAGTCATGAAGCATAAGAAAAAACTTTAAATACATATAAATCATTCTTTGTATTCCTTCGTAATAGTAACTATTAATGCAAAAGTAAAACACCCCTTGAATGGCCTTATTTTGAATGAGGCATCCGGTGTAATTTTCTAACATGGGACCATATCTCAAGCTATGGGACTTGCAAACTTGAGATGGTCCTCCAAAGAAGGCCAACTTCCTCTACCTAATCTTAATGCTAAACTACTCCTAATGTAGAAAAAATGCCTAACTACAACTATCCTAACAATGCCAAGGAGATAAGGAGAGAGAAAGTGCATGAAATGGTAAATCCTACATTAACAAGGTGATAACACCAAGAAAAGGGGCGAGATACTCACGAGGGAGGATGAAACTAGGAAAAAGGGGCCAAGGGAGGTCGAAAGATGTGACACAGGACCCGCATCCTAATCTACAATCAAAACTCCATAGAACACAACATCATGAACCTACAAGTGAAAGAACAAGCACAAAATACAACAATAATAATGGAGAGGCAAGAAAATACAATAAAAATGAGCTAGGGTTGAAGAAACACCACAAAACATAATTTTATTGCTTCAAGGTATGCACAAACCATTACATTGATGTTTAGAGGCATAAATACACTTGCACAAAAAGTGCGGAGAAGGATTACAACTCAAATGGAGTCGAGGGAAATTTTTGCAAGAGTTTCCCCAACTCCCAGAATGTCTCCATTAAAAATGAGGAGGATTTTACAATATATAAGAGATGTCTCGCCAACCCTCATTAAAGAGGTATGTGAACCCATACAAATTCAATTCCCGAGGGTACTTCTGTCAGATGAAGACATGGGTGCCATACCTCATTACATTCAGTTGTTGAGCTCTCATTTGTTCACCTACCCTTGTCCGGCTTGGGACTCGTGAGCTTCTCAACCATGTGATGTGTCCAACCTAGACGTACTTATCCAACATGGGTGTCATGCAAATGAGAGGGGTGCGATGAGTGTAAAACATTGTCTATATGTATCAAAAATGTGACCCGACCAACCCTAGGTGTCCAACCTGGTTGTTACATCCAACCTCTGGGCATCCAACCCCACCTGACCAACCATGAGCCAAAACACTTGGTCGTACCATCCAACCTTACTCAACCAACCTTGAGCCAACCAACCTTGACCCGACACACTTGCCTGTCCACACGTCCAAGAATTATGAATGGCTAAGTCCATTTATGATGATTTATCCAAATTAACTCAGGGGGTAAATTTGGGATAACAATAACATCTAACTCATTTCTTTTAAACCATTTATCTTTTAGTAGATTTACACTATAACTATTTTGAGTTAGTTGTGAACATGATAGAAAATTCATTTTCAGTTTAGGAACACACAAAACATCATTTACAAAACCATTGAATACCTTAGCTATTTCTTGACTTTATACATTGAGAATGGAATGATCACCAAGATAGATTTTATTATTACAATGTTTGATATCAAAAATAATATTAGATCTATAAGTCATGTGCATAGATGAACCACTATCTAGTATCCTTTTGTTTTATTTTGTAGTAATTAATGCAATATATAAAGCAACTACATTAGGTTTTTTATTATTCTTTTGATTTTTGTTTTTAAATTATTTGGTTTGTTCCCTTTCTGATTTTTGAAATTTGGTTTGTTTTTACCCTATAGTCTTCCTTTTTATGACCAAATTTCCCACAATTATGACATTTTCCATCAAAACTAACTTTTAGGTGATTATTCCCTGATTTCTTATCTTTACTAGGGTTTTAAAGTTTGATTTGAACTTTTGATTCTTGTTAAACCTAGAAAAGTTATTCTTAGGATTTTGAGTGAGAAGTGCCTGAGTGGCATTCTCCTTTGAATCAAAGTTTGACATGACTTGTTCTTCCTGAATTAGGAGAACACTAAGAGTAGATAAGTCTGGAATATCTTGTTCAGTTTGATATTTTGAGTTTAAGATGAAAATAAAGTTCCTAAATCTTTCATGGATGTTCATTTGAATAATAAAGTATAATTTTTTTCATGAATCAAATTACAGTTACATTCATCTAATTAAGATTTAATGTTTTTTAATTTTAGCTAAAAAATTAACCACTTTTTTGTCTCCCTTCATGGGAGTTGTCATTAATTCAAGAATCAATTTTATAACTTTCGATAGGTATGCCCCATGTACCTTCATGTATTGATTTTAATAGTTTCTAAGATTCGCTCATACTTTCCCGGTTTCCAATGTGTAGTAGAAAGTTGTCTTGCATGCTTCACAATATAATTGACATCACTTCTTACAATTTCTATTAAAATGCAAAAATGTTGTCTGTTGTCGCTTGTCTTCCTATCTGCACCTTCTATGTACCGTTCAAAATAGTAAGTAGCTTACTTGTCATGAATTCTTTTCTTTCACCAAACTTTCTATCTCATTATAGTTAGTCTTGTTTAACATTTGTGTCTTGTCAATACTTGAAATGATTAGAACCCATTTTGAACAAAGATTTAAAACTCAAATCAAGTAAAAAACTATATTATAACAAAACAAATGTATATTAGAACCCATTTTTATTCTACACTTTTTGATAAAAATAGGTTTATAAGGAGAATTTAAGAATTAATTTAAAATACAAAAAATTTTCCTTGTCTATGTGATAATCCAATAGTGTGCAATGGATTTAGTCTTGTTTGCACAATTTATCTCGCTTCCATTTTCTTATAGCACACAAACAATATATATATATATATATATATATATATATATATATATATATATATAACGAAGAAATATACGACTACCGTATTCGTAAAGATTCTAGTTTTAAATTATGACTTTATAATTTATTGATATTAATATTTAATTAATGAAAAAAAAAGTTTTAATGGGTTTAAACAATATGTTTATACCAAATTTTAAAGTTATAATTAAATTCTAATTAAAAATTGAATTTTTAAAATTCTTTTAAAAAAAAATTATATGAAAAAAAAAAAAAAAAATTAGGTCAAGGAGACCAAGCTCCTTGTTTTCAAATTGTATACACCAAACTAAGATCTTAATTATTCAACTTGTATATACCGAATGAGATCTTCATTAATGTTCGAACAAGGAAACCAATATCCACATTTTCCAACTTTCATATTAATTTATGTCACCTCATTACCACCGATCCCAATGGAGGGCAAGTCAAACAAACAATGCATGTGGATCAAGTATCCACATTAGAATAATGCGTTACATGGAAATATCAAGGCGAGTTAAGGGCGAGCCAACTTGCAAAAATAATGCATAGATGTGGCCTATGCCACATAACCTATCATCCTTCATGGCTATTTTAAACCCTATATTAACTCGATGCTTGGGCGATGTGGGTCTAAGTCCCATTCAAATATAAATTGGAGCAGTCTCAAGGTAAGTGGTCATTCAAAATTTACTTGCCGATTTTAAAGGAATATGGAGGGGTCATTTTAAAGCGGCCAATCAAATGCATTTTAATATTTTAATCAGTGTCCATGTGTTAGTTGCTATTAAATTTCCAACCAACCATGTAAGGGTTAAATTAGTCCTTGGGGAGAGGAGAATCACCGAGAAAATGCATAGCATATGCCATATGAAGTAGTTAAGGGGGTTTTTAATTTATTTTTATTTAATATATAAGCTAAGCGCATATATTATATGGGGCACTTAACTAACATTTAATAAAAACTTAAGTCTCCACCATATAATCCAAGTAAATTGGTTTAAAGTGGGATGAGATAATGATTTAAGGTTTGAAATATATGTCTGAAATTTATGCTTTCGTAGTCACAAGATCATGCACTTTAGGAATTATTTAACCTGGTCTCATACTACTATTTAGAAGTTTCTTAAGTGAAGAAAGTACTGATTAATCCCACCTTTTGGCCATTTTATTTTACCTTTTATTTCATCATTCTCGCATATTTTCATATACATGCCCACTTATTTTGTCAATGTCCCATCATTTTAGCCTAAACCGGGTGCCCATGCTCATCTTGGGGCGCCCGATCCCACCCAGAGGCACCCCGATCCTTTTTCTACTTTCCCGCCACTTTTTGGGCTCTTTCTAGTTATTTTTCATCCTTATCCTTTTCCTAGTTGGCCATGTTGGGATTAATTATGAAATTAGAGCAAGAGAACCCCATAAATATAAAGTTATTTGACTATAATGAGGCTCTAACATCACCCACTAATATCACTCCATCTAAAGTTGCATCTATTTCATCACTTATATCCACATAGTTCCATACATCAAGGCTAAGATATTTGCATCAACACACACAACATAGGGGGATGGATTCTATTCTATTCCATGCACACATTCTAGTACATTTTATATAGTTATTATTGCTCTCTACTTCACAAAGTGTGACTGACACAAGAGTACCTAGGGAAATGTGCTCATGTTTTATTAACTAAGTTATAAATTGAAACTAATATCTACATAGCTTCAAAAGAAAATGCTAATTAAACAATGAACCATCAAGATAAGAGCTTAAAGGAAATGCTTCTTCAATGCATAAATGAAACTACATGCTAAGATATTTCCTACTCTCTATGATTGCTAACTTAAACTATGAACCTATGAAGAACATAAGAAATCAAAGTGGATTGTTACTTGATCTCAAAGATTGAGAATGGAATCTCACCAAGAATGGCTACAAGGCTATTTTTAATCTTCCCATATTACTCAATTTTGAGTGAAAGGATGTAAGATTGAGAAACTATTTCCAACAATAAAGAATGAATCAAGATCAAAATGATTATAATTTGCACTATTCAAAACATGGTGCAAGAAGAAAGGTAAGAAGGAGGGTTCCTTATATAGGCTTGCTCAAGAGGAAAGGTTAGCAAATTGATGAATGTGGGATAAAGGTGAAACAAGATTAGGAATGGATAATGTTACTTTATAAAAGGTTTAGTCAACCTTAGGAGAGTTTATTTTGTCCTTTAGTGACTCATGGGGTTTGAGGTGATTTATAAATTAACCAAAGTAATTAATTAATAGTTGTGTAAACTTATAGAAGATTTTTAGAGGAATAATTAGTTTGATTTATGTTATGAGATGATTTTAATCAAATAAATGAAGATTTATTAATTAAATAGAAGAGAGAATTAATTAATTAAGAATACTTAATTAATCTAGATAGAAAAGGGTATTAATTAATTAGAAATAATTAATTAATCTAGATAGAAAGGGAGTTGATTAACAAAAGGTCATTAATTGGTGTCGTTGTTGGATAGAAGAGTTAATTAACTAACGTAATGTAATTAATTAATGATGATAGCAGAGAAAATGTGTGATATTGACGATATGTCATCAATTTACTGGGAAGTGGTATAATTAGCGCAATTTAAGTATTTAAATTGCTCGAGCTAAATTATAGGTGTCTACATTTTCCCCTCTTTGAGGTGGTGTAAGTGACGCCACTTCAAAGATAGTAGACAGATAAAATTTTGAAGACGTAGAAGAAAAATTAGTAGAAGTGAGAGATGCCCCCTTGAGTGTCGATGGGGTGATGATAGAAGGTGATCGACGATCGAAAAAGGTGAGAGAAATGGATAGAAGAATGGGTAGGGGTAGGATGCCCCAGGTGAATCAAAAGAATAGTGTTGATAGGAGGGTGATGTAGAAGAAATATGGAGAAGCAGAGAGAAGAACTAGCTTTCATCCCTTGCATTGGAAACAACCTTAGTGTCATCATATTGCCAAAGATCTATGTCATCGGTCCTTATTAAAAATATAAGCATACGACAAAAGTAGAATGACATGAAAATTCATACTATGAACAATTTTCCATTGTTGAAAACACCAACTCAATGAAACATACGAAAAAAATGCAATATGAGAAGGAAACAAGCTCATTTAATAGGAAAACAAGTACAAACACACATAATCCAACCAAAAATGGTCAAGACGGTTGTACAAATGTTTTGTTATCAAGATGAAGATCCCAAATGTTTGTGATTGACGAAAAGGGTTAAAAAATGGTGCCCCTATTAAGGATACATGCAAGGGGAGATGATAAAGGATGCTCGGGTCTAATGATAAAGCATTCATGCACAACAAAACAATATTAGGCAACTAGATGCGCCCAAAGTATCAATGAAGCAAGTAGGCTATCTTTGTAAATGGTTGTAAATTGGATGATCCACGAGTCGTTTGATCTATGAACATGTGAAAATTCCAACAAGATATGGAATGAATACCATGTGCAAGACACAAGTTTTAGCCGTTATGAGATGGTTTACCTAGTTTTGCAAATTTTACAATTTTTAGGATTTTTGAAAAAGTTTTGAATTTTTTTGGATTTTGAATTGATTTTTAAAAAATATTTTTTAGATTTTTTGATGGATTGGATAGAGAATAAGTTAGAGATGTTGTACATGTAGAATTTTATTTATATATGATGTATAGATGATGTTAGAGATGTTTGATATAGATGGAGATATGATGATGTGATAACAAAACTATGTACATGTGAAAAGTAAACACAATCAAATGTTAACAAACTTAACCAAATATACAATGCTAACCAACATGAATTAACACAACTATGTACAATTATTTACAAGCATGCAAAAACACACTTCATATGTACAAGTAAGAATGAATCTAATCCAAGCAAGAAAATATGAATCTTATCAAAGTATGTCTAAGCAACAAACTATACAAATGTACAAACAAACAACAACTATACAAGCAAACAATGTACACAAACAAAGCAAGAAACAAGATAAAGTAAGTAAACTAAAGTTATGTTTTTGTAAGATTGTTTTGTGAAACACTTTTCTACTGTTTTTGTGTTTTGTGTTTTTCTATTATTTTGGATTTTGATCATATTTGAATGTTTTTGCGATTTTCAAACATATTTGAATGTTTTTTTGATTTTCAACATATTTGAATGTTTTTGTGATTTTCGAACATATTTGAATGTTTTTGCGATTTTCGAACATATTTGAATGTTTTTGTGATTTTCAAACATATTTGAATGTTTTTGTGATTTTCTAAGGTTTTTCAAGCTATGCACAAGTAACTGAGAAACGTGGATGCCCTCAATGTTGGATGGAGAATATATAAGTGCAGGCACCACGTGTTTATAAACAGGAAGGTGAAGTCGTAAAAGTGCCCCCAACGTTAGATGAGGAATATACAAAGACCATCCCTTCACCGATTTATAAGAGGAGAAAAATTCAGATCAAGGCTTGACAGGATAGATTCATAGGGAATCTCGGATGCAGGTGTGGAACTAGCCCTAGGCTAAGTATAAGTACTCTCCATATGCAAGATGCTTGTGAACAACGAATCCTCCCAAGGTGCCAAAACTATTTTTCACCAAGGGACCTATCAAAAGTGCCACAATTGTGTAGTTTTCACATATGGATGACCTACTTTTTCTTTTTCTCTTATTTTAATTTTTTTGTATTTTGATCATTTTTACTTTTTTGTTGTTTTGTTTTTTTTTTTTATATTTGCACCATGTTTAAGCATAGAACCACTTGAGGTGCATGGCATTCATAGGCTCACAAAGCTCATCTCCATTAGGATGGGAAATTTTGTATGCTCTTATTCCATATTTTTCTACAATGACATAAGGTCCTAACCAATGTGGTTCAAACTTGCCTTTCTTCTCTCTTTCCACCCTTGTGTTGAACTGATTTTATTTCATGACCAAATCTCTCGACCTCAAACTAACGAGGTATGATCCTTTTGTTATAATTTTTGGAGATCCTATTCTAATACACCTTGAGATGGTTAAGGGTGCGGTTGCGCTTTTCATCCAGAGTTCTAATTCTTCCAAATTTAGCCACGCTGTTATCCTCATCCTTGTCCAGATAATCCCTAAGAGATATTCTCAGGGAAGGAAGCTCTATTTCCAATGGGATGATAGATTCTGTCCCAAACACTAGGGAATAGGGTGTCACACCAGTAGGGGTGCGAATGGAGGTTTTGTAAGCCCAGAGGGCTAGGTGAATTTGTAAATGCCAATTGTGACATGTCTTACTCACCATATTTTCCATGATCCGGACCAATATTTTGTTGGTGGATTCAGCCTACCCATTACCTTGAGGATAATATGGCGTAGACCACTTCAATTTTATTTGAAATTGATGACAAAGATCTTTCACTATCTTATTTTTGAAATATTTTCCATTGTCAGTAACTATGGCCACCGGAATTCCATACTGGACAAATAAGGTGATTCATGATAAATTTCAAAATCTGAGCACCCATAACATAATTCAAAGGAATAGATTTCACCAACTTAGTAAAATATTTCGTAGCTATGATGATGTGGGTATGGCCGTCAGATGAGGTGGGGGTGAGCTTCCTATTAAATCAAGTCCCCATTTGGAAAATGGCCATGGGGTTGTGATTGGTTGTAACGACTATGACGACATATGGATGAAATTTCCATATTTTTGACATAGCACGCATTTCCTCACATAATTATAGAAATATTTTTCCATAGTAGGCCAATAGTAGCCTACCCTTAACAATTTCTTTGCTAAAACCATTCCGTTTGTATGGGCATTGCACACCCCTTCATGTACCTCCTTGATTGCTTGGATTGACTCTATTACATCTAGACAATGCAACAAATTCCCATCGTAACCATAACGATAGAGCATACCTCCTAAGAGGGTGTAACAGGATATCTGGTAGATAAGGCTTTGTTTTTTAGAGTGGGAGATGTTAGAGGAAAGGTATTATGTTTAAGATAGGCATAGATGTGCACATACCATGGGGAATAGGGACCAACAACTTCACAAGCCAAGTAGGATTCTAACATGTCATACAGCTAGTGTAGATTCTCAACAAAGAATGGCATATCATTGCTCTCTGGTGGAATTCGCAACATCAAACCCACGGTTTTCATTGCATCTGCAGAGTGATTCTGTGCTCTTGGAATCTGTTCGAATGTAATATGCACAAAGTATTATTTCAAAGTTTCCACCAGTTTCTTGTAGGGGATGATATTTTCATCCTTAACTTTGTATTCATCGTTGAATTGTTTGATGATCAATTATGAGTCTCCAATAACCTTGACATGGTGGATATCCCATTTGATTGCTAGCTTCATCCCAAAGTGACGAGTGCTTCATATTCTCGTGAAAGATCCATCAAAGTGCACTTGCCACATGAAAAATTCCTCAATATAAATTAATGATGCATCTCAAGATCCGGTGGAAGATCTAGAATCACGTGTTTTGTTCCAAGTAACGGTGCTTCGCTAACCGATCGAAAGTACTTGTCCTTTAACCAATTTTTGGTGTACATACTCAATGTCAAATTCTCTCAACAGAATGATCCAATTAGCCATTCTTCTCGTAAGGTGGGTTTTGATAACAGATACTTGAGTGGGTCAACCTTGGATATAAGCTTGGTTTTAGTATTCAATAGGTAATGGTGAAATTTTTGGAAGGTAAAAATGACATCCAGACAATATTTTTCAATCTGAGGATAATTGAGCTCATAAGAAATTAAGGTACGATTGAGATAGTACATGACTTTTTCTTTGTGACTTAGGTCATATTGGGCGAGCAATGTGTCAATAAAAAATTGAGAATGGCTACAAGGCCATTTTGGATCTTCCCATATTACTCAATTTTGAGTGAAAGGATGCAAGATGGAGAAACTATTTCCAACAATAAATAATAGCTCAAGATCAAAATGCTTATATTTTGCACTATTCAAAGCATCGTGTAAGAAGAAAGGTAAGGAGGGTTCCTTATATAACTTTCCGAAGAGGCAAGACTAGAAAATTGATGAATGTGGGATAAAGGTAAAACAATATTAGGAATGGATAAGGTTACTTTATAAAAGATAATCTTGATTTAGAAGAGTTTAAATTGTCATTAGTAAGTCATGGGATTTGGAGGATGTTTTAATTAATCAAAGGTGATTAATTAATAGGTAGAGAGGTAAACTTATAGAAGCTAATTAGAGGAAAATTAGTATGATTTGGGATGTAAGAGAGGAATTTGATTCAATTAATGATAATTTATTGATTTAGATTTGTGAGTGTAATTAACTAATAATAATTAATTAACCCAAGTAGAAGCAAATATTAATTAACAAAACATCGTTAATTGACATATTTAATGATAGGAAGGCTAATTAATTAATTAAAGGTCATTAATTAATGAATATGAAGAGAAATGTTAGATAATTATCGGAAAAGTGCTAATTATTATGGAAATGACGAGAAATAATATAATTAGTGCAATTTTAGCATTAAAGTCTCAGCATAACCAGATTTTAGGTGTCTACATTTTCCCCTCTTTGGGGTGGCATAAGTGACACCACTTCAAAGATAGTAGACAAGTATAGAAAAGTAAAATTTTTGAAGAAAAATTAGTAGAATGAAGGATCCCCCTCGAGTGTCAATGGGGTGATGAAAGAGGTTGATTGACACTTGAAAATATGAAAGAACATAATAGAAGAAATAGAAGAATTGATCCTCATTGCCCCAAGTTTCTTTTGAAGAAAAGTGTTGATAGAAGGAGAGTGATATGGAAGAAAAATGAAGATGAAAAGAGATTGATATAGCTATCATCTTGCCAATGTAAGAACCAACTTTATTTCATCATTTTACTTATGATCAATGTCATCGGTCCTTATTAAAAAGAATGAACAAAAGTGTAGTATGACATGAAAAGCCATATACGAACAAATGTCCATAGCTAAAAAAACCAAATCCAAGAAACTTACAAAATGCAATGTAATACGAGAAAGTAAAATATGCCTAACTCCTTGCAACATACATAATGCAGTGCAATACGAGAAAGTAAACAAGCTAACTTAATAAAGAAACATAATGCAATGTTTTTGTTATCAAGATTTGATTATGACCTTTACGAATTAATGAAAAGGGTTAAAAGATGGTGCCCCAAGAAAGGATACATGCAAGGGGAATAACGGAGGACACTTGGGTCCTATGAAAAGTAGTGCACTATGAAACAGTACCAAGTAACTCATTGTTCCCTAGAGTACAGACATAGTAAGTAAACCAACTTTTTTAATAGAGGTAGATCAAGATGATCCACGAGTCACACACAAGAACAACGAGAACCAAAGAGCGACATTTTGTAGGATGATTTTTATTGTTTTTGATTTTTTAGAAACATATTTGAATGTTTTTTATTTTGAAAGCTGCTGAATATATGTACAGAAGAAAAATGAATGTGGATTCCCCGAGTGATAGATGGGATGTACAAGGGCATAATGCCACACGTATGTGCAAGAAAGTGAAGATGTGAAAATTCCCCAGCAATTAGGTGGAAGTATTTAAAGGAAAAACCTTCACACACCGAAGGGGGATCAAGGCCAATATAAAATAGGTTCAATCATGAGGGAGCAAGGATGCCCCCAACATAAGCTGGCCAATAAACACATGAGAGAAAATAAGTAGAAAATTGTCTTATTAAAAGGGGACAAAAGTTCCTGCAAAGATGGAAAAGAGGACATCTGATAATCATGTATGGTCTAAACAATTTTGAAGAATAGAGGATGCTTTATGAAAATATTTAGAAGGCGGTCGATGAAAAAAGATTAGTCCAAGGCACAAATCATGAGACAAGACATGTGCTAAAGCAAGAGTTTGAACAAGGTCCACAAAGTAACACTTGATAGCATACTAATCTTGTTTACTCATCGAGATCCCATGTGTGCACATGGAAACGAATTACCTCTTGAAGGAAATAGTTGATAGATAGCAAGTAAAGACACTAGCCAATGTGTAGGAATGATTTAGTTTGAAAGGTGATTTGTGAATGAATTATGGAAGGAGAGCCATACATTTCTCTGCTTCCAACCAAACGTCCATAGCCACGATGGAGATACATTTAATTATAATCACAACATCGCTCTACTTCCGATTAGGCATCCATAGCCCAGTAGAGATGATGAAAGACCAAGGTCAAACAGATACCATATAGATAAATGTCACAAAATGTGTATGAAATAAGTTAACCAAAATATCATCGAAGGGATGAAAAAGGTAGATGAATTGCGAGAGGAATATGAAAGAAAGAGAAGAAAGAACATCCATGTGTACATGTTCTGATTGCAATGTTTGATCTTTGTACCTTTGATTTTGTATTTGTAATGTTTTCTCATTTGTTTTTTTTGTATTTTTGAACTATTTTATGATTTTTAATTTTTTTATGGTTATCAGAATGAAACATGTCACTTTGTATGATAGGATCCAACAACGATGTTCACAATTTCTTTGATAAGAGAGACTAAGCATGTTTTCTTATCAAGTGTAATATTATCCCCGATCTCGATGATCATGGTAAGCTCACACTCAACAAATGATTGTGATTTGTTTTGAAACATTGGTTTTGTATGTGGAATATTGAGTTCCCTATCCATATTTTTCTACACTTTGTGCCATACTTGATGGGTACATTGGTGTGAATTCTTGAATCGCACTTGATTTTGAATTTTTGGGTTGTTGGGAGATTTGGAGCTCTTTGTCGTTTTGGTCTTAGCTTGGTAAAAAACTTGTTTGGGTTTCTTATAAGCTAATGCATGACTTGTCTGATCCCGAGAAGTGGGAGAAGAATGTGGAAATTTAGAATTGATGGGAGGAATGTGAGGAATGATGGTGGGATTGCCACAATCATTGATAGAAGAATAATGTGATGGTCGAAAAGGACATGGTCCGAGAACTAAAGAAGAGGGGCTACCAGAAGGTGAGCCACGAATAGAATATGAAGGGATACTAGGATGTGGCCCAAGAATAGAAAAAGAAGGGTTGTTAGGACATGACCCATAGATTGAAGAAGATGGGCTACTAGTATGTGGCCCAAGAATAGAAGATGATGGGTTGTTAGGATGCAACCCAAGAATAGAAGATGATGGGCTACTGGAGGTGTCCTATAGATAAAATAAAATGGTGGGCTATTAGGATGTGGCCCATGAATAGAAGATAAGGGGTTTGTTGGTCATGCCCCAAGAATGGAAGGAAGTGGGATACCTAAAGGAGGCCCACAAATAGATGGCGAAGGGCTATTTGGAGGTGGCCCATATATAGAAGAAGATAATGGGCTACTAGGTAGTGACCCAAGGTGAGATTGTGATTGAGGAATTTTGATAGATAGAGAAGGATTGGGTGATGAGAAGATAGGCCATGGATCAATGCAAGACCTAGGAGTTTCATCACATAATGAAGAATGTGAAGATGGAAGAATAAGAGGAGGATCAAGTTGCATGATCCGAGGCTCTTCCTCCATTTCTTGATAAAAGAAATCAAAATTTTCCTCACAATATGCAAACACATCAAAGTCTAAAGATAATCCTTGCTTGTAATCTACTCAAGGAATATATTCATGTGCCCCTATAAATGCCCTGATTGTTTCTTTATTCTAAAAGAGATCAATCGGTATGAGTTGTTGATTGACCACAAGGGGTTGATTGGAAGAAAGAGGTTCAATTGGTGTGGAATACTTAGAAGGTGTTTGATGATAATTGATAGAAGAAGGTGACATGGGGGACGAAGAAGATGTGGAGCTAGATGTCTCGGGAGTAGGAGAAGTGGTGTGGACCTACCTATATGATGGTATATCATTTGTAAACTATTAGGATTAAGTTAAAAGTCTACATATTGTAATGTATGGGCCGATTCAAAAATTTGAATAGAAAGAATTTGAGTCACACAAATCTTCAAAGAAGGAAGACTTCACGGGGTGATTGATGAAGAAGGCCTGTGAAGAAGGGGAGGACCGTGATTCAAGAATCAATTGGATGAATAATAACAAGGGCCCTATGAAGAAAGAGAGGACCATGATTCAATAATTGTATTAGATGTTTGATTGTAGGGATTTGGAGTCACGCGTATCTTAAAAGGAAGAAGACGTTGTTGAGGTGACTAGTAGAATTGGTCTTGTGAAGAAAGGGAGGACCGCGATGTAGGAGTCGTATTAAATGTATGATGAAGAGGGTCCTGTGAAGATAGGGAGGACCACAATGTAGGAGTCGTATTAGATGAATGATGAATATAATTTGTGGCGATAAAAATATTTAGAGGAGGAGAATGTTGTTTAGGTGATTGATAATAGAGGTCCCGAAGAAGGGGAGGACCATGACTTAGGAGTCAAATTATATGAATCTAAATAGTAGTTTGGATCCAAATCAAAAGAATAGTCAGAGGAAATATTTGGATTGGAATCCTTAGAAGAAGAGGAAATGTTTGGATTAGAATCAGAAGAAGAGTGGGGGAACCTAAATAATAATTTAGATCAGAAGTGTCCAAACCATACCACCGACTATGAGATGAAGGTGAGGAATGAGTTACTTAGATGGGTTCTCTAGCACGAAGAACCAAACAAGGTTTGGTCATGATGGGCATCTTTTGATGTGAACGCTGAAAATTTGATTCCTTATTGTCATATATATAAGGTACCTTGTGATAATCAGTCATTTTTGGTGTGTGTTGGGTTCAAATGTCTAGACCTAGATTGTATGATCAAACTTCTTCAAAGTGAAGAAGGTTTCATGTTGATTTGGGTAGCATAATGACAACCAACTAGAAATTTCGTAAAGATGGGGATGTTTGTGTGATTTTCCAAAAGGGAAGCTAAGGAAAACATACATCGTGATGACTCAAGATTGATAATCCAACAAGGTTTGGAGGTGTAAATGTCAAAGGATTGATAAAAATTTAGCAACATAAAGGATGAAAAGGAAATATTTCCTATGTTTGATTGATTCAAAAGTTACTTGATAAGAAATGTTTTTGTGAAGGTTTGAAAGATGTGTTAAAAATGATCATGACCTTAGGAAAAATGATAATATCAAGAGGATAAAATACCCAAACGATTGTCCTAGAAATGGATAAGTCAATGTGACAAATGGAACACAATCACACAAAGTTGTTGGTAAACCAATTAGTCAAATGGAGTACTTCCTAAGCGTCCGATCAATTAATAGTTTAACACATAAGATGATTAGAAAAATATCACCACTTATGCCAAGTTTAAAAACAAATAAGACATAAGTAATAACAAAAGGTTGATACGATTTCCAAGAAAGGTATACTAAAATAAATTTTAAGTCCAATTAAGACCTATATCTTAAAAAGTGGGAGTTACAAATATGAACGATACAACAATACCATTAAGATACGTTAACAAAAGTTTGTAAAAAGTAATGTGTTAGTATCGAAATAATATTTACACGATGCGCAAAAAGGTAACAACAACACCTTTCAAAATCAAGGTAATTTTTGAAAGAAAACCAAGGCTAGAGTATACCAAGGAATTTTTATGATGTGCATAGCATAACGTTACAATCTAGACACTTAGGTCAAGTTTGCAAGAAACAAGATGTAAGTATCAAAATTATTATGATATGATACAAACAAGATAAAAATTCAAAGGAGAATCAAGATGATGAATCACGCCTAACTATGATTGACAATATTGACTTGGGTATCAAGATAAAAAATGCTACCAATGATATGAAAATGTATCCACACACTTTAGACGTTTAACAACTCAGCCACAAACATGGATGAGTGTAAACAGACATAAAAGTGGTGACACAATCAATTGGCAATACACATGTGGTCACTCTTCTTTTGATTCAACAAAGTGTCAAAATAAAGTGAAGGAAGTAGTACAAGTGAGGATGAAAAATGTTGTCCTCACTTTGGCAGAGCTTCGCCCCGCCTTAGGGAAAGTGAAAAATTAAGAAAAAGTAATGCTTCACACATTTCATGATGAATGATGGCTCTTTTAAACAATGATTTGGTCAAGTTGGCTCCAAAGATTGAATGGATTTCCTAGGTGGTTCACTCAACTAGGTGTCATAAGTGATTGAAGAGCGAGATCGGTTTGCCAAGGTTTCCCAAGGATTATCCTGGCTTTACTTTTCCCCCTTCAAGCACAAAGTGGGCAATAAATGCATCCATAGTGTACTCTCATTGGGGTCATGATATGAATAACATTGAAACTAAATCTTATGTGTATACTAGTCAAGTAGGTGTGCGGATCACTTCCCGCTTTGTCTACAAGGTTCCCTCTTGCGTGGGCTACTTAAGGATTCCTAGGACCACCCCCATTATTGTAGCTTAAGGCTTATGCTAAAGGGGTTATGTCATATTTTTAAGTGGACAGAGTGTACCCTTATCCGAACCTACAAATCAAGTATTTTGAATGTGGTGTGTTTTTTATCTTTTAGACTTAATGTGGTTTAGTCATTTATCGTTTGGCAACCTGCAACACACGTGTAGGTATAAAAGTTTGTTTCAAACTCCTTTCTTTGACAAGTGTTTTTAGGTCATGCACTCAAGCATTATCAGTTCTCCAAGTAAATCACATTATTTAAAAGAGGATTAATAGTTTCTTTTGATTCTCAAGATCATCCAAGGATTCAAGAGAAGAGTATACATAACAAATAATTCAGTTAAAAGTAAATGACAGTTTTAAATTAATGAACCATACAAAAAGCTTGATAAATGTTCGTTCCCTTAAGCCAAAAATGAGAGATGAAGCTTCCAATTATTCAAATGTTAGAAAATGAAGATTAAAGCTGATTTTTATTCCCAAGATCACCATAAGGTGTAAGAGAAGAGCATACACAAACTTTATCCCAACTAGATAGAAATGTAAAACTTCAAATCAAAGGACCATAAAAAAATGCTTTGTCAACAAGGTTCATTCCCCTAAGAAAAATGAATAATCAAATTCCAAGTTAATCTAAATATTAAAAAGATAGAGATCAAAGTTGTTTTTGATTCTCAAGATCACCAAAAGGTGCAAGAGAATATCATACACAAGATTTGGTCTAAATCAACTAAAGCATGAAAATACAACATTCATCAAAACATTTGACATGTAAGAAAATGAATATTTATACAATAAATGGAAAACCTATAGATTTTGTAAGTATAAATCTCAAATTTATATTTTCATTCCATTTTTCACTTCAATACCTTTCCAACGCAAAAAAAATTGAGTCGTTTAGATTTCGGGAGAAAACTTTATGGCCTCCGGAAGATGGGTTACATATATGCTCTTATGCTCATGTGTATGCACTTAACATGTACCCAAAAATGTCAAAAATGTCCCTTAATTTGCAAAATGGTCACATTTTTCCTACCAAGATTCAATTTTGACAATAACCCATCACATTAATATATGAATAGAAGACTCAATGCTATCAAACATTAACATTCATGATAAAAAAACTTAACATTTTCAAGAAATTGACAAAACTAACATTTAAAATGTTGAAAAAGTAAGCTCTAAAAATGAAAACACGATGAAATCTTGAAATTTTCTCACCAAGATTCAATTTTTACAGCAACCCACCACATCTAATATGTAAATAGAAGACTCAACACTATCAAACACTAACGTACATGCTCAATAATTTATGATTTTCAAGAAATTGACAAAACTAGCATGTAGAATGTTGAAAAAGTAAGCTCTAAAAATGAAAACATGGAGAAATCTTGAAATGTTCCCATGAATTCCAATTTTGACAGCACTTCAACTCCTTTATACCTATAAGAAAATCAACACATGCAAAATCAACAAAATAAGTTAAGAAAAACAAGTTATGACAATATATGAAAAAGAGGGTTAGTAACCAAAATTGAAACTTAACTACAAAAACTTGAAATTAAGTGCAAAAGAAAATGGAGTAAGTCCCACTGGGCGTGCCAAATGTGCTCATGTTTTATTAACTAAGCTATAAATTGAAACTAATATATACATAGCTTCAAAAGCAAATGCTAATTAAATAATGAACCATCAAGATAAGAGCTTAAAGGAAATGTTTCTTCAATGCATAAATGAAACTACATGCTAAGTTATTTCCTACTCTCTATGATTGCTAACTTAAACTATGAACCTATGAAGAACATAAACAATCAAAGTGGATTGTTACTTGATATCAAATATTGAGAATGGAATCTCACCAAGAATGGCTACAAGGCCATTTTGCATCTTCCCATATTACTCAATTTTGAGTGAAATGATGCAAGATAGAGAAACTATTTCCAACAATGGAGAATGGCTCAAGATAAAAATACTTATAGTTTACACTATTCAAAGCATGGTGCAAGAAGAAAGGTAAGAAGGGGATTCTGGCAGAGGCAAGGCTAACATATTGATGAATGTGGGATAAAGGTAAAACAAGATTAGGAATGGATAAGGTTGCTTTATAAAAGGTTGAGTCAACCTTAGGAGATTTTATTTTGTCCTTATTGACTCACGGGTTTGAGGGGATTTATTAATTAACCAAAGTGATTAATTAATAGGTGTGCAAACTTATAGAATATTTTTAGAGGAATAGTTAGTATGATTTATGTTATGAGAGGATTTTAATCAAATAAATGACGATTTATTGATTAAATAAAAGAGAATTAATTAATTAAGAATAATTAATTAATCTAGATAGAAAAGGGTATTAATTAATTAGAAATAATTAATTAAGCTAGATAAAACAGGAGCTTAATTAATTAGAAATAATTAATCAATCTAGATAGAAAGGGGAGATGATTAACAAACAACCATTAATTGGCGTCATTGTTAGATAGAAGAGTTAATTAAATAACGTAATGTAATTAATTAACAATGATAGCAAAGAAAATGTGTGATATTGATGATATGTTGTCAATTTGCAGGAAAGGGTGTAATTAGTGCAATTTAAGTATTTAAATTTCTCGAGCTAAATCATAGGTGTCTACAGTACACGACATGCACACACACACCAGAACTACTTTTGGGTCCAAAATGTAGTGCAACGCCTAGTTTAGTAAACCCACTATTGTGGCAGATGAGGTCAGTCTGAACCATTCATTTTGCATCTTTTATTTTTAGGGTTTTTATACTTCTTTATCTTTTTTAGGTCATTCCTTCATCCTACATTATTTGATACATCCGAAATGCAGGTTGGTAGATCTAGTGTGAAAAACATAAAATCTTTTAGAGTATCTTATGAAATTGAAAGAACCAGATTATGGGATTTTACATAGACCAAGGCATCTATTCTATAGAAAAGGGCACCTCTGGGCACCCCTTAACCCTCCCGAATGCTCCAAAGACATTTTGAACCTCCATATCCGGCCATTACAGGGACTTGTGTAGAGTCGCTCCTACTTCTACAATCCACATTCGTAAATGTGTCACCTTGCGACACTCTTCGGAAATCAATTAAGCCCTTTTTTGTACATCTTTGCATACTTAGGGTTTTATTTCATTTAGCATAATTATTTAAGGTTATTCCATACTATTTTAGCGTATTTTACAACGTTTTAGTCCTCCTATATAAAATTAACTGTTATCATACTTCCCTTAGCGAATTTAAATTTAGTTAATCATTTTGGTGAACCCAACCTCTCATCATGGGTAAGCGTAATAGGAAATGTACTCCTTCTAAGTCTCCAATTACTCTACAATTTGATAGCCATGGTCACACTTTTGTTGACACTCTTACTGATCCTTTTGGCTATAGACCTTGCCCTTTGTTCATTCAACTTCCATCTTCTGATATGGATCCTAGAGCTATCAATGTTGTTGTTTCTACTTATCTATGCACTATCAATCTTGTTATTTTAGTGTAAATCGTAGCATAGGTACAAGATCTTCCCCCTAATCCCATAGCCACACCTGCTACCATTAGTGAACCATAAGATCATTCCCATTCACTTATTAATTCTCCAATATTATGCGTAGATGATTCTACCGATACAATAGTTGTCCCTACTTCTCCATCTTCTATGACTGAATCTCAATCTCTCAAAGCTCCACATGACTTAGTTCCTACTATTTGTATGATTGATATGGTCCCTTTTGATTCGCCACTTACTCCTGATGATACTAATGTTATGGTACTATATACAAAGCCTACTCCACAATACTCTCTTGCTTTACCTATCCTTCCACCACCTCCCCTTATAGATGAGCTACCACTTGAGGGCACTATTTGCATGGTCAATGTGGTTCCCTCCTCGCCACCTTCAAATACTAATGCTATCATTGCATATAAGGGACCTTTACAGGTCCATGGATGTCATTCCATCATACATGCCAACATCATCCTCTTTAGTGTACATTCACCTGCACTCTCTTCATGAATAATTCTTATTGGGAGCACATACCACTCGATACTTCATGCACAACCACTGTATGTTCACATGATGGTCTCCATTGGCTTGGTTTTGACTTTGAGACCTCCATTCTCCTTTATACGATCCACATTTGTATCATGGTTTCATTATTCTCATTGTTGTGTATGGCTTGCATGTTTTCCATCTTGTCATTCATCTTGCACATTATCATACTACTTATTTTCTTACTCTTGGTTAGTCTTGGTTAGATTATATTGGAGGCACACTTGATCCTGATCACATTGATATAGCATTTCCCATGCCATTTGGCACTATGCACATTTTTAATAGCTCCTTTCTTTGCTATTCACCCAACTTCACTATTTGGTATGCTCAGGGATGTCCATTACCTCCCTTTACAGATGAACAATACGCCATGGTCATGTATATCTTACGCACTCATGGTTATTTGGATGACCAACCACATACCATTACTTATCGGTTCCCACGCCATTCAATACAATTTTGACAATAATGTTGATGACCTTTTAGAAGATATTACTTCTCCCCTACCTCCTTGCATTAACAAAAAATCCGTCACCACCTCAAATATGTCCTATATCCACCCATTTATTTGATGACTTTCACTTTCACATTCATCCATCTAATACACACCTATTAGATTCCATACATGTGTTGCAAAATCAGTGTCAGTCCATGGAAGCCACAATTGCATCTCTCATTGCTGAAGTCAAACAACTTAAGGATGCTTCTCGATCACATGTTGGTACTCATGCTCCACCTCATACACCATCTATGTCCACTACATGCCCTCTCACTAAGTCTCCAGGGTATACCATTTCCTCCACCTCTCATCTTTCACTCTAATGCTATGGCATAGGACATTTTCATTCACTTCTTAATCATCGATGATTACTCTACCACCTACTCATCACTATCCTCCTTCTTGACTAGTACAATACCATGATCGTCCATATTGCCACTATCATTGAATTCATAGACATCATACCAATGATTTCCATGATTTTTCATGTATAATTAAATATCTCAAACAACTAGGCCTCCTTTTTGTTTTCTACACAACCATCTCCTATTAACCATCTAGCCCATATGGTTGATTCATCTTGTAAGTGTCAAAATAGTGTTACTCACGTTCCTTCTCAGCGAAAACTTTGCAAGTAGTCCACTATCTCCCCTACCGGACTTATTACTACAATGTGTTCCTACATCCCAATCTTCCTCATTCATTCATCCTTCACATGCATATAGATTCCATTCACCGCACCATGTTTATCTACTATATTACCACTATTAGATCATGGCCCTCCACTTACATTATCCTAGGCACCAGTCGAGGGACCCTCGTCCTTCACCCTCATTGGTTAATTTCTCCTTCATACATACTTGGGGGAGTAATATCTCATCCCCCATCCTAACACATACATATCACTCCTCTTATATAAATGTATTCATCACAAATTTTCACACCATCATTACCCGATGATGCACTCTGTGCTTTGGTTCACACTTGATTGTTGAGGGATTACCATTACACTGAACCCCACACACTACACCTTAGGCATTATACATTGCATTCCATCATACATTACAAGTTATAAACTATTCATTATACACTTATCCTACATTATACTCATTGTCATATAAACTACATACATTATTACGCTATCTACTCACACCTTATAAATAGTTTCCTCATACATTGTGCATTTATCCATCACTTATTCTACATACTACGCTAGGTTACATTACATATGAGTCTAGATTTACATTCTATCATTGCACATTAAATTTGTATCTATGCCTATTTTTACATTTTACACATTATACACACCCTACATATCCTACATTGCATTATTTACACTGTGCATTTATACATTCTACTTATCCTATAGTCATTTTATCATTACTACATACACTACATTGTTCTACACATTGTGCTCACCACCCTATGACACACTTTAGTTCCTCGGTCCATACTTGACTACCAAGGGTTTACCAATCAAATGGACCTTACACTCACCATGCGACATTTCATCATGTGACATTCCTAGGACTAGTGACATACACTTTAGGCTAAATCGTCACCTATTTGATCATATTGTAGTGGTATACACCTTAGGTTACATCACCACTCCCTACCTTCCATCTCATAGTGACATACACTTTAGGATAAATTGTCACCTATTTCTATCATCATATAGTGGTATACGCTTTAGGATAAATCACCACCCTCCATTATTTCATCTTATAGTGATATATGCTTAGGGATAAATCATCACTCATCCTTCCATCTCATAGTGACATATGTTTTAGGCTAAATTTTCACCTCTTTCTATCATCATATAGTGGTATACGCTTTAGGATAAATCACCACCCTCCATTATTTCATCTTATAGTGATATACACTTAGGGATAAATCATCACTCATCCTTTCATCTCATAGTGATATACACTTAGTGCTAAATCATCACCCATTCTTCCATCTTATAGTGATATACACTTAGGGATAAATCATCACTCACCCATTCTTCCATCTTATAGTGATATACACTTAGGGATAAATCATCACTCACCCATTCAACAAGTCATGATATACGCTTTGGCTATAGGGTTCACGCACATCTCCCCACATGTTGCACCTCATCATCATTACATATACACACTCATCATAGTGTGCTAGACACACAAAACACTACTCGACCATTTCTCGATGACACACTCTCGTTTATAGTTCATTCTTGATTACTGAGGGGAAAAAAAAATGAACCTCATTACATACACTTCCATACACTCGGGGCATGTTTCCCCTATCATTCCATTCCATTCATCCATAACATACTGCATTGTCTTGGGGCATTTAATCTTGTTTACTTAGTGTTTTGCATGATCACTTTACTACACATGTTAGACTGATTTCTTATATGTCATTATCTATATCATACACACATGCGCATTCACATCTTTGTTTAGTGTGATCATAGATACATGACTTTTATAGGCAGCATGGATGTTCACATTCTACCCTTCCTATACTGGTCACTGGGGGCATCCACATTCATCTTATCTAGGTGCTATTGTTTCATTTTGTACTTAGCATATTACATTTACTTGATCATACACGCTTTGACATATTGGTTATTACTATAACATGTTAATGGGTGTTCCATGTGCAACACTTATTTTGCAGGATTACATGTTTCCATGACTACTTGTTTTTTTGTCTATACTTTTCTTCCATTGTTTTCCATTGTATGTGGGATTTTCCCTATGTTGGTGTGTAAACTTTTTTTGTTTTTTACGGCCATGATGGCCTTGTATGTCTTGTGACATCATGAGTGATGTCCCATGTTTACAACCCGCTTTGTGTGGTCTACTTATTTTCTTGCATGTTTACACTAATTTTTTTGGTAGTTACTACATTATCTGCATATTTTACACTTGTCTTATTGCATGCATGTGTTTTCGGACTAACACTTGTTTTGGCTAGCCATCCCCTTTTGTACATGCCTTGGTTTCTACCAAACACTTTCCCTTAACCCCTATAGGGAATATTTATACATGTCAGAGTGTGGTAGGTCCTCTTTTGGGGCTGCATTCTCCTTTCAACGATGTCACATGTGCCCCTAAAGAGGGGGGCATCATTGAGGGTTTTACATACTAACACAACGTATTTACACTGTTCAGTATAATGCACTTTCCACCCTTGGAATTTTGGGTTTACATACAATGAGTGAGTTCGAATAGTCTATGAAATTCATACATAAAGGATTTTATAGGAAATGGTGTCCTTAGCATTTCTGGGAAGTGGTTACATGCTTGGGGGTTATAGTGGGTGTGCCTCTCTACACTACTTCGGCCAGTTGGTGTCGGATCGCCCAAAAAACCAAGATAGTACAGAGACATCTCTTTAGACACATTTCAACATAAGTGGTCAAAATTTAGAGGACACAGAGCATTTCGTCCCTACACTTCTTCAGCCAGGGTGGCGTGAGATCACCCAAAAAACTTGCAGTAGTACAAGATATCTTTCTACACCCTTTTTTTGACATGGATCAAGTGCACATGTTCCATTTACACTTTCCTTTTAGCATATTTTACATTTGCGTATTTTACACATTTATATACACTTACATATTTTACATAGCATATTTTACATTTAAATACATACATATTTGATAACTTGATTATTTTATCCTCGCAGTTTTGGCCATATGAGAAACAAATAGTTAAATTGGGGTAACAACAATAACAACAACAACAAAAATGACAACAATAATGATGACAAGATAACGCCGACACACCACGATGGCACTTACCTTTACTAACCATGCGGTGTACACTACACACTACAACATAAACACACACATTTCTCCTTAGGTTCAATCTCATCACTTTTTATGCAAATTTTTCATCTTTAGAATCCACGCTCCTCCACTTTTTCTTTTTCCATTCCAAACTTGAATCTAGTCCATCGGGATGTCTCTACTACACTCTACATGGATATCATGTAGGCATCTCTATCTACTTTATGTTACCGAGTGTTCCACTCACCAACAGAAAGTGGGAGCAAAATGTAGTCACAAAATCATGAACTTTAGGCATTATTTAGCCCGGTCTTGTTGTCACCCTTAAAATTCCCCTCATTTTTCAAGTCAAGTTTCAAAAATTTTGAGTTGGTGCCTGTTATCCCAATTTTGTCCCCTGACAAAATTGATCAAACACAACCCCGCACAGAAGAAAATTGAAGGGGTGGTTTAGTCATGCGATTCCACATTCCAAATCTAAAAATGAAGGGCAGGGTTGGCGAAGGATGCCAACATCAAAGGAGATCAGAGCATATAGGGGAATATTGAAGAAAGGGCTTGAAGTTTTTGGACTTCGCATACGAGGTGACTCGAGGAAAAGCAACGGACCCACAGAAGGCACCACATGCCTCATCGACGCAAATTCAAAAGGCATGGCCCAAAGAGAGACCCCAAACTTATACCAACCCTCCATGTGTCCAAGGTCCGGAAAAGGGACAAAGTTGGTTGTTTAATCGACTAAGTATAAGAGGGTCAATGGAAGCCTCCACGTGCCTCATCGAGAAAAATTTAGAAGTGAAACCTAAGGGATACACCCCAAATGAGCACTAGCCCTCCACGTGGTTAGAGCCTCAAAAAGTTAAATCGGCCATTGAAAAGTCTAAGGTTAGCGGATGATGCCACATGTCTCATTGATGCACCATCAAGGGTCGAAGCTAGAGGTGGTTATGCGTACCCAAAATTGTAGGGTATGCACGTTGAACAACGTAACACGTACCCCAATGATGATACAGTCTCCTCGCAAGGTGTTCAAAATCTGGAAAAGCTCCCAAGTGAGCATTAACATCCTGCATGCCCCGCTTAGCCCCCATGTGCTTATTTTTTCTCTTTTTCCATATTTTCTTGGCCTTTTGCTCTTGATTCTGAAACCGCTACCCGCTGCAAGGCGGTGGTCCTGTAACCGCTGCCCCTTCAAGGTGGAGGTCATTTACGCGTTTTCGAATGCTCTTTTAACACGACTCACGTAAATTTCAATGATTCACTAGCTTTTTCACCACCATAAGCTTGCATTAATGATTCTAGTTCCACCGGAATAGTGTTTTGCCATTGTTTATAGTTTAAGAGTTCTATTTGGTTTTTACCTTGGGTAAATCCAAATGCTATAAATAGTTGTCTTGTGCTCAAGCAAATGGCCCCAAATTTGCCTCCAATTTCTCATTGCAATAGATTAGTCTTTCATTTTATTTAGAATTCTTAGTTTCTTTCATTGCATGCCTAGTTAGTGTTGTTTTGCTGTTGGGAGCCAAATATCATTTTTGTGCTGAAGTCTTTGTTGATATTTTATCCAATCCATTGGAGTAAAATAGTTTGTTTTCAATAGGAAGCCATTAAAACTTGTAGGTTTTGTTCTTCAAACAGGATAGTTTCGGTTCGGGCGTTTTATGTTGCACGACTGCAATAAATCCCACTAGGAATTGCATAAGCCAAGCTCTGTACTCTTGCGCTATCCCTCTCCTACTCGCATTGTATTCGATCATCCTAAGCTGCCTTTGTCCCAATATATATTTTTGTTGATGCCAAAGCATTACACGTTTTTATGGATCCAAGTGAATACGAAGGAACGAGGAGATCACACTGAGGGGACAAGATCACACACACCATCAGATTCACCACTGTTCTGCAGAATCCAGGTTCTAGCTTTCAAAGTTCTAATTAGAAACATATCAAATAGAGTAGTTAATCACTTTATTTCAGTCAATTTTACTTTCGATATTGCCAGGGAAGCTATGGGGATTGATAGCTTCTGAGAGGCTATGATTCTTTCCTCACTTCTGAGGTAGGATTGAGAGTCTTTCAAATAGATTAGATCAGTTATTTCATTGCTTAGAATAGACTTACAACTGCACAGGCAAGTAGCTATACTCGGTTACTTTGTTTTTAAATTCGACACTAGGTTAATTGTCAATTTCTAGATATATTAAAATAGTTGCTCTTTCAAATTCATTTATAAAATTCATCAGAAAATAACAAAAATATAGAAGTTATATATGTTATAGACATACTTACAAAAATCGGTTTCAACTTGTTGGTCGTCAAAAAGGACTTCAAGAAGAGCAACAGTCAGGGGACAAGAAGTCCCTCCTCTTTAATGGGAGAGGTTCCCTTATTCAGAAATGAACCTATTTACACATATACAAAGTATGGTTTTCTTGTGGAACTTGGATATTATGAAAGTGTTTTCTATAAGGATCATCAATTACAAAAGGACTGAGGAATGAAAATGTGAGAAAGAGCAGAAAGGCACCATTCAGAATTATAGATGACAGAGTAATTCCTTATGCATGCGAGGGTACAATGAATTGGAACAAGATCATTTGTATCATATTAAGAAGATGAAATTTGAAAAGACACAAAGTTCTGTAAATAACATCTGCGAGAATACAAAGCTTCTCAGCATAATACAGACAAATGATCTAATAAAAGTAAATGAATAGCTTGGGAATAAAGGAAACCGGATAGACAAAGAATGAAAAGTCCTTCTGTATTGATTTCTTTATGATTTATTTACACTTTCAGAAATAAGCCAAGTTCTTCCTCCTTCAAAATGGTGAGGAGAGGCCATTATATAGTTTACAAATCAGTTACTCTTGGTAACTACTTCTTTTAACTAAAGATTAGTTAAAGGGTTGCTAATCACAATACCCCAATTGATTACAACAAATCGAGAGAAAGAAGGAGAAGAGAAGAGAAAATTAGGAAGAAGACAGTGCTTATGGTGGAGGGACCCACCGACTTTAAGATCCACTGCGAATCTCTTCAATGCCTCTCGCTATGTCTCTCGCCACGTGGGACTGATGTGTTGGCGGTGATCGAGTCCAAAATCCGAGGCACTTCTCCATTTCTTTATCGAACTCGACATGAGTATGATAATCCTTGTTCGCTTCCTCTATAGCCGATTGAAGAGAGCAGATCTCCTTCATCTTTTCTTTGGAAATGGAACTCTCCTTGAATAGATCACCCTTGACAAAAGCTCTGAATTGAGCTTTGATTTCTTGTAAGGAGAGAGGCACACCAGAAGTCTCATCCTGAAGATGACAATGTATATCTTTGAAAGCAGATACAACTAGTGTTTTGAAAGCCTCACCCTTCTGCCAGCTATTCCTTAATTCTCCCAAAGCCTCCTCTAGGACCTTGATCTTCCATTCCACGCTGTAGACCCAGGACTTTGACAAATTATCCTTTGTATCCTTGAAGACTTTGCTTGCCATCAAAATATTTTCATCTGTTTGTCCCATGAGGCGGAGGTCTCTATCTGCAAAAGCTCCAAAGTTTAAGTTCTTTATCAATGCTCGTAATAGTGGAGGAGAGCTTCATTGCAAATTACTCACCTTCCCGTGGAGTTTGAAGCCTTCATAAATAAAGTTTAATCATGCAACCAACATATTATCCACCATGGCTTCCATAGCTCTTCCATATACTGGAATACTTGTGCATATCTTTGATACTGTACTTCATCCCGGCTCAAAATTACAGGTGGTGGAAGAGTAGTCAATGGGGTAGGATCCAAAACTTTATCCTTGGGACAGCGAGGACTTGATGAAACTTGTAAGAATCTGGGCTTGTTCCTCCAACTGTTGAATGGTTTGCTGCCCTTTCTCTACCCTTCCAATGACTTCTGCAAAATGTCTCCAAAGATTGTGGATCTCACCTTCGGGAGTAGACTCTCCCATGGAAATTCTTGAGAGTTCAGAAGTCGGATGCTTGCAAATCTTGCTCGCTTATCTGTCTTAGGCTTGGCTATCTCTAGGAATTGTTGGCCTTGAGCGTCAGACACTATCCTGGAGGTAACTCTGGCTTTTTTGGTGCGAGAAGGAGGAGTAGTGCCTAACAAGGCCACCACAACATCAAGATTTGGTCCTGAGATCCGAGAGGAAGACTTTCTCTTCCTACTGTCAACAAGAGGCTGCACCCATGCAAAAGAGGAGGAGGAAGAAGCAGGTGGGGCAAGAGGACCAAGAGACAGAGAACTCATGGTGCCCAAGGTTTGCATTTTATTCACTTTCACCTTGCCTCGAGTTGAGATATGAGTGGAAGCACTTGGGGCTCACAGTGCAAGGGAAGGAATCAGCTATGAGTGGAGCACTTGGGGCTCCTTCTGGTGGATGAGAGGAATCAACCTTGAAGTGACGAGGCCGCTTGGAAGGTGTCGATGCTTCCCTCCTTGGTGTTGAAACATCCTCGGAGGAGGATTCTTTATCACGGACTTATCAAAGCCATTAAGGGCTTGCCAAATCATCCTTTTCCTTGAACCAATCCAAGTCCTCCAAGGGAGTGTGTTTGACTTCACTTTATTCACTTTCATCTTGAAACCCTTCAGAACAATAATGTTCTTTTTAATCCTAAAAAACTGGTAATGCCTCGCATGCTTCCTCGGGGGATCTTTTTCCTCGTATCTGCCTTCTTAACTTCCTTAAATTTCTTAAACTTATACAAAGGTGGATGAGGAAGGAGTAGAGACTATAGGTCCTTGAGTTAATTTCCCACGAGAGATGGAAGGGCTTAGACAGTCTTATTCTTGATCTGCAATGTCCAATGCTTCCCTCCTTGGTGTTTTGAAACATCCTTGGAGCTTGAGAGGAGTTCCCTGTGCCTCCCTTTTCTGAATTGGACAAAATAAGCACCGTAATGTGATATTAGACTCATGGCTTCATCATAAAATCTTCCTCCCGAACAATGAGCTCATTTACCCTTCGAGACTTTTCTATCAAACCTTGGTACTCGATTGTCGTACATGACAGAAGACTCGGGTTCTAGGATTTCATACCAAATCATCCTTTTCCTTCGAACCAATCCAAGTCCTCCAAGGGAGTGTGTTTGACCACATTTTCAAACTCATATGAGTACAGTACAGTCATCCTTGTAGTGAATTTCCAAACCATTATCATCTTGAAACCCTTCAGAACTTCAGCTACAAATTAAGTTCTTGAATTAATCATCAGGAAAAGCCCAATAGTCATAATGCCTCCTTCTTTATGCTTGATCTTCAAAAATCATAAAAATTTGGATGAGCAAGATGTTGTAAGGGTTTCGGCATAATATCACATATCGACCTGCGCTGAAGGAGTAGTGTGCAAAAATCCTGCATAGATTTCTTAGTTTCAGGTTCTATATGAGCTTTACCCATTTTTGTGAACTCAGAGAAAGGCAATAGAATGCGCATTAAATAGGGTATCACCAAATTAAAAGAGCAAGATATTTGGGTAGAGTGGGAAAAATCTAAAGTCACGAATGACACTTGGTTCATTTTGTTCACCCTTCGGAATTTGATCTTTATGTTTCACGAGGACTTTGAAAGCGCATAAGTCATGTGGTTCAAAAAGGCCAAATTGCCCGTATCTATTTTGGTATGATATTTGGGTCAGTGGATCATTCAGCGGAAAAGATGCACAAATGCTTTTAGGACATATGGGACGAAATGTGACGCGGATTACGTGAATCGGGTGAAAAGGGAATAGCTGGAGTCCAAGAACTTGGGACACGTGGGACAAAAGTACATGGAAAAATTTGATAATTCTTCCATTTAATCGAGCGTTAAAAGGGAACAACCCCCTGCGGGTCCAGGTGAACTTGGGACATTTGGGACAAAAAGTTTTCTGGGGCCCGAAAAGAATAGACTTCGTAAACCGACCGATCAGGGAATAGAGGGCCCAATTGAACTTGGGACATGCGGGACAAAAATGTCCGGGCAGAGAGACTCGAAAAACACACAAAGGGAATACAGGCTGATTAAACTTGACCCAAAAAAACGAGGTAGATTTTCCCAATTTCCCCAATGACTTTTCACATTATCAATACATGTTCTTGAAAAGACACTTAACCTCAAAATTTTAAATTTTCAACTTCTTAAAAGTAGGGGAATTTTGAGTGGACAACAGCTGGCTCCTTCTGGGGATGACTTGGCATAAATTCAAAGAATGAGACAAGGCAAGAATTTAGACAAACTCAGGGAAGTAGACCAGTACCTTATCCATCGGGCCACGGAGTCAAAAAGCAAACCAATACAGAGGAAAACACACCGAAACAAAGAAAAAAATGAAACGCTATACAAAATATACAAAAGGACTTCCTAACCTATGACTTAAACAACTTCAGGTACTGCCCACTATAAGGAAGTGGGAGAGAAGAACCATCCATATAATCAAGGTAAAAAGAATTCTTACTAGCGAAGTGCCTGATCTTGAAAGGTCCGAGCCAAAGGGAATCAAACTTGCCATGGCTGCCACGAGGTTCATGCCTTTTATCCCACAACAAAACAGTGTCTCCAACTTGGAAATCTCTGAACCTGGCTTTCTTATCAAATAGGACCTTTACTTTCTATTGGTGAGCAGATATCCTATCAGCAACTTCCAATCTGTCCTCATTCAATTTGTGAAGATACATGATTCTCTTATCCAAAGAATCATTGAAACTGGTATCTTCAATGGCCTTCATTAGATGCAAGGCTGGTAGCTCCACTGTTACTGGCAATTGAGCTTCTACTCCATATACTACCTGAAAAGGAGACATCCCAATGGCTCTCTTAGGTGTGATCCTATCTGCCCAAAGAGCATCATAGAGTTTCTTGTGCCAGTTTCGTTGGGACTCATTGACTAATTTCCTTATTATGGTCACCAGATTTTTATTTGTGGATTCTGCTTGTCCATTTCCCTGAGGATAGTAATCTGAGGAGTGAGCCAGAGAGATGCCATATCCATAGCAAAAATCCATCATCTCGGTTGAAGAAAAATTTGAAGCATTATCTGTCACAATCTTGTTTGGCACACCATACCTTACCAAGATGTTTTCTTTGATGAAATTGCATACTACTTCGGAAGTAGTACTCTTTACTGGAATGGCTTCTACCCATTTGGTGAAATAATCAGTGGTAGTTAATACATGAGTATGACCAGCACTAGAGGAGGGATTAAGTGTTCCAATGAAGTCCAAACCCCATTGTTGAAAAGGTTCTTCGATCACAACTGGTTTCAGGGGCAAAGAGGCCAACTTGGGTCTACCTACGAAAGTCTGACATGCTTCACATTTATCAACCCACTTTGATGCATCTCTGAACAAGGTAGGCCAGTAATATCCTCCACGAAGTATTTTATGAGCAGTGACAGTTGATGAGTAATGCCCTCCACATGCCTGATCATGAAAAGCTGAGAGTAGCTTTTTCTGTTGTTCCTTGTCCACACATTTCAAAAACCTCCCATCTAACCCACGTTTAAACAAGGTGTTTTCCCACAACACATATTACACTGACCTTAGTTTAACAGCCCTCTTTTCTTTGGCAGTCAAATGAGAGGGGCATTCCCCATAGGTGAGAAAATGAGCAATATCAGCATACCATTCATCAACTGAGCTAAGAAACAGAACGGTAGGAAGACCAACTTTATCCTCCAGTAACTCATGTCTAGCTCCTTCAGCGATGAGTTCACATAGGCCTTTTCCACGGATGAGCTTGGTTGGTTTGATGTCAATATCATATTCTTGGACCTTGGCCACCCAGTTCCCTCTCTTGGATCCAAATTCTTGTTGTGTGAGAATCGACTTAACAGTTGTATCTGGTACCAACACCGTGGAGTGAGAGTTAAGAATGTAAAAACAAAACTGCTTGACAGCTTTAACCACTGCAAAAGCATGTTTTTCCATTATGGTGTATTTTAACTCATGATTTTTTAGAATATATCTCATAAATGCAATTGGGAGTTCATGCTCATTAGAATCTTCCTGAGTCAAAACAACAGCCAAGGTGTTATCCGTGGCGTAGCAATAGATAATGAAATCTTTGCTGAAATCTGGACATGCTAAAACAGGAGTTTTAGCAATGGCTCTTTTAATACCTTCAAAGGCTTCTTTCCCTTCAGGAGACCAACCAAACGTTTGTTTTCCTTTCATCATTTGGGAGATATTCAAAGTTAGCTCTGTAAAATCAGGGATGAACCTTCTCAAAAAGTTGATCTTACCAAAGAAAGAGTGCACTCCCTTTTTGCTGGTTGGAAGAGGAATTTGCTGAATAGCTTGAACTCGCTCAGGATCAATTTTTATACCATCTTTGGAGACAACGTGCCCCAATAATTTCCCCTCCGTGACACAAAAAAGAGATTTTTTAGGATTCAAAGAGATCCCATGTTCTCTACATCTCAAAAGAACTTTTTCCAAGTGCTGAAAATGATCGGCCCTTGTTTTAGAATACACAGTCAAGTCATCAAGGTATACAACAATACACTTCCCTTTCAAATTTCCAAAGGCTAAGTCCATAGCTCTCTGAAAAGTAGCACCGGCATTAATGAGTCCAAAAGGCATCCTTTTGTAAGCAAAGGTACCCCAAGGGGTAGTGAAAGCCGTTTTGTGTTGATCTGTAGTATTAACTTCTACCTGGTTATATCCTGAGAATCCATCAAGCATAGACAACATTTCAGATCCTGTTACTGCTTGCAAGACCTGATCCATCATAGGTAAGGGATAATTATCTTTCAAGGAAGCTTGATTTAGATTCCTGAAGTCAACACAGATACGAATCTCACCATTTTTCTTTCTAACAGGCACAATATTGGCAATCCATGTTGAATGATGGATAGGAAAAATGATTTTAGCCTTCAATAACTTCTGTATCTCCTGAAAAATGGTGTCAGCTATTTTAGGATTGTATTGCCTCTGCTTTTGTTTAAAAGGCTTAATCCCAGGTTTGAGAGGAATAAAATGCTGCATCTCCTTTGGTTGGAAAGCTTTTAAATCTTCATAGGAATAAGCAAGAACATCCTTATACTTTTTAAAAGATCAATTACCTTCTTCCTCTCATCTGGTGTACAACATTTTCCAATGTTCACGAGTTTAGGGTCAGTAGAACTCCCAATATTAATTTTTCATATTCAGCTGATTGTTGAGGTCCAGTAGAAGCTCTAGACTTTACATACCTGTCATGTTTATCAAACAGTTCCTCTAAACTCACCAATCCTTTTGGAATCTTATTTCCTTCAAGTTTGATACATCCATCCTGATCCATTTCTTCTTCCTAGGTGGCTTCTTTGTCAAAGGGCACACTTTCACAAGGCAAATTATCACTTCCTTCAAAGTACAACTGTTCAAAATTATCCTTGAGTTCTAAGAAAGAAAGCAAGTGTTGATCATCATTGAAAACTTGCCAGTTACTTGTATTATCGTACACTGGGTCTATGGATCATCTCGATGGTGAACTTATCTTGAGAAAAGTCAGGATGAGGTATGAGCAGTGACCCTGAGACTGCTAGTGAATCAACCCTGGTATTCTTCTCCCTAGGTATTGCTTCGATGGAGAAAGCATCAAGAAATTCAATGGAGTCCCAAACTTGATTCCTGGTAATGTTTCAACCTTCCATTCTTTACCTGGAAGAGGTTCCTAACTTGCTTGAAAATCAATTCCACATCCCCACGAGCTAGAAGATTCTTCACACCCTGTTCTTTTGCCACCTGGAGTCCAAGAATGAGAGCCTCATACTCTGCTGTATTATTGGTATTTTCAAATTGCAACTTGAATGAGAAAGGATGAAGGCTTCCTTCAGGCGACACCAATATGACACCAGCTCCAGAACCAGCTGAGGAACAACTTCCATCGAACTCTAATATCCAAACACCATTAGGATCTTTAGGTGAGACTTTGGGAGGTTGGATTTCTTCAGGAGACATAATCATGTAGTTTCCATGCCCCATATCCTCATAGAGTATTTGTGCTTTGGGATCATCGGTTTTTTGTACAATATACTCAGACTGCTTCTCAGGCAGCAGCTTCTTCATTTGCCCATTAACAGGTATGAGGGCATGTGACCAATCCATTTGAATTTCTCCACCCACATCCTTACAGAAGTTTCTGCTTAGCAACATCCCGTATGAAGGAGGAATATCTGCTACTAAGATAGTAGCCAAAACTTTCTTCTCAGGCAAAGCAGCAAAAGCCACTTGTGCATCTTTAATTCTTCCGACCAAGGGCACTTCCTTACTCTCCATAGAATAACAAGATCCATAAGTGCGTGTGAGAGTCAAGCCTAAGGCATGAGCTACTTTAGCAGGCATCACATTGTCTGATGCTCCTGAGTCTATGACGCAATTACTGAGCCTATGGCCAGCTATAAGAAGTGTCACATAGAATGGTTTGATTTTGTCATTGGGTGAGGTGACAGCGGCTACCAGATTAGGCTGTGGTGCAGAAGAAGGAGTGGGTAAAAGGCCTTTAGAGGTAGTTTTAGAATGGGAATTGACAAAGTGAATCATTTTAGCAAAAGCCTTGGGATGGGTTTGATAATATTCAGCCTCTGAGATTTGAACCTTAGTCTTTTTCAAGTGGTCAATAATATCAAAAGACCCAGAAGTGGACGGGTTATCATCGCTTGAGATCCTAGGTTTATCAATTTTAGGGGAAAAAGAAGTAACTTTAGTAGCAGAATTGACAGGACTCACCTTTGGTGTAGATGAAATGGGGATCGAGATCCTCTTTTTACAATTACAGGGATAGTTGTCGGCTGCTCCTTAGATTTCTTGGTGGGCTGCATCACTTTCTCCCTCTGATTTGTCTACTCTCGAGTCATGACAGCGTATGATTCACTATTCATGTCTACTACTACTTCGTCATAATCATCCCCTTCATCAATGCCTTCAGTGGTGAAGAAATTAACTCGAGATCCCTCAAGTTCATCTGTTTCATCATCAACCTCTTCAACAAATTCTTCGCAATCTTCATTAACCTCTTCATCCTCTGGCTCTTCAACTTCACAAGTTGCATTGACATGAACTTTAATAGGAGTTTCTTCAAGCGCTAGCCTTGTTTGAGAAGCAGGTAAATGATTTCTGGGCTGAAAATTCCTCCTTGGAACGTCTACATAGGGAGCATGCTGAGCCAATTGTTTCTTAATGGCAATGAGATCATTTGCAAGTTTTTGTACCAATGGATCAGTATTAGGTCCAGGAGTGGAAGAGGAGGAAGAAGCGAGACTTAGATTTAGAAGGGTCTCTCCTTAACTTCCCCTGACAAGATTAAACCATCTTCAACACTAATAGCAAGAGTTTGATCCTCGGCCAATGTTGCGAGATTAGCCCTTCTCGGCATAACTAACTTCGAGCAATTGGGCATTTAGGAAGAAGCATTTTTGAATTTGATCTACAGGTTGAGTATTTGGTGGAATTTTGTTAATCAACCTTTGTTGAATCAAGCCACAAATTCTCTCATGGGCTCTTGTGATTCCTTCCTTATTTGAGAAATTTGGGCTAGCAAAGCATGCACGTCTTCCGCCGGTTTGAAACGGTTTTCAAGCCTAGTTCTCATTGTGTCCCAGCTAGTGATAGCTCCGGCCGGAAGGTGATAGAACCAATCAATAGAATTATCTTGTAAAGTCTCAACAAAAAGCCTTACGAGACGTCTTCATGTTCAAGTCCTAGAACTCGAATGCAACTATGAAGGCTGCGATATGTTCATCAGGATGTATTTTACCATCACCTTTATATTTAGGAAAGTTCTTATGGTTACCTCTGGGTAACTCATGCAAAGGTTGAGGAAGGGAAAGAGGCCCGACACGATGATCCCAGGGCAATGGTACCGCCATTCTTGGAAAAATGGCTTGAAGAGGAACTGAAACACCAGCAAGAATCAGAGCTTGAAGATTAGGACTGATTTGCTCTGAAGGAATACCACCCATAGGGATTCTATCTTGGACAGGTGGAGTGCTTGTTGAATGAGCCTTTCTATTTCTCCTTGTTGAAGGGAAAGGAAAACCTGCTTGTTCCAAGAGTTGAAACTGAGAATCTTCAATACCAAGGGCCCTTCTCCCTCGAGTAAAACGTGGAGTCACCAGATCAAAAGATGATCAATAAATGATTATAGAACTGGAATATGATTCCCCAGTGGAGTCGCCAAAAACTGTTGGTCATCAAAAGGACTTCAAGAAGAGCAACAGTCAGGGGACAAGAAGTCCCTCCTCTTTAATGGGAGAGGTTCCCTTATTCAGAAATGAACCTATTTACACATATACAAAGTATGGTTTTCTTGTGGAACTTGGATATTATGAAAGTGTTTTCTATAAGGATCATCAATTACAAAAGGACTGAGGAATGAAAATGCGAGAAAGAGTAGAAAGGAACCATTCAGAATTATAGATGACAGAGTAATTCCTTATGCATGCGAGGGTACAACGAATTGGAACAAGATCATTTGTATCATATTAAGAAGATGAAATTTGAAAAGGCACAAAGTTCTGTACATAACATCTGCGAGAATACAAAGCTTCTCAGCATAATACAGATAAATGATCTAATAAAAGTAAATGAATAGCTTGGGAATAAAGGAAACCGGATAGACAAAGAATGAAAAGTCCTTCTGTATTGATTTCTTTATGATTTATTTACACTTTCAGAAATAAGCCAAGTTCTTCCTCCTTCAAAATGGTGAGGAGAGGCCATTATATAGTTTACAAATCAGTTACTCTCGGTAACTACTTCTTTTAACTAAAGATTAGTTAAAGGGTTGCTAATCGCAATACCCCAACTGATTACAACAAATCCGAGAGAAAGAAGGGGAAGAGAAGAGAAGAATTAGGAGAAGAAGACAGTGCTTATGACTGGGAGGGACCCACCGACTTTAAGATCTGCTGTCTAAATCTCTTCAACGCCTCTGCTATGTCTCTGCCACATGGAACTGATGTGTTGGCAGTAGACTGAGTCCAAAATCCGAGGCACTTCTCCATTTCTTTATCGAACTCGACATGAGTATGATAATCCTTGTTCGCTTCCTCTATAGCCGATTGAAGAGAGCAGATCTCCTTCATCTTTTCTTTGGAAATGGAACTCTCCTTGAATAGATCACCCTTGACAAAAGCTCTGAATTGAGCTTTGATTTCTTGTAAGGAGAGAGGCACACCAGAAGTCTCATCCTGAAGATGGCAATGTATATCTTTGAAAGCAGATACAACTAGTGTTTTGAAAGCCTCACCCTTCTGCTAGCTATTCCTTAATTCTCCCAAAGCCTCCTCTAGGACCTTGATCTTCCATTCCACGCTGTAGACCCAGGACTTTTCATTCTTTGTCTATCCAGTTTCCTTTATTCCAAAGCTATTCATTTACTTTTATTAGATCTTTTGTTTGTATTATCTTTGAGAAGCTTTGTATTCTCGCAGATGTTATTTACATAACTTTGTGTCTTTTCAAATTTCATCTTCTTAATATGATACAAATGATCTTGTTCCACCCATTGTACCCTCACATACATAAGGAATTACTCTGTCATCTATAAGGAATTACTCTGTAAATGATGATCCTTATAGAAAACACTTTCATAATATCCAAGTTCCACAAGAAAACCATACTTTGTATATGTGTAAATAGGTTCGTTTCGAATAAGGGAACCTCTCCCATTAAAGAGGAGGGACTTCTTGTTGCTTTGATTGCTCTTCTTGAAGTCCTTTTTGACGACCAACACAACCGCATGGGTTAAACATAGAAGACGACAAAGCGCACACGTTTTGGTCAAATCAACCAAACTACATATTACCCTAGGTATATATCCACATGACTGTAGAAAGGCTTGAAAGAGAGAAAACATTCGGTTGTGACCCTTTGGTCCCACAGCCAGAAGCAGGGGATACTCTCACAGACATAGATACTAGCTTGAGAATTCAGGTTGCACAAACACCTCTAAAATACTCTGAGAAGATCGCACAATTATTAATTCTAAATATAGAAGCTGAAAAAGCATATGAATATTGGATACTAGGGATTAGGGATTGATTCTACACATGACCATAATAGGACCACAACAAATACGAATCTACGGTTGCGACCCACAAATCCCATGGCCCAACCAGCCCATAGGCAAATCGGACATAGATGTTGGCCTACGTACACTAGTATTCAGATCTACTCCACTTCCACCTATCATCATCGAACAGTTATCCTTCCTAGACATAGTAGCTAACAAAGCTAAAGAGTTCTGGACTAGGCTAGAGAATCACCCATAGATTCAATTAATATTTACCATCCGATCTATGACCTTATCTAGAAATATACACGAAACTATCCTAGGTCATTTTCCACGTATTCCACAACCTATAGATCGAATCACTCGAGCTCGATATTGATTGGAGCCTTCGAGTAGTCATCCTTACGATCGATCTATCACACCAGCCTCAAGTTAGCGGGCCTTCTTTGCCTTAGATTCACAATTTCCACTAGTGCGTATCGAAGACATCAGATTACCTAACTAGTTTTTCTGCATCCCATGCATTTTCCATCCCCACCGGCTATCTCGGCATGACCTCGGGAGGTCGGGTGCAAGGAAAATTTACTTGTAGATTCCCACGCTCGCTTGTCACTTTTCCATTGTACAAAATTGGTGAACCCAACGTGAACTTTCTATTTTCTAGTCTCTGAGTCAAATTTCTCTTTGGTTCTTTCAAATTAAAACAACTCTTTCATCTTTACTACCTCATTAGCTTTCACCATCACCTTCGCTCTCCTTCCCATTATTCCTCGGGGTATTTATATACCCCGAATATGTTGGGATTCAATGCATATGGTAGCCCTCTCTTAGGTCTTGAGGCATACTACGCTCAACCGAATGGACAATCATCACCCTTGCTCTCGGTATGGGGTGACAACTATTCAGATAACCAATTATCAACACAAACTCCATCTCCAAGGATCAGATATAACTCATCTTTCCAAATAGAGGAGTTGGATCAACTCGCTCAAATACAACAGACAAATCCTTCAGGCTCAAACAATATGATGCTCACAGAGAATCAAGTTCGTCTCCTCAGGTACTACTTAGACCACAAATTAGTAGACAATCAGACTCATACCTAGGTTTAGATGATGAACATTTAGTACATTATGCTAGGAATGAACAACATTCTTGAAGTATGTACCCACCTATAGGAGGTTTACAAACACAACCCGAGGTCTCTTTTCAAGGAAATACCTCCATGCCACTACATATAGGAAATACCCTCGGGAAAATTGGCAGGGCAGCGATCAATTCATAGCAGGATATCACATGCCTATACAACACCATGATATACAACAGACGTCGCTAAGGCAAAACACCGTGACTTCACCAAATGAAGTCATTTCAACGTTAGTAGAAAAAGTGAGAGGATTAGAATTTGCCCAGAAAATCAAAATTCCCAATTCATGTAGGTAGGAAGTTCCAATATTCCACACCATCCTAGCCAAATAGACCTCCTCACAGAAATAGGTACGTTAGGTGTGACTCCTCAATATTCACAACAAATGCTGATTAGAACCACCATTTCTAATACCATTCCAATACCTCCCGGTCTAGTACAAAATAATCCATTCTTGGACAATACCCCTTCATACTTAAACATGTACTCCAAATCACCACAAGGGGATATGTTCTCCTCTCCCGGTATTTTTACTCAACCACAAGGGTTCCCTTATGCTCCTACCAATGCATATGTAACGCCATATCAACAACCCATTCCACCTCCACTCCCTCAAGGCACCATCAATGGTCGAAACCTATGCGATAGGGACATATTCAGAATACTTGAAAGAGCCCTTAGATTTCACCATACGAAACGTCATACTTCCAAGACCTCTTCCCAATTTTCCCAAATACAAAGGTGAGGGAGATCCAAATTCCCATATCAAAGCTTACGCTATAGCCATCCGAGAACTACTCCCTTGGGATGGGGTTGTTGCTAAAATATTTCCCAAAACTTTGGAAGGTATCGCTCTCGATTGGTATTATAGAATACCTGAGGCTTCCATCCATTCGTTCAAGCAACTCGTGTCAGAGTTCATCAAGGCCTTTGACATGAACAAACTATTAAGGACAGGAATCAGGGAATTCTTGCACATTAAGCAAGAACACAATGAATCTGTCACCCATTTCATCCAGAGGTGGCACACAGTTCTCTATTCTTCGGCAAGTGCTCCGAACATGGATCAGATGGAACTATGCAATCTATTCCTTCATTCTCTCAGCAGAGAGGTAAAGGAAGAAGTCCAGAAGTTCCCACTAAGAACTTACGATGAAGTACTTGAGAGTGCTCTCCGAATAGATCAAGCGGTAATTGATAGTGGTCGCAAGACATATGGAGCAAACGGGAGGTTAATCACCTCCAACCAAAACACTACAACTTATCCTACTACCATGAATGTCAATCAAGGACCTAAAATCCTTAACAAAAATTGTGGAGTGACAACGGATGGAGTAACTAATTAGGCTAGAAAGATAAATGTTGTGAATACTCCACCACAAATAAACAATCAACGAAACAACAACTTTACCTGATAATCAATGCAATGGATTTTAATCATCCACAACAACAACAACAACGACGACGGAAAAACCTTACACAGGGTTCAAGCCAAAGCTCAACTGGTTATCAAAATCAAAATCAAAATAAAAAACAACAAACACAAAACTTTAATAGGCAACGGTTTGATCAAAGTTTTAGGCCACAATATACACCGAGCCAACAAACTAGGAATTACAATCCTAACTCCTATTGTGGTTTTCACAAAATCTGAGGCCATGACACTAGAACATGCCATGACTACAATAAATTCATGCAACGTTTGCTAGAAGAACAAAGAAAACCTTTCATAGATATGTTCTTGGCAGATCCTACGTCACCAACGACCAAATACTTTTACAGGGGCAGTTTCCCCTCAAAATGCACCCCTCAAGATCTTCAATGATCCACTCCCAAATCACAACAATAACAAGTTAAATCCAAGTGGGACAAACAAGGGTGTAATTGCAGGAAACAATGATCATGAAGCTTCAACTTCACTAAATCCATTAGTTGCGCCACAACTAGGAAGTCAGCCACGACCTAAGATAGTCGGTTTAGTGGAGTTAGATCCTGAACTATCCATCGAGGTTGTAACAAGGACACGAGAGTATTTCTCTCAGCCAAGTCCAAGCCACCCGCTAGGAAATGATAACATCCAACAAATAATAGCAAAACTTGTGGGTGCCTATGATTTAATTAACGACCTAACAAAAACCTTCTCGCACATTTCATTTTTAGACTTACTAAAGAACTCTCCCTTGCCAGGGCTGCTCTTTTAGAGGCATTAGGTTTAGTTCATTTAATTAACATCACTCTACCTCCCAAACACGGTAAATCATAAAGACTTTGATGTTCATCCTCCTGGGCAAAGGCGGATAGGGATGTCGAATTCATATTCGAAATAAACAAAATGCCAACAGATGTTGAGATTGCACGCCGAGGTGATCCGGCCTTACAATTGCAAGTGTGGGTTTATAACAATTATGTGAAACACACGATGATTGATGATGGGGCAGTAGTTAACATAGTTTCCTTCTCTTTCCCTTAAAAGTTAGGGTATGGAGAAACCAATTGTTCCACGACTCGAAATATGCTAAGAGGCTATGACACCTTAAAGCCACTTCAATTGGAACTATAATACTACTGGTCACCTTAGGACCTAAAATCATCCTGATCCGAGTTTTATATTATAGATCGGGAAACTAACTATAATATGATCCTCGGCGCATTTAAGGCAATCCCTTCTACGCTATTTCAAGAAGTAAGATTCTTGCATTTAGGAAAGGTGTTTATAGCCAAAGGTGATCCAAAACCATTTGATGTACACTGGCTGACCTAAAGAGAAGACCAGGCATGCACTCGGAGTTTGAACTCCCAACAAACCAACTTAATAAACCTATTGACGCGAAACTAGGAGAAAATTTGGTACCTACGACAGATCTCGAAACTATGAGCCTAGCCAAGGCAACCCCAGCCCCCAAAAATGAGGCTAACACTGTAGAAACAATATCATTAGGAACTACTGCAAAAATTGTTGAATTATTAGAACAGATCTACCAATGTTCCTACCATTTGATTTTGTAGGCATGGGGTGCACCCTAGGTGTTGGCTCTCTTCCAGTAGTGGATCTCTGCATGATAGAAGTAGAGAACGTTAACACAACAAGTGTCCCAAGTGCCCATGTTCCCAGCTAAGTATTGGACTCTCCATTTCGATGGAGCTAGATGTTGTTATGGAGCTGGGGCAGGTGTAATCCTTACTTCTCCCGAGGGAAAAGTCCTACCATTTGCCTTTAAGCTAAAATTTGAATGCACTAACAACGGTGCCGAGTATGAAGCCCTTCTCCTTGGCCTCATCCTAGCTAAGAGAATCGGTGTTGATAACATCAGAGTGTTAGGAGACTCGCAATTGGTAGCAAACCAAGTCTCTGAAGTATATGAAACCAGAGCTGAGCACTTACAGCTCTACAAAATGGCTATATTAAATTTAAGCAAGGAATTTGACTTCATATCAATTGAAGCAATCCCACACGAACAAAATCTTCTCGCCAATTCAATAGCAACCTCAAATACCACGCTTTACTCCAAATAGTAAGTTAGAGGATACCCGTTTCATGGTATCCCTTCGTGATGAACCATTGATAAAAACAATGTCAAATCCTCTTTTAAATAGAATTGAAAAATATACTATCCTAGACCACATCGATAGTGATACAACCACTCTTGATTTCTTAAATACCTATGCGGCATTACATCTCACCCATCACATGGTAGATTTATCCCTAATCCCTCATGCATCTTCTTACTTTGGGAATCCCATGACAGAGCTTCCCCCACAAAAGGAACTTAGCATATACGCAGTCAAGAATGGAGATGATCTAGAACTACCTCCGGCCCCGCCTGAGTTTGAAGAAGGTAACGCTTCTTTAATCGAAGAAACAATTGATATTAACATCGGAACGGAAGATGAACCAAGGATATTGAAGTTAGGATCCTCGCTAACTCCATTAGAAGTAGAAATACACACTCGGATCCTCAAGGAACATCAGAAGGCTTTTGCATTTAATTATAAAGAAATGACAGGGGTTACACCACACATTGCGGTGCACAACCTCGTCACTAAATCAGATGCAAAACCAATTAAACAAAAATCAAGACCAATGAAACCCAAGGTAGCTCTCATGGTAAAAGAGGAGGTAATAAAGCTCCTCCAAGTAGGATTCATCAAACTAGTTGATTACTCTTAGTAGGTATCTAATATCGTTCTGGTTCTAAAAAGAATGGAAAGATACGCATCTGCATAGACTTCCGAGACATTAACAAGGCATGTCCTAAAGATGACTTCCCATTACCATCTATAGATGTCATTGTTGACGCAACAACTGGATTTGAGCTTTTGTCTCTCATGGATGGATTCTCGGGATACAATCAAATCAGAATATCCGAACAAGACCAAGCTAAAACCACATTTATAACTCCTTGGGGAACCTATTGCTATGTTGTTATGCCATTCGGTCTCAAGAATGCTGGTGCTACATACCAGCGGCTATGACGTATATATTTCATGATCTTATTCATAAAATTGTGGAATCCTACGTAGATGACTTGTTGGCCAAGGCCAAGAAGCATTGTGACCATCCGGAAGTGCTTCGCATCATTCTTTCACGTCTGATAGAATACGAGTCACGCTAAATCCAGAAAAATGTGTCTTTGGTGTGACAGGAGGGAAGCTCCTAGGTTACATTATATCATCACGTGGGATCGATGTTGACCCAACCAAAATTAAATCTGTTCTTGAAATGGTCCCGCCTTCGGATGAATCAGGAATCAAGTCGCTTTCTCGAAAACTTTGTGTGATCTAGAGATTCATCCTGGGACTTAAGTTTTTCCATTCATCGATCAACAATCTACTCAAGAAATATTATAACATTGATTGGACCGAAGACTGCAATGAAGCTTTCAACACAGTTAAGTGTTTCTTGTTATCACCACCTACGCTAATGCCACCTAAGCCAGATCGCCCGTTAATTTTATATTCGTGAGCCACCAATGTCTCGCTAGCCTGTATGCTGGCTCAAGAAGATGATGACAATAGGGAATGTGTGATCTATTTCATCAGCTGGACATTGCTCGATTATGAAACACGCTACACACAAGCGGAACAAGAATGCCTCGCCATAGTCTTTGCAACCAAATGCTTAAGACATTATATGCTAAATCAATAAACAAGGGTCATGGTAAAAATGGACCACTTACAAACTTTCCTCACACAAGGGTCCTTGTCTAAGAAGGTGGATGTTTTATAACCTTAATGGGAGAATTCGAATTAACATTTGTAAGTCGAATTCGTTAAGGGACAAATTATCGTGGATTGGTTAGTCGATAACCCATTAGACGGAGGCAATCTAGTAGACCTAGACTTTCCTGATGAATGCGTATATTACATCAAACCAGCACCTATCTATCTCGAGTGTATTTGGTACCACGATATCATTAATCATATCATGGACCATACATATCCAAAAGGTGCTACTCCACAACAAAGAAGGTGGTTACGCATTATTGTAGCAAAATACGTCATTATGGAACACGCCCTCAATCAAAAGGAGTTCGATGGAATGCTTCTAAGATGTGTCGGCACAGAAGAATCCAAGACGATTCTCCATGAATCTCACAAAGGGAATGTGTGGAGGTCACTTCGATGGCCATGCCACCGCTCGAAAAATACATCGAATGGGCTATTTCTGGCCTACTTTAGAACACGACGTAGTAGAGTTTATACGAAGGTGTCATAAATGCCAAGAATTCTCTCATGAGATTCACATGCCAGCACAAGCTCTACAACCAATCGCTACTCCATGGCCCTTTTCCACATGGGGCCTAGATTTGATAGGGAAATTCTCTCCCTCGTCCACAAATGGCCATAATTTTATAATCACGGCCACCGAATATTTTACCAAGTGGGTAGAGGCTATGCCTCTTACTACTGTACCGGGTTCTGTAATTGCCAAGTTCATTTTGAACCAAATCATTTGTAGGTACGGTGTCCCGCAAATCATTATCTCAGATAACGGGACTTCTTTTAAGAATGACGAAGTTCATGAATTATGCAATAAATTTAAAATAAGCCATCATACAACCTCCTTGTATTACCCTCAAGCCAATGGATAGGCTGAGGCGACAAACAAAACATTAAAAGCCATTCTCCTTAAAACAGTGAAAGAAAACAAATGAGATTGGCATTTGAAGTTATATCCGGCCTTATGGGCCCACCGAACCTCAATAAGAACACCAACAGAGTGACTCCTTTCTCGCTAGTATTCTGGGCGAAAGGGTTCTCCTACTTGAGGTTGAAATACCTGACTCCGCATTTCATTACAAGGATTCTCGATGAAGACGCTTATAGAGAAGCACGTCTCTCCCAACTAGAAAGCCTAGATGAAGCTAGGTTAGATGCCGAACAATGACATGAGTCTATGCTAACCGATGTGCCATTTGTATAACAAGAAGGTCTATGACGTGACATATATGAAGGTGATCTAGTTCTAAGGCTAAACAAATGGATCGACAAAAAGATCGGTGAAGGAAGGAAGTTCCAGCCCAAATGGTTGGGCCCATACCAAGTCATGAAGGACTATGGAAATGGTGCATACCTCTTATGTACGCTAGAAGGTGAGGAATTTGGCGAAACAGTCAATTCCCTACACCTCAAACAATTCTACGCGTAAGCAACTAGCACTACTTATAATTATATCTACATTGCATCTTCATATAGATTAGGATCATTTTGTCCGCTTGTTTCGTACAAAAATTGTGATCAAGGAATTTGTTCTCAAAGCAATTCATTACAAACTCATGATGTTGTTGGCATAAACACTCTAATCGTACTTCTCTATTTCCATGATATCATCAAATTATTTCAGAATCATTTCATCAAATAAAGCTAGATATGACAAAGTCTTAACGGTAACCATACCAAGATCTGCAGGTTTGTTCTCACTTTTGGTTTCTTCTTAGGATAGGTGTCTTGCCTATGGTCTGTTCTAGAAGCTTCATGGTGTCACATCTATCCCGTATGTATATCTCTTTGAAATAAGCACATACCGACATTTTACTCAAGTAAACAAGTCAAATATAGAATCAAACAAAAATTTTTAAATTTACACATTTCCTTGCCCCACCAACCTTCTATGATGAGCTTGCGTCTCTTACTAGTGACGTAGGGTTGGGAAAGGATGGAAATTCCTTACTCGCCTATATCTTGCCTATGGTGATAAACCCATACTTCTTACTAGTAGCATGGGACAAGGTTTAAGGGGTCCTCTTGATAAACAAACGCAAAAGACCATAGACAAACAATTCAAATCTTAAAGTCTTGAGTCAAAAACAAATGAATCAGATGTTCGAAATTCCAAGAGAATTAAAAATCCTAAAAACCCAGATTTTGTCTACCATGTGGCCATCTAAGGATCTAAGTCTAGATAAACCGCAAAGCAAGTTACATCCCAAAAACTATGAAGTCACTCGAGTGGAGTAGGCTTGTGGCATCCTAATTTGGTTCCGCCAAAGCTTTGTCTATCTTTCATCAAAATCATTTCAACACATTTCATAGCTTGTGCCCTTTCTAACTCTCGGTGATGAGCCCTCGCATCTTACTAGTTGCGTGGGGTTAGGAGTAGGGGCAAGTTTATCTGCTCATCATATCAGCTTGTCTTCACCACTTTGCCAAAGCAAACATGAAGTATCCAAAATTGCTTACAGAAACTAAGATTCAAAATCACATTGTATCTACATTATCATATATCAGCATCATGAAATACAAAAAGAAAGTAAAACATTTGATATCATTTGTTCTCCATTGCATACATTCTAAAAAGCATATAAGCATAATATCATAGTTCACATGAGGAAACTGGAAAGGAAACAAAGCCATGAATGCCAAAAGTCTGATCCAAAAAGAATATATATATATATATCAAAATTCCTGTACAATGCCATCATGCGCTGAGCATGGTCAAAATGCTCAAAGAGCCCGGTATATACAAAAGAATATATCATACAAAATCTAGGAGAGCCAAGTGGCTTCTCAACCCCTATGAGACCCTCTCGAAGGTGCACGCCCGTGCCTAGGACTCCAGCTATGCCGGTGCTCTAAGCGCATGGAGGGCTCGGATCCCAAGGCTGCGCCAGCCTCGCCACGAGAATGACTCCTCATCGGCGCTTGGATATCTTATACCTTGCTAGCTCCGTACGGAGAGTCGATACCATCCTGGCCACGTGCGAGGCATCGGGGCAAAGACGTCGGTGTGTCTACAATACTTGTTGAGGATCCCAACATCCACAGACAACTCTGTGCGGGTCCTCTCCATGGGGATCATCAGGGTATCTGTGCATACCCTACGAATCAGTCTCGCCACTCATCGGCGGTCTCTGCAAACAAAGGAGAAAACAAATTAGAAACAAAACAAGAGATAAAATACAAAAGCAAACAAGAGGAGAAATAGTAACTAAGGCAATCCTAATTAAAAACAAACATTAAAAGGAAGGATGGTAACTTACTCGGATCACCAGGCCTCCAGGATGGATCTCTAGGGTCAGGACTGCCGCAGATGTTGCCACACTGACCGAGGTGCTCCCCCATGGTTTGGAGCAACGTGGCATCCTGCAACGGACTCGTCCTCCCCACCATGGCCCTGGGAGAGTGGCTCCTCTAAAACCAGAGTAACTTTCTTTGCACTCTACTTGGCCCTCGCTACCTGCATGATATCCTGAGTGTCATGCCACTCGTGATCACCGTCCTCCTCAGTCTCCTCCTTAGTCTCTCCCCATGTAAACTCCTTGGACTTGAAGTCTATGTCGATGGGGTCATCACTGCTATGGGCAGGACCCGTGGCAATCTGAAGTAAGGGTGCTTGAGGTGCACCGGCTCTCCCTCGAGCACGTACTACCCTCCTGGCCGCAATAGGAATACCAGGAGTAACAACTGTCCAACCTTGGCCTCTAGGACCCCCTCTAACCTCTCAAACTAACCTGTGTACTGGCGCTACCGGGAAGCATGCCCATGTAAGGTAGGCCAAACTGCTGAGGAACTCGGCCAAAGGGGTGTATCTCCACTCACCCTACTCTGTCAATAAGCTGCCCTGTGGTGGAGCAGGAGATCAATGTAAGAGCCTCCTCACCCCATATGCCTGCCATGGTCTGATATGGTGTGGCCTCCATGTCATCGGTGGTCAAAGAAGCAACTAGCTGATGAGGTGCTCTGAGCACCGACATATCTGTCCATCTCGGCTTCCCCTGATAGCTTTGGGATCTGCACACCTCTACACCTCTGCCATAGGGGATTAATTGCTCATAGACCCAACTCATGACCAGGGTTGGGTGGCTCAAAGACCGCCCCTGTATAAGTCATGGTAGGTAGTCCCAAGTATATCCACTCCCCAGGCATAAATCCGGCCATGTCCCTCGATCTGTGCAATGATGGGGGACCGTAAGTATAAGTAGTGTGTCTCCTCCCTTGTCCACGATCAATCTCGAGGCAAGGATCCCCATAATAGCCTAAAAGCAAGGGGATGGGCAAACTAGGAATGGACCGAACTCTGACCCCCTTCTTCAAACCCATGGAGATGACTACATCTCCCATATAAGTGGCCCATTGTGCTATCTAGGGCCCGCGAACTTGCTGTCTCAAGGGTAAGATGTCTCCCAATGATCAGACCCCTAGAATACAATAAACATCCTCTAGTGTGATGGTCCACTCACCGCAGACTCTGTAATCGAAAGGTGTTCTCGATCAAGCATCCCAATAGGAGAATAAGTCACAAAGAATGTGACTGGATGGTGCAACATGTGGAACACGTGAGATACGTAGTATCCCAGCCCTCTGAAGAGTATCCTCCTCATCCTGTGAAAGTGCATCTAGTACTGCTGGGATCCAGTCACACTCTCTCTCTCTCAGCTCCACCAAATATACTCCTCTCTCTCTCACCCGCATACACCCAAAAAGACACAAAACAGAGCAAGTTAGCATCCGAGTGATACTAGAAAAATCATGAAAACACATAGAAATGCTAAAAACACAAAAACAATCTCAAATAGATGTTCTTTTGGCATTCTGTGCAAAACCACCACCCTGAGCAGGAGGTGGTTTCGTAACCACCATCTTAAGGGTGGAAGTCGTGTAACCGCCATCTTGAACAGGGGCTGGTCGTGTAACCACCACCCCGGCGGGGGCGGTCGTGGCCCAAAACCCACGCGGGTTTTTAAGCTTAAAAAGGCCAAAAAATGTGAAAAGGGACCATTTTAACTAAAAACAAAGCCTACCCAGTAGGCGCACCCCCTAGATGGACCTTTTAAACCTAACATTTTCAAAAATACCCCCCCATGACAAATAATTTAGCATTTTAAAATTGAGGGGGTAAAAATGATAAATTGAAGAAAACTAACTTTGTGATCTCGCGGGTTGATGTTCCACTCGTGGAGGCATGATCACTATCCCGTCATGAACGTTTTGGCTCTAATCACACAAGAAACCATCACCATGGGTCCCAAAGCTCAGAATCAATCAAATCAACTTGCGCAAATGAATAGGAAAATGGGCCCACTTTCATATATATAACAACCTGACTTGTTTTAAAATACTTTTTTTTCGCAGGTTTGGAGCACCGATGGAGGTAAGTTCTTACCCCCGTACAAATGAAATGGTACGTCCTCATTTTCCATTATTTTAGTGTTTATTTTCCAATCTATCTTTTCTATCTCGCACTTGAGTTCTCTTTTCATTTTGCAGGGAAAGGAATTTTAGATGGCGTCATTTTGACACACGACGTATCGTATAATTTCTAACTTCCCATTTTGGGACTGCCATACTCGGACCCACCGTTTTACGCCTCTTCATGGCTAAAATGCTTCTCCGAGGGGGAAATATGTATGTACCCAAAATTGTAGGGTACTGCATCACGAACAACGTAACACGTACCCCAATGATGATACAGTCTCCTCGCAAGGTGTTCGGGATCCGAAAAAGCTCCCCAAGTATGCGTTAACATCCCACATGCCCCGCTTAGCCCCCACGTGCTTTGTTTTTCTCTTTTCCCTCTTTTCTTGGCCTTTTGCTCTTCAGTTACGAAATCACCGCCCGCCTCGCGGCGGTCCTTTATGCATTTTCTAGAATGCTCTTTTAACACGACTCACGTAAATTTCAACGATTCACCAATTTTTTTCACCGCCATAAGCTTGCATTAATGATTCTAGTTCCCTAGAATAGTGTTTTGCCATTGTTTATAGTTTAAGAGTTCTATTTGGTTTTTACCTTGGGTAAATGCAAATGCTATAAATAGTTGGCTTGTGCTCAAGCAAATGGCCCCTCAAATTTGCCTCTGAATTTCTCATTGCAATAGATTAGTCTTTCATTTTATTTAGAATTCTTAGTTTCTTTCATTGCATGCCTAGTTAGTGTTGTTTTGCTGTTAGGAAGCCACATATCCATCTTGTGCAAATGTTGTTGATATTTTATCCAATCCATTGGAGTAAAATAGTTTGTTTTCAATAGGAAGCCATTAAAGTTGCAGGTTTTGTTCTTCAAACAGGATAGTTTCAGGTTTTGGACGTTTTATGTTGCATGACTCGCAATAAATCCCACTAGGAATTGCATAAGCCAAGCTCTGTACTCTTGCGCTATCCCTCTCCTACTCGCATTGTATTTAGTCTACATCCTAAGCTACCTTTGTCCCAATATCTATTTCTCATTGATGCTAGCATTACATGCTTTTCTGGATCCAAGTGAATACGAAGGAACAAGGAGATCACACTGAGGGGACAAGATCACACACACCATCGGATTCACCACTATTCTGTAGAATCCAGGTTCTAGCTTTCAAAGTTCTAATTAGAAACATATCAAATAGAGTAGTTAATCACTTTATTTCAGTCAATTTTACTTTCGATATTGTGAGGGAAGCTATGGGGATTGATAGCTTCTGAGAGGCTATGATTCTTTCCTCACTTCTAAGGTAGGATCGAGAGTCTTTCAAATAGATTAGATCAGTTATTTCATTGCTTAGAATAGATTTACAACTGCACATGCAAGTAGCTATACTCGGTTACTTTGTTTGTTTTTAAATTCGACACTAGGTTAATTGTCAATTTCTAGATATATTAAAATAGTTTCTCTTTCAAATTCATTAAAATTCATTAGAAAATAAAAAAATATAGAAGTTATATGTGTTATAGACATACTTCGTATAGTAAATTTTATTTTGCTGCATTCAGTTTGCATTATTGCTTTTGTATGACAATCACGGGACCTAGAGAGCCCAGAGAATACGTATTCGAGCCAATCGTGCCCCAACCCAATCTCGTCACAGCCATAACTGATATAGATCAGAATCTCAGGATCCAAGTCTTCCAAACAACGGTAAACTTACAACAAATCAATTTCCAACTGCACGAGTTAAACATAGAAGACGAAAAAGCACACACGTTTTGGTCAAATCAACCAAACTACAGATTACCCTAGGTATATATCCACATGACTGTAGAAAGGCTTGAAAGAGAGAAAACATTCGGTTGTGACCCTTTGGTCCCACATCCAGAAGTAGGGGATACTCTCACAGACATAGATACTAGCTTGAGAATTCAGGTTGCACAAACGCCTGTAAGATACTCTGAGAAGATCACACAATTATTAATTCTGAATATAGAAGCTGAGAAAGCATATGATTACTGGATACTAGGGATTAGGGACTGATTCTGCACATGACCCGACCACAAAAATACGAATCTACTGGTCACACCCACAAATCCCACGGGCCAAATGAGCCCATAGGTGAATCGGACATGATACGCCTACATACACTATATTCGATCTACTCCACTTCCACCTATCATCATCAAACAGCTTATCCTTCCTAGACATAGAGCTAACAAAGATAAAGAGTTCTAGACTAGGCCGAGAATTTCCCATAGAGTCAATTAATATTTACCATCCGCTCTATGACCTTATCTGGAAATATACACAAAACTATCCTAGGTCATTTTCCACTTATTCCACAACCTATAGACCGAATCACGCCAGAGCTCGATATTGATTGGAGCCTTCGAGCAGTCATCCTTGCTGATCGATCTATCACACCGCTTCAAGTTAGGAGGGCCTTCTTTGCCTTATATTTTCAATTTCCACTAGTGCGTATCGAAGACATCATATTTCCTAACTAGTTTTTCTACATCCCACGCATTTTCCATCCCCATCGGTTGTCTCGGACGACCTCCTGAGGTCGGGTGCAAGGAAAAGTTACTTGTAGATTCCCACGCTCACTTGTCACTTTTCCATAGTACGCATGGTTCTCCAAACAAGCACCAACTCTCCACGTGTCCAGGGTCCAACATAATTCAAAAGGGGTAGAACCAGTCATTAAATTAGCTAAGGAAAGGAGAACCAATGGAAAGCCCCACGTGTCCCTTCGACACTCTTTTAGGGGGAGAATCCAAAATTAGGTCCCAAACGTGCACCAACTCTCCACGTGTCCAATCGGCGCACCTCCAAAGGTCAGGTCCAAACAGAGTCTCCAAATGAGCAGGAAGCCTCCACGTGTCTTGGGTCAGACATAAAGCCTTCACCAAATAGAGGGACTTAGTCAAAACACAAAAATACAGAATAGGCCTACAAAGGGACACATGACCATGTTTCAGTCAAAGTGGGAAGATGGGTCATCGGGGCACTTTGGAAATTTTTGGTTTTGTTTCCAAAAGGGAAAAATTCAAATGTTAAGCCCACGTTGAAAGTCAAAGTGGGAAGGCAGATCGTCGAGCACTTTTGGAAATTTAGCTTTGTTTCCAAAAGAAGTAAAATTATAAAGTGAGTCGTGACTCCGTTTCCACTCAGGTGAATCCACGTGTCGACCTATATCAAAACTAAAGTTTTGGTCTTACGGGGCCATGGGAGGTTATTCTAAGTTCGTATTTTTCACAAAATGTAGAAAAGTGAATTTCGGGCCTCGTGGATCCGTTTTGCAAAAGACTCGCATTTTCAACATTTTTGCACATATTCGATACAAATATTCAAATGGGCATAAATTTCTATCCAGTGCTTGAAATTCAACAAATTTGGTACCATTGGAAAGATCTCGACATCCTCTATGACATGGAAGCATAAAATATTATTTTTAGCAGGCTTTGATGGGTGAAAATCTGGGAAAAGTATTTCAAGCCATTAATACGGGATCCTATTGCTTCAAAGCAGATCAGATTTGATCCGATCTTCCATCTTTCCTTCTCTAACACACCAAAAAAACATGGAGAACCGAATGGATATCTTGATTTGGGTGAAAATATGGAAAACATATTTTGTGCCATTAATATGTGATCAGACTGCTTCAACTAGATCAAATTTGATCTGATCTTCCATCCTTCCTTCTTCAACGATGCCAAAGACATGCAGAATAGGATTTTACAGATTATAGGAGGATTTGTAGGGGCATTGATGGTTGGTGGTTGAGCTTCCAAATCAGATTTTCTTCCTTCTCTTCTTCTCCTCTTTTTGCTTCATCTATAAATGTAAGAGCTTGGCTCATTGCAAATGTTGGACTCTGATACTTTTGAAGTGTAATTATAATCAAAAGTAAATCAATACGTATGATTTTCCCTTTTCTCTATCTTCCTCCATTGTCCCTTCTTGCTTACCTAAAATTCGTGGATCATTTATCTTCTGTGATAAGAAACTTTGTGTTCTTATTGATATGATTTCTAGAACTTTGTGTCTATGGAATGATATCTTATGTTGTGAATGTGAATGATTATGTTCTGTATCACTCTTGCTCAGTACGTATAGGGTTATACTCTATCTATATTTCTTGAAAGTACTTGTTATATTATGCTCTTTCCTTTCTTCAGTTCTTCCATTTGTTTGTATTGATAATCTATTTTGGTATAAAATCATTTCAAGATGTCAAAGGTCCAGCCTTAAGATGAAAGTTGTACATTTGTATATAAGCTTTGTTGCTTTCTTTCAATAAGGGAACCTCTCCCATAAAGAGGAGGGACTTGTTGTCCCTTGATTGTGGTTTTGTTAAAGTACCATTTTAAAACCCAACAGTCTCATAATACTATTTAGAAGGTTCTTAAGTGAAGAAAGTACTAATTAATCCCACCTTTTGGCCATCTTATTTTACCTTTTATTTCATCATTCCCACGTATTTTCATATACATGCCTAGCTATTTCATCATTGTCCCATCATTTTAGCCTAAACCAAGGCACCTGTGCCTATATTGGGGTGTACAGACACCCCGGTCCCACACGGGGCACCCGATCCTTTTTCTAATCTCTTGCCACTTTTTGGGCTCTTTCTAGCCATTTTTCATCCTTATATTTTTCCTAGTTCATCCATGTCGATTAATTACAAAATTAGAGCAAGAGAACCCTATAAATATAAATTTATGAGACCATAATGAGGGTCCTAGATCACTTACTACTATCATTCCATCTAGAGTTGCATCCATTGCATCACTTACATCCAAATAATTCCATGCATCAAAGCTAGAGATCTCGCATCAACACACATAACAGAGGGGGAAGGATTCTATTATATTCCATGCACACATGCTTTTACATTTTCTATAGTTATTATTTCTCGCGACTTCAAAAAGTGCGACTAGCATAAGATCACCTAGGGCGCGACATGAAAACATACACGTAACTATATTTGGGTCCAAAATGTTGTGCAATTCTCAGTTTAGTAAGCCCACTTTTGTGGTAGCTAAGGTAAGTCTGATCCATTCATTTTGCATCTTTTATTTTTAGGGTTTTGATACTTCTTTTTATTTTGTAGGTCATTCCTTCATCCTACATTATTTGATACATCTAATGCAGTTTCGACATATCTAGTGCGATAGACATGGAATATTTTAGAGTATCTTGCGACACTGAAAGAACTAGATTATGAGATTTTACAGAGACCAAGGCACCTATTTTGTAGACCAGGGCACCCCAAGGCACCCCAAGACTCTCCTAGTGCTCCACCATTCGATCCTCCGCACCGCGCTCATGCGAGACCTCCGTATAGTTGTTCCCCTTACGTAATCCACAATCGACTCGCGACACCTTGTGACAACTTTCGATAAGCATCTAAGCCATTTTCTTTTACATATTTGCATACTTAGGGTTTTATTTCAATTACCATAATTATTTAAGGTCATTCCATATTTTATTACCATATATTACAACATTTTAGTCATCCTATAATAGATTAATTATTATTGTACTTCCCCTAGCATAGTTTAATTTTAGTTAATCACTATCGAATCAATAACCCAAAAAAATCCTTAGCCCTTAGTCATATGGTATGGTCATATGAGGGATTAAAGGTTGGGATTCCTACTAGTGGGTGATTAAATGTAACCCCCTTACTTTTTTTGGTGAGTGAAAGGAAAAAACATTTTCTTGTAGTGTAGACTGAAATAAATATTAGATTGGAAAATGGATAAGTTTTTATATTTTGATCGGTATTTCAGATTTGAGTGCCATTTCTTCAAAATTGCTTTTTTTTGTGTGTTTTCTTTGGAACTATTATTTTGAGAAACACACTAAACTAGAGAATATGCTAAATTTAAGTACCAATTCAAATTAGATGAGTGTAGTTTGATAAGAAATTGTGTAAGTGACAGTCTTTAGTTTCATTTGGAAAAATGTGATTCTCATTGCAAAATAAGGGAGAAATTGAAGGGATTGTTTAGTAAGGTAGATCACATGTGTTCCATGAAACTTGAAATTGAGATCACTTCTCTTAGTCCTAAATATTTTCCATAAATTATAGACCATCTTACCAAGTTTAAGAACTTTTGGACATAATTGAAGGGGAGTGTAAGAGATAAGAAAGATGAAGAGTGTGTTTACCTAATTCTATCCAAGTTGAGAGGTCCATTCCAAATCTTTTCTTCTACCTTTTTCTCTAGCATGGATGCCTTAGGTGACATATTCCAAATGCCTACCTTAGAAATATTTTTTGAAATACTTACTAGGGAAGAATCCAAATTGTCTAACCTTGAGTCTTCCACATCTCAAAAGGCATTAGTAGAATCTAATCCTAAGGGCAAGGGAAAACCAAAAGGTAAATCCAAGTTCATCCCTTATCGATCTCAAAGTTCTCCTAAACCCAAATAAAACAACTCTAAACCCAAGGAGTCTTATAAATCCAAGAATAAGTCTAGGATTTCATGTTCTTTTGTGGGGGCACTGGTCATGTAGAAAAGAGGTATTAGAAGTGAATGCAAGACTTAGAGGATGCAATACTAAAACAAAAATATCTATCTCGTACTCCACCTCCTTCCAATGAGCATGAAAAATAAATTAATGTTGTTGGGATATCTCATTCAACCATCAGAGATAGTTGGGTTATAGATTCTTGCTTCTCATCACATGAATTATTTCCAAGGAGTCTTTTGTATCTTTAGGTTTGAAATCTACTTCCAAAATTGAGGTTGGATATTCTTCCTTTATTTTTTCTAAGGGAAAATATGACATACACCTTGATGGTGGATGAATTCATGATCCACTATATGTTGCTAAAATCACTACAAATTTACTTTATGTATATCAAAATTTTCATTCTGGTCAAGGAAAGACAATGACTTTTACACCACAAGGAGCAGAATTATGAACCTTGTTGGAGACTCATTCACTTATTACTCAAGGTAACTTTGACCATATTTATAGAATATATCACTTTACGAGTTTCAAGACACTTTCTAAATAGGGATATGCTTGATTTATCATACAAATTCAAAGAGTAAGTGTTATCCATTTTTATCCTCGGTAAAAATAGACAACTTGAGAACTTGGACTGGGCAAATGAATGACATTCAATGAAGAAATAATGAAATAATAAGTAAATCTCATGTCTTTTGGTCACTTAAAGTCATTTGAAGGCATTTCACTGCCTCAAAGATCTAATACTTAGCTAAAAATGGATAAAATTGAGAAAAATGGTTTTGGGGCATCCTACTCCATTTCCTAAACTCCTTAGTTCGTAAAAATTGAAAAAGTTGGTTAAAATTGCAAAAAATTGAAAAATGGGATTTTTACAATGTATTACGACATTTTTGGCTCTAGGAGGCCTAGATGGAACATGTACCCAGGAACCAAGGTTCCCGACATTGCTCTAAGGTCCGATTTACTAAGGAACTTGAATGGGTTCTTTATAGTGTGGCTATTTCAGCTTTCTAGACACTGTGAGGAACTTGTTTTCGGTGGGTCAATATTCCCTACATGGGATTTTTGAATGAAATACATAGGCGGGGTGAGTGTAGTTGAATGTGGGTGATTTTGCATTTGTGGGTGCAAAGGGCCTCATGGGGAACTTGTTTCCTATGGGGATGAGTTTTCCAAGGCAATCATGGCGGGGAGGTTGTGTGTTGTGAAACTAGAGATGGGGTTTTGGGCCCAAAGGGGGTACATGGAACATGTTCCCTACAGGAAAAGTTCCCCACGAGTTAAGAAAGATGTAGTGTAAAGGAAAAAAGTCATGCAAAGTGATATACATGCATGACAAATACTTGAGCCCCGAAGCACACAAAGCCAAGTTCCCCGAAGACCCCTATTTCCCACACTTGATATGAACCCAAAATAAAAATAAAAACAAAGGAAAATCCAAGTTAAGTGTGGACTATGCTCAAGTAAGAAGAATAAGCTCGAAAACCTGGGAAAATAGCAAAATGAAGACCCCGAACCCACATCCCCATAAATTTTTCCCACGTGCACAAAATTAGACAAAAATATACTTGTTGGATTCATATTTTAGAGTACTTCATCATGAAATAAAAATTTTGGTGAGAGAAGGTGGAAAAAAATGGTGAAAACTCTCCAAGTTCTAAATGAACACTTCTAGGTGGGTAAAAGAGGCTTTATTGAAGACATGGAGAAAACTTTCTTATTCCACAAGATAAAGGATATAGAGGCATGGCCTTTGACAGGTCCACCATCATTTTTACAGGCCATTTAATGAAATTTTTATGTGGTTGGAGGAAGAATTCAATTTCCCTCTTCTCTTTCTCCTTTTTCTTCCATATATTATAAAAGAGGAGCTCATTTGTACTGGTTAGATATTCTCTATCTGCTCCCCATTCTTCTACATGTGTGTTATGAGCTTTAAACTTCCATTTTAAGCATTTTGAAGATATTCATGCCTCTATCTCTCATTGTAATGGACTGTGTGATCATATGAAGCAATAAAATCAAGTTTTATGGCTATTCTTCAACCCTTGCTTGTGTTTCATTGCATTATCTTTCCTCTACATTGCATTTGAAATTATTTTTGTGCATGTTATTGTTTCTTGCAAGTTCTAAATGGTTGTGTTTAATGGAAATGGTGTTGTGAATGTGTGTTTCTATACTGTGGTGTTCTATATGCCCTCTCTATCTCCATTTCTTCTCATTTCCATTCATTAGAGAGTGTCCCAACCACCTTCTTCTTGGTGCTATCACCTCCTTAGTGTAGGATTTATTCATTTTATGTATTTTCCTCTCCCTTGGCCCCTTGAATCATATAGGATAGGATTAGATAGTGCATTTCCTTCATTAGGAGTAGTTTAGTGCTTAGGTTTAGGAAGAGGAACCAACCTTCTCTAGATAATTATCTCAGTTTCATGGTCCCACACCTAAAGATAATTCCATGTTTCCCAAAAACATTGATTTCCCATTCCATTCACTTGTAAGAAAATCAGAGGGTGTTATTTTTTGTTTAGTGTGATTAAATTTGGCACACCTGGTGGGACCTCAAAAGTCAATACTCCCAGTTTTATAAAGTTTGGATGTGTATCTTGGTAAAATCATAGCCTTTGGAGGCTTTACATACACACACATGGCGTGAATCCAAGAATCTAAAATCTACTTGGTTTTAAGTTAAAGTGTCTCGATATTCATGAGAAGAATCCAAACAAGGTCTAGGATAAGAGAAGAAGGAGTATTTGAGTACTTACAATTATCACCAGGAGGAAAGAAGGGGAAGAAAATTCAAAGATCACCATCTCCACCAAATAGAACTCTTTCAACACCACCACCTAGTAGGCCCTTCTTACAATCCACTAGATTTCTTAGACCCATCATAATGGCTACACAAGATTAGAATCCAGGATTTGTTAACTTCACAGGAAACAATCCACTTTCTCTTAATGTCCAAAATCCTATTCCAGTGGTAGCCTTGAAAAGTATTCCATTCTTTACTAGAGAAAATCACACTACTCCAACTAATCATATCCAAGACATTGAAAATGTGTGTGTTATCCATGAAATTGTTGACATGGATGTAGCTGTGAAACTTCTAGCATCCTCATTCAAAGGGAAGGCTTTACAGTGGTTTAAGAGTTTGACAACAAGATCAATTCAAAATTGGAATGCATTATGTACAACTCTTTGTGATTAGTTTGAGAGAGGGAATATAATCTATCCTTTTTAGAGCAATTGACCACCATAAAAGGGCTCCAAATGAACTCATGGTAGACTTCAAATTTAGGTTCTAGAGAATGTGGGATATAGAATTTTGGTTCTTGTAAGACCAATTGTTGAAGGTGCATTTATCTACTTCTTAAAAGCCCTTAATTCTGATATTGTTGTTATGGTGCAATCTATGGGAGGTATAATTTTCTAAGAGCCTATGCACTAGCTATTAGAGATGAGAACTATCTAATTCAAGTTGGTAAAACTTTCCCTAGCCACCTATGCCTATTTATCTAGAGATAGGAAATCCTAGTTCTAGCTAAACACCTGAGTTAGCTCCTATCCCTACTCCTAGAAATCAAAATTCTAATGAGGCTTCTACCTCTTCAAGTACCTCAGTTGAGCTCTAAGAGGTCATGAAACAATTGAAAATACTAGGGAATGAGTTGGTGACAATCAAGAGGCAGCAGGCCCAAATTTTCAGACCTTATCAACCTCAATACCAACCAAACAAGCCCCCATATCAGTCAAATAAACCTCCTTCTCAAGTTGCAAACTAGAACCAAAACCAATTTCCTCTTGGTAGACCATTCCAAACTTATAATCCCAATATAGCCTCTTCATCTAAAGATCTTTGGTTCCTATTCAAAATAATCTTGTATAAGATTATGAGTGGTGTTTTCCTTGTGGTCACCCACATAACCAAGAAACATGCTTCAATGGAATCCTAAACAAATATTTAATGGTGTAAAGTTATTATGCTTCCCAAGAAACAATTGAAGAAGAAAATCAACAATAAACAAGCACTCAAGAATTCACCTCAAAGTGACACTTCACTCGTGAATTGGAAAGTAGAGGATTTCTATGTGGATAAATCAATCTCTTCCTCAGGTGTGGCAAAAAAACACAAGATCCAAGAAAAGAACTATAAAGAGGGGAAATCATCAAATGCAAGTCCTTCTCAACCTTCTCTCACACTTTAAGGAGTTGGTAGCTCAAACACAGTCCCAAATTCATAGAATCAGCCTAAGGTACTTGTTGTATCAGCTCATGTACAAGAGAAAGTTGTGGTGAAAAAAGGGAAGCAAAAAGATAATCCATCTCCATTCAATATCATTGATCAAATGAAGAAAAATGTGAGTATCTCCATGTGGGAGTCATTGAAAATTCTAGGTTAGAGAGATTTATTACAGGAAGCCATGGCTAATTTATCCATCTCAAATGAGTCATCCAAGGATCAAGAAAGAGTCCTCACCAATGCAATGCAATAAAAAGAGGGTCAACCAAGCAGAAACATGAAGCCTCCACCATTCTACTGTGTCCTTGATCATTAGGGATAATATAGTACACAACTACATGATTGACTTAGGTGCAAGTATCTCGGTGATGCCAAAGTCGATAGGAGATTAACTAGATCTCAAGTATGAGCCTATTTCAAAAGGAGTGGTGTAATTGGATGGGACAATAGTAGGAACTATTGAGTCATCAAAGGTCTAAACCTTACACTACATGCATGTCCCAATGTCACAAGTTCCTCAAGATATATCTGTGATTGACCTACCTCCACTCTTTTCCCTATACTTATCTAGGGATTTCACTTGTTAAGATTGGGGATACTTGTCAGATGATTGGTCCCACATGCTCTTTAGGACTAGATATGAGCTAAGTCCACTATCAAGTCTGAACCAATTTCCACATACCACATTGAGCCTTACGTGCCAAGTCAATCAATGCCAATTACACAATTTTTGATCAAGAAGATTGCCCAAGAACTCAAGAGGCAAGAGACTAAAATTGGAGGCATTCCATATTTAACACTTGATGAATGGGCACACAAGAGGCATGACTATGATCCTTACAAAGAAATGGAAGAAGCTGAATTGGTATCTATTACCTGCATGAAGAAAATGCACCTCTCCCTAGTGTCACCAAGCCAGATGATGAAGATGAGAATGGAGTTTGAAAATGTTCTTTGATGGTTTAAGGAGTAGACAAGGTGACAAGAGGAGGAGGCAGTGATTGTGTCTCCCAAAGGTATAAAATACTACTTTGCTTTCATATTTCAATTCACTTGTTCTAACAACACAACAAAGTATGAATCACTTATCCATGGTTTACATTGGGCAAGGAATAAAAACATCAAGAACTTGCAAGTATTTGGGGATAGTGAGCTGATTGTAAATAGGTTAGAGGGCTAAATGTAACCAAGAATGATATACTCAAGATATATAAGCACAGGGTATGGGATCTCATAGAATATTTTAAAGCATTTAACATCAATTCCATACAAATAAAGAAGAACAAAGCTGCAGAAAATATTGCAAAGATTGGGAAACTTTTGACATTTTCAAGATATCAAAAGGAAAAGATACAACCACATATTAAGGTGGTAGTAAGACCAGCTATTCCAGATAATAACACAAGTTGGTAGGTGTTTGAGAGTGACCAAAAATCATCAACTTCCTTCAAGAAGAGGTTGAGTTATCTTCAAGAAACCAAGACAAGTTGGAGAAACAATATGGTGATCAAGTAGTCCAAATTCGGAAAAAAAGTTACGAAAAGGTCTAGTGAATTTGAATCCATCTTCAATCCAATGACTAGTTTAGGAAAGAAAAATCAAACATCATGGTCAAAGGTGAAGATTCAAAGTCCATTTCAGTTGGAGAAGGAAAATTGCTCCAAATTGGAAAGGTAAATACTCAACAAGAAAATAATGATTTCATACAACTTTGCCAATAATTTCTTGATATATTTTCATGGAGCTATGAATATTTTAGGGATTTGATCCTAGTTTAGCTCAACATACTATTAAACTAGATCCAAAAGCTAAACCCATCAGGTAGAAGCAAAGGCTAGTTAATCCTCACATAAAGCCTCTTATGAAGAAATAATTGAACAAGTTGATTGAGGCAAGCATCATTTTCCTATCAACACTCATCCTAGGTTGCAAAACTTGTGCGATTCAAAAAGGAATAGAGAATCAATTGTGTGTGGATTTCAAGATCTAAATAGAGATTCCCTCAAGGATCACTACCCACTCCCTCAATGGAGCATATTCTACAAGTAGTAGCTGGTTCAAAGGTTTTTCACTTCTAGATGGATACTCAAGTTATAACCAAATCATGGTGAGAGAAGAGGATCAATTTAAAACCACCTTTCACCACAAAATGGGGCATTTATGCTTATAAGAAAATTCCATTTGGCTTATCCAATGTTAGAGCTATGTTTCGAGAGCCATGGACATGGAGTTCAAGGGGATGATTAACAAGATGGTTCTTGTGTACCTTGATGATATTATAGTATTTTCCAAGAATGTAGTTGACCATCTCTCCCATCTCAGGCAAGTGTTTGAGAGATGTAGGAAGTTTGGAGTTTCCCTAAATCTGAAGAAATGCATATTCTTAGCTCATGAGGGTAAGTTCTTGGGTCACATTGTTTCAAAAAAAGGATTAACTATTGATCCAGAGGAGGATTTCCTTTTCAAAGAAAGATCTTTTCTTAGGAGGATAAATTTTTCTTGAAGGTTTTCCAATTTTTCTTGTCAAACCACTACCAATGATGTTGAAAAAGAGCATGGCATTTAAATGGACATCTGAGGGGAAGGATATTTTTGAGGCTATTAAGCAATCAATATCACAAGCTCCGAATCTTATCAATCTAGACTTCTCAAAAGACTTCATTCTCTACGCTTTTGGTGGCTCGGACACAATATTTGCAATATTGGTGCAAGCTTGAACAAAGAAGGATCTAATCAATCCTATTGCATTCTTCAATCGAGCCTAGAGGACTATGAGGTGAGGTAAATGTTCATTGAAAATAATGTCCTTATTGTCATAAGGATCTTAAAGAAATTCAGACATCTAGTCTCCAACAACAATATTCACTTGCTAGTCTCTCATGTTAGAGTGAAGGATTTCCTCAATAAAGATTTAAAATAAAAAAGATCCGGATGGATAACTTAGGTCATGGAGTATGATATAGAGATCAAGGTAACTAAAATGGTTAGATGCAAAGGATTGTGTGAGAATCTGTCTTCAAATTAGCATGCATAGTCAAATGATGAAGAAAGGGTTGTTCTAGTGCTTCCAGGATGATCAAGAAAAACAAACCAATGTTATACCCACATCTTGCTAGACTCAAGATATGATCAAATTCCTCCAAATAGGTCAATGCCCTCAGGATTAAGTAAAGCCAAAAGAATGTATTTCAGGCTCCAATCCATTCCATATGTTCTTATTAACAATATTTTGTTCAGGAAAGATGTGAATGGTGTTTTTCTAATGTGTGTTATGAGTCCATGATGGAGAAGTTGCCAAAGGCCACTTTTCTCCAAGAGTCAAAACCCTCAAAATCATGAAGGTGGTTACTATTGGCCTAATATTTTCAATGATTACTATGCATGGATCAAGAAGTGTAAGAAATGTGCATTTTCACAGGAAAATAAAACTAACAACACTTCCACTTTACCCAATCTCATTTGATCAATCATTCATGCAATGGGGATTGGATTTCATTGGGGTCATCAATCCAAAATCAAGCCAAGGACACAAGTGGATTCTCATAGCAACTGACTATTTCACCAAGTGGATTGAAGCAATGGCACTCAAGGAGGAAAATGAGTTTAGTATATTGGATTTCTACGAGGGAATTGTAACTAGGTTTTGTGTCCCATCCACTATCATATTCCAAAAATGCTCTAACATTCCTTGGCACCAAAATATATGATTGGGATGTTAAGAATAGGATATATCTGAGAACTTCCTCTAACTATTATCCTCAAGGTAATGGTCAAGATGAGTCCACTAAACAAGAATCTCTTGAGGATTATAAAAGACTTTGGATGAGAATCAAAGGACATGGCACAAAAATTGAAATCACATTGTGGGCTATTATAATCACACCCAAGAGGTCAATTACTCTCTCCCTACAAGCTAGTTCTATGGAAAAGAAGCAATGCTTCCCATATCTCTTAAATTTCTAGCATTTTAACTTCTCAAGAAGTTGGAGTTATCAAAATTTGGAGCCATGGAAGTTAGATATGCAAAACTCATGGAGCTAGAGAGATGAGAAGCCAATCAATGCAAACCAATGGAAAAGATCAAGATCTAATCAAGGAGGATTTTTGACAAGAAAGACAAGGCTAGAATCTTCCAAGAGGGAGACTTAGTTCTTAAGTGGGATGCTGATAGGGAAAAACTAGGTAAGAATTCAAAGTTTGATGCTATATGGAGTGGTCCCTACATGATTTCAGGATGTAAGACAAACAATGCTTTCTAGTTGTCAAAGTTGGATGGAGAAGAATTGTAAATTCCAGTCAATGAAATCTATATAAAGAATTATTATTGAAGTAAAATCCTATCATCTTGTACATATTAGATTAGTTTTCTAATTCCTCCAAGTGCTTTCATCACATTGTTTTTTATTGGTAGAGTAGGTTTCCCTTCCTAAGTTCTTTACATAGTTTTTATTGCTTCTGGATGGTTTTTGCACATGTTCATCATGAGGTTGTGGAGGTGTTGTGGGAAGAGGTTCAAAGTTGTAGAAACAATTTCCATTTCAAGAAATCTCAAATGTAGAGCAACTAAAAATCAGATTTAGAGACAGTTTTCAGTTTTTTCATTCTTTTGTCTCTTTAGATCAGTTACATTTTGAGCTTCTAGTGCCTCTTCTTTGATCAAAAATTAGTTTCAAGGGGTAGCTTGAGGCATTTTAGAGAGTATGTTTCATGGCACCTTGCATGATCTAAGTCTTAGTGGGCAACCCTCCTCCGTTTATTCAATTTTCTCCTTGGTTTCAAGTATTAGATCAACCTTAAATAAGTTTTCCACCCTCTTTCGATATTGTGCAAGATAAAATATAATGATGTTGTGAGTAGCTCAAGCGGCTTCAGTTAGCTTCAACTTTAGGTAGTGTTCCAAGTAGGATTTGGGGTAAAGGATTAAGTTTCAATTTAGATTGTAGAGGGTGAATTACAAGATCAAAATAATTTTTCACTCACATAAAACCTTACTCAAAGATTTTTTGTGATGTGAGTGGTCAATTCTAGCAGTTTTAGGTTAGTTCAAAGCTTAAGAAATGCACCAAGAAGTTTCATGGGTATTTTATTCAAGGTTCAAATCACATTTCATGCTATTAGGCTAACTCTATGCCCAATGGATGTTGCAAGGCCATTGATCACTTCATCTGTAGGCGAAGATAGCCCCGTTGAGTCACCAAATTGTTATCCCTTTTTATCCCATGGTAAAATGGATAACTTGAGAACTTGGATCTCGAGCGGTTGAACAAAGATTTAATGAAGAAATGGTGAAAGAATAGCTAAATCTCAGGTCTTTTGGTAAATTGATGTCATTTGAAGGAATTTCCTTAAGCTCCGTGGATCCAATACTTAGCTAAAATGGGTAGAAATGGATAAAATTGAGAAAATGGTTTTGGGGCATACTACTCCATTTCCCTAACTCCTTGGTTCAGAAAACTCCAAACAAGTTGTTTAAAATTGTAAAAAAATGGAACACGTACACTGGGAATAGTGTCATGCGACATTTTTGACTCTAGGATGCCTAGATGGAACATGTACCTAGGGAACCAAGGTTCCCTACATTTCTCCAAGGCCTGATTTACTAAGGAATTTGAATGGGTTCTTTATAGTGCGACAATTCTAACTTCCGAACGCCTAAGAGGAACTTTTATCGGTGGGTTGGTGTTCCCGCATGGGCTTCATGCCCAAAATGCGAAGGTGGGGTGAGTGTAGTTGAATGTGAGTGATTCAACATTCCCGAGTACAAAGGACCTACAGGGAACTTGTTACCCATGTGGACGTGTTATCGCGTTGGCTCAAGGAAGGCCGTAAGGAAAAGGTCGGGGTAGTTGTGTGTTGTGTGGCTAGAGACAGGGTTACAGCCCCAAGGGGTGTGGAGAACTTGTTCCTGTGGAGTTAAGAAATCCACAATACAAAGGCAAAGGGCGGCAGAGTGATATGTAGGCATGGCGGATACTTCAATGCTCACGAAAGCACACAAAGCCTAGTTCCCTAGAGACACTAATTCCCCCACCCAATATGAACCCATAATACAAAGAAAAAACAAAGGAAAAATCCAAGTTAAGTGTGTATTGTGCACAAGTAAGAAGAAAAATCCCAAAAAACGGGAAAAATAGCAAAAACTCTCCCAATTCCAAGTGAACACTTCCAGGATGGGTAAAAGAGGCATTAATGAAGACATGGAGAAAAATTCTTCTTCCACAAGCTAAAGGACATGGAGGCATGGGCTTTAACAGGTTCACCATCATTTTTATAGGCCATTTAATGAATTTTGTTGGTGGTTAGAGGCAAAATTCAAGTTACCTCTTCTCTTTCTAATTTTTCTTCCATTTATTGTAAAAGAGGAGCTCATTTGTAGTTATTGGATGTTCTCTATCTGCTCCTCCATTCTTCTATAGGTTACTTGTGAGCTTCAAGCTTCCATTTTGGGTATTTTTCAAGAGATTCATGCCTCTATCTCTCATTGTAATGGATTGTGTGATCATATGAAGCAATAAAATCAAGTTTTGTGGCTATTCTTCAACCCTTGCTTGTGTTTTATTGCATTCTCTTACCTCTACATTGCATCCGAAATAATTTTTGTGCATTCTATGGTTTCTTGCAAGTTCTTAATGGTTGTGTTTAATGGAAATGGTGTTATGAATGTGTGTTTCTAGACTGTGGTGTTCTATATGCCCTCTCTATCTCCATTTCTTCTCATTTCCATTCATTAGAGAGTGTCCCAACCACTCTTATCTTGATGCTATCACCTCCTTAGTGTAGGATTTCTTCATTTTATGCACTTTTATCTCCCCTGGTCCTTGGAATTGCTATCATAGGATTAGATAGCTTCATTTCCTTTATTAGGGGTAGTTTAGTGCTAGGTTTAGGTAGAGGAATCAACCTTCTCTGGATAATTATCTTAGTTTCTTGGTCCCACACTTGGAAATAATTCCATTTTTCCCAAAAGCACTAGTTTCCCATTCCATTCACATGCAAACAAATTAGAGGGTGTTGTTTTTCGGTGATAATAGTAAGTTTTGGCATGAAAAATTTGGATATATCAATTAAAGATTTTGAAGGAGTTGAACACTCATGGTTTGGTTGATATTATTCCTAGAGTTTCTTATCTTGAGGAGTTTTCCTGGATGTCCATTAGGGAAGAAACAAAAAGATCCATTTCCAAAGGTTATGTCTAAGAGAGATTCTTCACTACTTGAGCTTGTGCATAGTGACTTGATGTTTTTCCCTGCTCCCTCTTTCAATGGAGCTAAGTATGCACTTACATTTGTTGATAATTTTGTGAGATGTACTTGGGTTTATTTTCTCAAGTAAAAAAGTGATGCTTTTTCACATTTTAAAGTATTTAAGGATTTGGTCAAGAAATAATCGATAGTTGCATAAATAACCTTCGCCCTGATAATGGGGAGTAATTCAACAAAGAGTTTTCTGATTTTTTGTCAACTCATGGCATTATTTTCCAACATTATGTTCCTCATAATCCAAAACAAAATGGTTTAGTAGATAGAAAGAACCAAAGTTTGAAGTAAATGGCTAATCTGAATGATGCTTTCTAAATATTTACCCCTTATAGACTCAGGGAAGAAGTAGCTACTTATGATAACTACATTCAGAATCATACACCACAAAAAACATTTGAGAATTTGACTCAGAGAGGATGATTTTTACAAAACTAAGATTAATGCCTCTTTTTTCAAGTCTTTAGGAGCCATACTTAGGCCCTTTTGTCTAAGAATACTAGGAAAGCCTTAGATAAGAAGAGAAACCATTGATCTCTGTAGGGTATTGTGAGGATATGTAAGCTTATCAACTTTTAGACCCCGATACTTATGAGGTACTTTTCTAAACCCATGTTCAATTAGATGGGTTGTTATCTACTCACGATTATTCATCTTCTTCCATGTCTACTTATTATTTATCTCATATTCGGGATCTCTTCTTTAAGGATGTTACTTGAGGAGGTTGTGGATTCCGACAAGGATCCTATTCCTACGATGTTGTCGGTATGCCTAAGTGGGATCGTACTATAGTTTATGAAGCAACATATTTCATACATGATCTTCCACCCACTATGCAACATCATACACATGCTAAAAGTTATAGAATTTTGTGTCGTGAAGATTATGAGGATCCACATTATTTTCACGGGATCATGGGATACGGGAGTGGGATGATGCGATGATAGATGAGTATTCTTCTTTGATGAAAAATAATACTTAGGATTTGGTCTCTCTTCCTAAGGGAAGAAATATGGTTAGGTATATGTGGGTATAATGAATCAAATACATAGCCAATGGGTCCATTGAAAAGTATAAGGACCGTATTTTTAGAAAATTAATGAAATTGATAAGGGTTGACGGCCAAGGAGGAATACCTATTTGTGATTTCAGTCCAAATTTTGTGTGCGCATTCTGATTTCCTGATCCAAGTTGATTGTGAGAGCTTCCTTTTGGCTAGGAGGAACCACCTGAAATACAAATCAAGACCATAAAACATAGTTAATAGCAAAAGGTTAGTCGATTGCCTAGCGTGATCTAGATCCAGGAAGTGTGATACTTCCTTGACGGTTGTCAATCCACTGATATATATATATATATATATATATATAAAATTTAATATAAAATAAATGAGCATGCAAACAAATGAGTCTAATGCTAGTACTCCGATTTAGGTATCTTAGATTACTATCAATGTTAATCTACTTAAATTATTTGATGATTAAATTGGTGAAGGTCTCGGGTTAGGTTGTAGACTGGGTAGGGGTCTGGAGGTCACAAGAAGGGTCTAGGTAAAACTTGGTGGAGTTTGGGCTTGATTTGGGTGATTGGAGAACTTGATGGTCTCGAGGAAGCTTTCCGGAACACGAGACCAATGCCGGTCAGTGGTGTGATTGACAACAGTTTATCTATGACCGATACCAGTTAGGGATAACCTGATATTGGTTTCTATGGGAATGGTAAAATATCAAAAATAGTTGTCCATGTTCTTTGTGTTTACACAGAGAGATGGGGATGCATGTGGAGAGGTTTCAGGTAGGGTATCTAGCTTGGGTGAGGATTTTGTGAGGTTTTTTTGGGTGTTAAGGTCAATTTAATAAATCTTGATATGAGATACAATAATCGATGTTACTCGGTGACCAGCTGCAAGTGAAGGGGAAACCCATGATCATTAAGGTAACTAGCGTCCAAAGAGGGGAAATTTTTTTGAAAGATGATTAATAGGTGGTTTTGGGATTCTCTGTGATTGCAAAAAGAATGGAGGGGGACTGGTTTGGTTTGTGATAAGGTGATAAAAACTCAAAAATCAGTAAAAGGTTGTGGTGGATGGATAGGGATATGGGTTGGAAAGTGGGGATGGAGGAATATAGGGAATAACAAGTTCTAATAACAAGAGGATAAATAACCTAATGAGTAAGTAAATAAATGATAAAGAATCAAATGCACCTACTTGTTCCTTGTAAGATTGGTGGGTGAAGGAAGGTGATGGTTGATCTCGTGAACTGGTGGTCGAGTGCATAACAAAGTGCTTCCCAAAGTGGCATTGTGAATTCTAATTCCTTTAGATCAGTCCTGGTACTTGCTTGGGCCTCTAGATAGATGTATTCTATCCTCTTAATCCTCAAAAAACTCTATTTAGTGCTTGAATTCAGATAGCTATCGCAAAATGCAAAGTGACCAACCTAGGAAAAAGGTTTCCGAATTGTATATATGGTGACTGACAATGGTCAAGGTTACCAGCGTCAGTTAAGGGTTAACCAATGTTGGTTAACGTAGGATATCCTAGGTTTACCAAAAATAACAGATCTTGGCTATTTTTGGCATGCTCTGCTTGTTGTCCCGGGTCTCAAGTGATGGTTAATGCTTAGATAAGCAAGCATGTTGTTGGAGAAGGAATATGAATTTAATGCTAGGGTTAGACTAAGTCCCAAGTGGTTAGGATAAGTGGAGATTGAGTCTTAGTTAATTAATAGGCTAAGAATAAGTCCATGGTGAGGTGTCTAGGTGATGTGTCTAGGTGAGGTGTAAATTAACCTAATTAAAGTAATTAGATTAATAAATAATGTGAGGATGGGGATTAATTCAATTGTAAATAATTAAATTTATATGAATGTGAAGTAAAAGGGTCATGGTTAGGCGAACACATTATGTTAACTGATTAAAGGGGACCAAGGGGAGTGTGACCCAAAATTTGTGTCTATAGGTTTCTCACAAGTTTAAGGTATTGATTACTCTGAAAATTTTACACCCGTTTCCAAGATGGATTTGGTAAACCTTGTATTTGATATTTCTACATCATAAGGGTGGCTAGTATAGTAGATGGACATGAAGAGCGCCTTTCTACATGGATATTTATAGGAGGAAATATATATGGAGAAACCTACTAGATAATTTCATGCATCTTCTCTTGTTTTTGGAATCCAAAGGTCTCTCAACGGTCTCAAATAGGCCCCTCGGGATTGGTATGAGAAGATGGATTATTTTATTCTATGTACTAGTTTTGTTCGCTGCCACTCAGATCCTATCGTATATCTCCAACATGTTGGCTTGGATATTATTATAATTTTATTATATATTAATGATCTGATACTTACTAACACCTCTTCTTCCCACATTCAAACTATTTAGAGGGATCTTTCCACGTAGTTTGACATGACAGATCTCAGTTATCGTATTATTTCCCAGGACCCTACTTTGTAGATGTCTTAGATAGATTCAGTGATTCATTTGAGTCGAAAAATTAGATCCATAATATTATTCATCATTTTAATATGAATAATTTTAAGCCAAGTGATATAGAGCATACTATTCAATCACTCCCCGAACAAGCTACACTTCCTAATAAACTTCAACTTAGTCTTAGCTTCCAAAAAATGACGTTTTTTCTCAATACTAGAAAGCCTTTAAACATGAAAATTACTTTAAATTATAAAAATAGCTTGTTCAATACTATAAACATGTTCACTATCCTCTATCCATGCTAACTCCATACTTAAGGTCATTAGAATCACAAGAAATAGTTGGTTCGATCACCGTGTGAAAAGCGCTATTAAGCTACTCAAGAACAAGGTTCATGGTGAGTTTGAGTTAGAACAATCTACAAATCCCTAGAAAGGTTATAAATTTATTTGGATACCTATTTCCCATGTCTAGATGTGGAATAATATTTTTGGCTCAATTCTCTAGGTAGATATTGTTTCTTCACACGCTTCCTTCTAGGCTCGTCTTCCTCTACTATCCCTATTTCAGGTCAACAACTAGTATAAATTTTGATTCAAGGCTTCAAATTACAAAATATTCACCATTTTAAATACCCATTTAGGCCTTTTATCTATGTGTAAAGTTTTGGGGTATCTTGTCTCACAAAGTTTCCTTCATTCTTCACCGACTCCGGTTCCTAATTAGGTCTCAAATTTGCATGTATAAGACTCGTGTATGGTAACAATTATCTTTTCTTATTGATTGGTAAATTTTCAGTGCAAAATCCTTTATAAATCTTGATGAAGGTTCCATGAAGAAGTTTTCCTTAACATTTCAGCCTTTAAAAATGCATTTAAGACCCTCAACTTGTCAATTGTTCTTAAACCCTAGGAGGGTTTCACTATTCACATGACAAAAGTAATTGGATTACAAATAGATTTACATGTAATTTCAAATATTTCAAATAGAATAAAAGGTCTGTAACCACCTTGTCACATGAATGGATTTGCCATCTAGGCCCCTTTTATCAACTTAATGCTAAAATGGGCTAAGACTTAATTGACATGCCCCATGAAAATAGGGGTTTCATAGATTTTCTGAATCAAAACTACTTTCTTCTTCCCTCAAAGAGACCATCAAGGAAATGTTAAAGGAATTCATGTGCTTGTTAAATTGACTGTACAAATAATCACTTTCTCGTCTTGTTCTCACCCTCATTAAATGCCAAGATTTTGTGTTAACCGTAATCCATGTTTGATTGTTACAGATTCCTAAACTTATACGAGCCAAATCCACTTAAATATTTTCCACAAACTCTTCAAAGAGAATCGAGACATTAAAATTCCACTTTAGTTCATCTACCAAAGTCTATCAAACTCTAATCATTCTCATTTCAACCTTGTAATATCATGTATAGATTGGAAAACTACTACAATCGTTCGTAAAGTAGAATCAAGTTTCTTGGAGCTCCAAAGTAATCTTCTTGCATTCAAATGATTATGATCATAATAAAGATAAAAAAATTACAAGAGTATGATTTATACCCTCATTTCTCTAGTTTTTCCAACAACTAACATATATAGTCACATGACAAGGTTTTATGGAGGTTATACTCTTAAGACCAAGGAGCTATAATAAAGTTTTGAGAGTTATATGACAATTTAAACCCAAACAAGAGTCTCCAATGATTCAAAATGTATAAAAAAACCTTAAAACATGTTTAAAAACACTTTTAAGACCCCTACTTGTAAGTAAAAGGCCAATATTGGCTCCAATCAAGTTCAAAATTTCAAATAACTAAAAATGGAGGGAAACTCCATAGTTTAAAATTTTGACCTTTTCATCTCTCTGCAAACACACATGAAAGGACACATAAGACACCTAAGGACCTCTAAAGACCTAAATAACAATAATTTATCCAAATACACCTAACCTATCCCCGGGAGTGATGCTCCTACGCCATACTCCCAAGGAGAAGAGAAGTCTTCCCATGATGTTTTTCTTACAAGTTTTTTTCCTCTTTCTTCTATTGCTTCTAATTCAATGAGCCTCTGCAAGTAGTTCTTGAATAATTTCCTTGCTCCACGCATCTTTAATAGCTATACCATTCTCCTTACAAGCTTCTCCATCCTTGGGTCGGTTATATTCATGAGAAAAATTACCGTATTTGGACTATATGTTGTCCTTTCCGCCTCTTGATTGATCTTACACACCTTATCCTTGCTCATTTTTTATGGTTCTTCATGTTATTTGAATGTTACACTTGTATTTAACATCTTCTTTTTCCTTTCCTTAGATCACTTCATCTTCAAAAATGAAAAATTGTAGTCTTTTCTTGAAGTATTCATCTTCATATGATCGCTTTCTTCACCTTTCCAAGTGAAAACCTGTATACACAACATCCAAGGAAATATTAAATTGGAAAAACTGAATTTGACCTCCATTTATTCCTCATATTTTTTGTTTTCTTGTTATTGCATTGTCTTATATTTTTGAGCTGGTGTGACACACTTTTTAAAACTGTTTTCTTTCTCTACTAGGTCCGATTGCTTCACATTCCCACCATGTTCGAGTTACATAAATTCTTGATTGCCTCTAAAATATCATCATTGTTATTTCTCTTAATATGATCAACATATCCATCCTCTTCACCTTTCATACTCATTATCCTTTCCATGTAACTCTAATATTCTTCCTCTCCATTCAACCACTTCCACATTCTTTTGACTACACCAACTGTGTTCTCCATCACTTCATCCTCCTCTTTATACTATTGAAAGAATGTTGTCAACCCCATTATCATCACCCTAGCATGATCTTCATGTCATGATTACCTATCCTTCAAAGATGTATTTAGTCTATGTCTAACCCCGTCCTTCACAAAATTGTATCTTTTTGCCATCCATCATGGATGGATTTTCTATCAAATTTTCATGGTCTACCCAACAAAAGATGGCATGCATCCATGGGAAATATATCACATAAAACCTGATCATGATATCTACTAACTTGAAAATTAACTAAAAACTATTGAATCACCAACACCTGATGATATTTCTAAACCCAATAGACTTTGTATGGATTAGGATGCTTCATTATTTTCAAATTTAACTTTTCAACCATCTCGAAGAAACTAAGTTATATGTACTACCATTATCAATGATGAGTTTGCAACATTTACCTCTTGCCTTACATATGGTCCTGAATAATGTCCTTCTTTGAGTTGGTTCTTCACTCCTACTTACATTCATCAAGGTTATCCTCATCATCAATGCTTTCCGTACTTCTAGTTCCCCCACTAGTGATGGTGATGCCACACTCTCTTCCTCATCAACATGTGCAATCTGATTTTTGTGTCATTAATTATGTTGCTACTTGCTTGTGAATGTTTAGGATATTCAAATGAACTATGACCAAAAAAACTTATTACACTTGAAGCACCTACCCGTGAACTCACCTCTCCCTCTACCTTTGTATGAATAACATCCTCTAGTATATCCACCTCTAGATGTACTCTATGTCTATGATCTATTTAGCTCCTCCTCATTAGTTTATTGTTGTTTTTTTCCTCTATCCGATTGCTAAAATATTCTTCTAATTCCTATTCCTCTATCTCTTAAGTACTGTGTTAGCTTTCTTTACAATTTCTCCTCTTCCTTTAAGGCTTCTTGGTATGCATCTTCCATTTTCCTTATATTAAATAAGCTAATCACATTCTATATGTTTAGCCTCAATCCATTCACATATCTATCCACATCTTTAACATCATCCTCTATGTGCCCAGATCTTATAGCCGATTCGTAAAACTCATCAAAGATAGTAAACCGATTCATTTCTCTTTGCCTCAAATTTTGTAACTTTTTAAACAAACTTGTCTTATAATCTTAAGGAATAAACTTAGCTTTTAGTTTTACAACCAGCTGGTCCCATTTCTTGGTCTTATCCTTTCCTCTGCTCACTCTTTCCTCTTAATTTTTTTTGCCAAATAGAAGCATGCCCTATAAGCATTGAACATGTAAATTTCACATTCCTATCCTCTACATGTTCTCAAAATCAATGTACTTATCAACTATTGCTAACTGGTCTATCAAATCTTCTAGATGAAAACTTCAACCATACACTAGAACTTTCATGCTTGGCTTAGTACCTTCTCTCTCAACTCGCTTTGAATCTTTAACTCTAGTCCTTCTTCTTCTAGCACTCTCTATGCTACTACCTCTCTCTTTTTCTCTTCCTTATCATTGTTGATGTTGGTACATGAATTCATTGCATTGTGACCACAGGTATCATGATAAGTGAGAAATTATTATTTCTAGTTTGAGGTACATATGAGGTACTAGTACATTGAAATTTTTTCGCTACAGACTTTACATTTTGGTGCATGAGTTGGTTGTATGTGCGGGGATTTTTTTCTTTGTCGGGGCCTTAGGCTAATTTGAGCATGTTGAGGGTATTTAGTGTAGTGTGAGGATTTTTCCTCGATGCATGGGGGAATCAAATTATTTTGAAAACCGCAAGATATGTTACACAAGTGACCTAATTTTATTTTGTACTTACTCGGGATGCGGATTAGGACTCTAGCCTTTTACTTTTCAAGGTGTGAAAAGGAGAAATATAGAATGTGGTGTTCGGGATGAGTGGGCCCTTGTTAGAATAAACCAGATACCCTGGATTATGCAAGTTTGCATTTATTATCCAAGACCTTGTTTGTGTAGTTGAATAGTAAGATTTGGATGGAGCTTCAGGCCTCAAGGTTGAACATGGTACTGCCTAATACTTTGAGAATAACTTTGAATTTATTAGTTTCGGCTTGGGAGTTTGATTTTATGATTCAAGTCATTTTGGTGCTTTACTATGTTTTAGTTGGTCTTGTGTTATTGGAAAAATGTGCAATGGATTGAGTGGGTAATTTTGTCTGTAATTTTGTTTGAGATTGAGAAATTACATTACTTTATATATATATATATATATATATATTATGTATTGCAAGGAAAAATAAGAACAAATTCAAATGCATGCTTTACAACAAAAAATCGGGGTTCAATTTAAGAGGCCCCAACCCTTTGCTATATAAGTGTACAAACAAAAGGGGAAAAAGATACATTTAAATATATAACAGGATAACACTTATGTAAAATTTCCATTATCTCATACACATTAGGGCACGATTTAGGAATTGGTCTCGATGATGAATGAAATCCTCATGGGGTGCAAAGGTGTTGAAGATGAACTGTATGTCTTCCGTTAGGTTCTTCGACATCCCTTTCACATGTAATTTAGGGATCCTCACACTCGACCCATTCGTAATGTCGACTAGTGTTGGGCACTTTGGAAAAGGGTTTTGTGTGTAGAAGATGGAAATAGATGTGTGTGAAGATCATTACAGAGAGCCAATGGACTTAGTAAGTTTCTCGGTGTAGTGGGGCTGAATATAGACTTGGAGTATGTGACATGCAAGGAGGATTGGGAAATTAAGAAGATTATATTTTTAGAAAATAACTTGTAGTTCAAACATGCGCATAGAGCTAATAATAGGATTAAAACTAGAGTTATCTATAGATGATCTATTTCTAAGCAAAGATTACATGCTTCTAGTTACATTTGTAGTGATGCATTTCTATTCTTAGCATGCAACCTATTTTGAGAAGTGCATGAGCGGTGACGGGAAAGACCCCACCCTATATATTTGTGTGTTTTTTTGCATGGTTTTAGCATCATCATGATCATAATTTTAGATTGGGTTATTACAGGGTGTGTTTCTAGTATAATATTACACACATGGCTTTATGATGCTTCTCACGATGTATTCAACTATTGTGTTTGATGGAATAATATAATGGATCGTTATGGTTAGATATTGCTTATTAATGTGTTTCACATCGGTGATTACATGGTGAATCTGATCCTAATTGTTATGTGAATTATATGGTTATATTATTATGTGTGTTTCCAATTAGAATTCATGGATCGATAGTTAGAATGAATTATGCACTTTAGGATCTCTTTATTATGAACATGTATGTTAACACCATGGTAATACTATAAAAAGGAGGGACTTAGTACCTGTACGAATCAAATACAATCCATACTTCTTCTCTCAAGCCTCCTCTCCATCCTATTATTCAAGCAAATTCACCTAGCAAACCATTCAAACACCTATTGATACTTCCCCAAAAAAATCTCCCATCTTTCAACCACCGTTGAATATTGAATTCCCCGGTGAGGAGGAAGAAGAACTATAAAAAGAAGTGGAAGAATAATTTGGAGAAGAAATAAAGGCAGATGAAGCAGAAAAACCTCAACCCATTTTTTTATGGGGAAGAAATATAGACCCACTCACTCTTGAACCACCTCTTCACAATCTACCAATAGGTTCCCGTAAGAACTTTCCAAAGTTCAAAGGTGATGGGAGAAAATTCCTTTAGAACACATCACTTCTTTCACCACATCATGCAGGATTCTTTGAGTTGAACATGAAGACATTACCGTAAGGTTTTTCATGGAATATCTCCAAGAAAAACAATAGAAAGGTTCTATCTCTTGCCTTCCCAATCCATCACTTGTTGGAACAAAGTCAAGACTACCTTCGAGGAAATATTTAAATCAACCAAGTCTATCGGACCTCTTGGTGTAGTTGGCTCAAATGGAGAAGGAGAAAGTCAAACTATGAGAGACTTCAAGGATCATTTTGATTGGTTTCTTTACAGGATACCAAAATAAGATTCGCCGTTTGAAAACAATGTCAAGATATTCTTCATAAATGCTCACTCACCGGAAGTAGAATTCTTCCTACGAAGGGTCCAACTAGGGAATCTAACGAAGCATAAAAATAGGCCATCAAAGTTGATGATGATCTCATCATATCGAGGAAGATCAAGAATCCCTTAAGTGGTAAGGATCAATGTCCTGAGATGAGAGAAAAAAATCCGTTGCTGAAAAAATTGGTGAATGAGATGGCATCGTTGAAGAGGGAATTTTGTGAACAAGTATCTTATCAAAGAAACAAAATAAATCAAATTGCAGGAGCACCCCGAAGGCTTTTCTTAGAGTCCCTACCTTTCAATGCAAGTTACAGGGATTTAGGAAAATGAAGAAGAGCTTGAACAAGAAAGTGAAGGTGGTGATTTCCTAGAAGTTGATGAACTTGAGAATGATACACAAATCAGATTCTATGAGTATTTTGGAGGTGATGAAGATGATGAAGAAGATGCACCTATTTTCTCATGTGCGGTATTCACTTGTTCTTAGTCTGAGAAAGGAGATTCTTCCTCCACTGCTGCTAAAACCAAGAAGATTGAATATCATCATGTGGTCACTCCGCAAAATAAAATAATCGATCGAGGGTATCATATTCCACCTTGTATGGATTTTGTATTGAGAAACCCAATCCTATAGCAAGCATGAGGTCACCCACTATTCCAAGTAAGTCTCCCAATGTTTCTTCTAGTTCTAAATCTAAATCTACTCCTGTAAAATCTGGTGCTTCAAAAGTTCCTAGTATGCCTTTCAAAATACCCTCTATTCCCCAAACATATAACCCTTCTTCCAAACCTATCCCAACTCCAAAATAAGTCCCTTCATCCCCCTTGTCTCGCATCTACTCCTTTTGACTTCATAGAATATGCAAACAGAGCCAAGGTGCAGATCACTAAAATTGAATATTTACGGAATCACCCATAACAGTTTGAGAGATTTTTTTGATATATTAGGAGTGGTAGTTTAACACCCAATGCTGTAACTCCTAGTTCTAAAGGAATACTACCAAACCCACTTGCACCTCCATTATAGAATACACTTTCTTTGAGTGCATCCAAGACATACAAGGTTGATTCTTTCTATGTCTCCCTTCTCGTTGGAGAATATGTACTGAATAATTACATCATAAATTATGGCACCTCCGACAATGTAATACTTGTAATTTTCATGAAGGCTCTCAAACTCACCATGATCCCACCTAGTGGCTCTTTTTACTCCATGGAGTCCAAAGAAGTCCCACTCATTGGGAAGGTCAAATATGCATAGGTGGCCCTTGCCAAATTTCTAGACAAGAAGGTCTCAATGATGATTTTGGTAGCAGACGTTCCACCTCTTTTTTGGAATGTTGTTGAGTAGAAGTTTCTACCAACAATTAGCAAGTAAAATCTAGATGAACTAGTTTTCCACAACCATTCTCAAGTTGGAGACGTGGAATTTTTTTTCTAGAAAATAAAATGAGGTACACAGTAAAAAAATTAGGAAATCCTAAAGCTAACATTTTGTAGCAAGATAACAGGAGGATGAATCTTTTCATAATGACTGAAGAAGAAGAGGATATTCCCATTTTGATAGGACTAAACATTCCTTCCCAAAGGAGTATGGATCTTGAAGAAGCATTGAGAAAATTTGAGTTCCAATAGGATATACCTGATTTGTTAGATGATGCAATCCAGGAAGAAGAGGAAATGGTTCTTAATGGTTTACAAATGGAGAAACCAACTTGTACACTTATCCATGAAGAGGATATGTTCTCATTCCCATTTAAAGATGAAGATGATCTCAATCATGGCATCCGTAGAGGGACAAGACTAGCTTGTGATGAGCCCGAAAAGGTTTGAAAGAACAATGTTGGGGTGTGAAGCCTGCTTTTGGTATCCTGGAATCAACATTGAAGTGTTGGAGTTCGAACGGTAAAGTCCGGAGACATCGAGCATTTTGCAGTCATTTTTGGTTTTTCATGTCGCGACATTGTTGTTAACTACGACAATTGTTTCCAGTCATGGGAAGTTGAAATGATACGACTTTCAAACTTCTTAGGTTGGCTTTAGAACTTCCTAGAAGGACCATAATATATAGGTGTTAGGGGTATCCTAATATATCATCAAATCAAGAGTAATCTTGGGTATGTTGAGTGATCAAGAAGGTGATCAAGAGTGATCAAGATTAGGCAATTGGGTGTCAATTGTGTCTTAGATGTGGTTTAACATCTTTGAGAATTCTTGTGTGAGTTCATGAATGATTTTTATGCAATTATAACTGAGAGAAGAATGTAATAATAAAATATGAGAAAGTTCTTGGTGGGTGTAGCCCACATTGGGTGAACCACGTTAAATATTGTCTTGTCTTATTTTTTTCATTGTTTATATATGTTGTTATATTTATGCAAGTTCATTTCTGCTAAGTAGTTTCCTATCTGCTATGATTCGAGGAATTATTTCCACATATTTGTTGTCTAATTCCTAACAAACAATTTGTGCAAGATATCCCGAGAACTCGCTAAAGAGATAGAATATCTTGAGCTCACTCTTGAACTCCTAATGTAATCCATGAATTACAAGTTAAGAAAAATAATATTTGGAAGCCTCAACTAGTGTGAAGATTGGCAATGTTGAAATAAAGTGAGATGAGAAATTTGATGTCCCTCTCAAGCCAATAGTTGATGGACAAAATAATGAAATGGAGGTGTTTTATTTCCCATTTGAAGAGGAAGAATCTTTCCATGATGAAGAAATTTAAGAAAGGAGTTTTGAGGCCCTTGAAGCTGAGGCTCCCTTGATAAAGGATTTATAAAAGGTACTCGATTCCCAAGATGATGAATTAATCCCTCCAGTGAGCTTCAAAATAAAGATTATTCAAAGGCGTACAAAGATGAGTTGTAGGAAGTAATAAAGGAGATCTCTGTGAAAGAAATATTGGATCCAGGTAGATGGTGAAGAAGACCCCAAGCTAATTCTTGATCTCTTAGTTCATGCCATAGTCATACAGGAGAAGTAGGAGGTTACTTTTTATCCTCCGGTTATTACTCAAACACCTCATAATGAAATGGAGCAAAAGGATGAATCCAAGATTTCTCATTGAAAATAGGTCCATGAGCATATACTCCGAGAAAGAAAAGAATAAGGAATATTAAAGTAATTTGAATGAAAATCAGACCTAGGTTAGTGATGGGATAATAAATGAAGAATCAAAGACATGGGTAAGCACGGAAAGAAAATAACACTATGAAACCGATTTCAAAGAGAATGAAGGCAATGGAATTTCTAAGTGAAGGCCTGAGCATCAAGAATCTCATGTAGGCTCACTCCTACCAAGTACATAGACAATCATGAAATCACCTAGCTTTCATAAATAGTTAAGGACAGAGGCTAATTTCTTAAACCATCAATGGCTTCACGAACAACATTGCTCGGTGTTGCCCACTCGGGGGCTAACCTCGAGAAGAGAAGAGTGCTACAGTGAAAGCGGGTCATCCCCACTTTGTACTATAGGTGATTTAGGTTTGTTTCCCATTTCCCATTTGTGTGCATTTTCCCCTTTTTTACGTGGTGTTATTCTTTTGTGTTGTGTGTGTGTGTTGTTCCTTTATAGTTATTTCTTGTAAGTTGTGCATGTTCTCATGAGGCCCAAAGTGGATGAGGCACTCGGTCAATGTTATGGGTTGTATTGAGATTTTGGAGTTATCATGTGATTTACTTACTATGATAGATCCATTACATTTCCCAAGATAGATCCATCTATTGTCATACAAATGTGCAACAAGAAAATTATCAATTTTTAGGCAAGACAACCATACCTCGCTTGAATGTTTTAATCAAAAATCATCACGAGTCCTCCTTCATATCACCCTAACCCTTGAGTTAGTCCCATCCCATCTCTCTAATACTATTGTGTCAGTGTGTTCTTAGGTGATCTAGGGATACTTAGTCGTTTCAAGAGCTTCGCAAGAGAGATCCATCAAAACAGGATTTTTGACGAGCTTAGGAAAGATCATTTTCTAATCTTCTCAGAGCTGACACACCTCTTTTGAAGTGGAAGGAAATGAATAAATCAATAATTGAGGTGTATCCGAGAGCTAGGAACATTTTGCAATCAGTTTTGGAAGGTTTTAGAAGGTTACAAAAGTATTGGAGCAAGTTCAATAAAAGTGAGTCTTGGAGGCCTGGGTAGTGCATAGTGCCAAAAAGCCCCTGAGCTTCGGGAAGGGATTCCAGGAGATCCAGAAGGAGTTAGGATTCAAAAAATATATATCTAGAAACTAAATTTAGATATATATATTATGGTGAAATCATATTCTTCACAACACCTTGGAGCACTATGTCACAATCAAATTTTTCTCATGCACAACCTTGGAGCTAGAATAAAAATCCTAAATTTTAGGGGGTAAATGGTAGGATAAAAATTTTAAACCCAAACCATTGGATTCATAAGGCCATTTTAAATCAATATAATATAAAATTTCATTAGAAAAATCCACCGAGGCTCTAGATATGACCTTGACAAGTCGCTCTCCAAGGCACAATCTCCAACAGTTAGCCATTTTTGGGTTGGAAATCCAACCAATGGGAGAGTGACACACTTTTTGCACAAAATGAACCAAATATTTGGTTTTATAAGTGAAATAAAATCCTCCCATAACTCATTTAGACCCCTGGACCCTCCACACGACCAATTTTTAGCTCTTTCTTGCAAGTTAACCCCCATGCTTCATTTTGTAGCCCTTGCTCCGTGCAATCACATTCTACCACTTGTCAAGCTAGGGAGAGGGCATAGTTTTATGTCCCATGTGCATTAATTATTTGGGAAAATTTTGACACAAAAATCTCCAGCCCTCCCATTTATTCCCTTGGTCCCCCATGTGACCTGGCCTCACATTCACAGGAGAAGGCAATCAAAACAAGTACCTAATCTTCAACAAGATTCCGGGAGCTCTGTAAGGATTTAGGAGGAAAATAAATACTCATTAGAAATATAAGAGATTAATATACAAGGTGAAATCATCATATTTTTCATAAGCCCTTGGAACTTTTCATAGGATCTCATTCTTTGCATGGGGATAACTAGTGATCCCGATCAAAATTGGGAAATTTCAGGATGTTTCAAAGTGTGAATAAATCTATGATAATATTACAATTGTTTTCAAAAGAAAATTTACATAAAAATTCATATAAGGAATCACCAAAAAAATCCTCTGGGAACTCATGATACGACCTCGAAAAGTTGCTCCATAAGATATAGGAGTTAGTAATTTATTTTTTGGTGAAAGTTTTGGACCAATGGGAGAGTGGCACACTTTTTTCAACCAAGTGCATAATCAGTGAAATTAAATTTTCCAAACTTATATTTAATCCCTTGAATCTCAATGTGACCTCCTTTAAGCCACTTTTCACAATCTAAGCCCTTGTGCACACTTTCCTAGACCCCGCTCCGTCCAACCAGAATCCGCCAAGTGGCCTAATGGGGATGGGGCACAATTTTTTGCAGAAAGTGCACAAAATATTTGGTGTAATAGGTGCAAGAAAGTGTGACACATTCCAAATCATGAAATTTATGCAATTTTTCTAACTATTGTGCTGCATCGTTGCTTCTCTTTGTCCCTTCACACATGCACAAGAAATTTTTAACTATTGGAAATCCTTCCCCTACTACATTCGGACCTTCCATGGCATCCTCACCATCATTTATACACCATTCCTTACTACTACATAAAGAGAAGAGAATATTTTAAGCCAAAACCATGCTCGTGTGTTGCCAGAAACCCTCGTTTGCAAAATCAAAGAAGTGTTCATATCTCATGACCCAGAGCACGGATTGAGATGAAACCTTTTGTAGAATTTATAATTTTTAGAGGCTATTAAGAAGCAATTCAAAAAAATTAAAATGTTTCCTAGATCATTTAATTTGACAAAAAAATCCATTTTGTGCCCTAGCTTCCATTTGTAAGATTTCCCATTGATTTGATAGTTGGATTAAGCTAGAAACTTGCACGCAAGATCCAAATTAAAAAACTATATCAATGGAATTGTTTTCGTGAAAATTGTAGATGAAATTAAAACCTACAAGAAAAATCTTAGCAACCTCATTAATGGTTTTCCTGATAGCTCCGTGCCCAAGCTCTTACCGGCGTAAATTTTTGTTTTTATTTATGAACTTTCGGTGAGAGAATCATGATGAAAATTAGAGCACAAGTTCATGACGAAGAGTTGAATGCAAAAACAATGATCCCATCACAAACCAAGGCTTTTTTTTTCCACTTACTAAAAATAGCATATTCTATGCTTCCTCACATGCTATGAATAGTAAGTACCCCTGAATGTCAAGTTTGATCACTGAGGAGAATCGGAAAGATGTGAAATGGAGAGTAAGGTCAAAAATTACATATTTCCAAAAAAGAAGGTCCCCAAAAAGTAAACTACTAAAAATAGAAATGAGTCAGTAAATAGCAATGCCTCGGAAATGGAAGAGGATGAATTTTTCTAGAAAGGTTCAGAAGGTGAAATTGGGGGAAAATATGGTGATATGTCCCAAAATGGCAGGTTATGGTCTCATATTCTAAAAATAGAAAGTTTCAGTGTTAAAGGTAGAAATTTGTGGATGGCCTCATTCTCACTCATCTTTCTACTTTTTGGACTCCACACAATGTTGTAAAATGGTTTCATGATTCAAACAGAGGAATGATAACTTCACGAGATGTCCCGGAAGCATCATCCCGAGTGCAATAGTATGTAGAGGCAAAAAGGGCATCACAAGGTAACATGTGAATTCATCTTCTTCACTCAAGGAGCTGGGTGATTCAAAGTAGGTTGGTCGGGGTGAGTTTAATGATTTAAGGAGTTAATCAACCAAGTTTCAAGGAGGGTCGTCGTGGGCATTATATGTGTTCATTCCTAACTCGCACCAGAAATCTCATAATGGTGTTTCGAACACTCATTACGTGGTCCGGATGTTTGTGCATCATGTAGAGATTGTGATCATCATCAATAAGATCTTCATTGAAGGTAGAGGTATCCCTACTCATGCTTCAGAGCATTTATTCCTTTCTCTCCTTCTTCATTATTTCTTCTCTTCTCTCCCCTTTTTCCTTAATTCTTCGTTGTGAGAAATCATGACATTCGTCTTATTCATTAAAGTGACTATAGTCTAAAATGTAATAAGTTGCCCTTATTTTATAAAAGGGGACTTAATGTTCTTCCTAAGGATGCCAAAAGTCACGAATGGAAAAGACAAATGAAAGGTCACCATGGGGGGTAGATGAAGAGTCATTCTGGTTCTATATAATGTAATGACACCCTCATTCTTAAGGGTTGTCAATTTTGTACTCAAGAGAGAGATCTATTGAGAAATACAAGAGAGATAACATTCTTCCGCTTTTCTTCATCATATTCTTCTATTCCTAACATTGTACAACTTGATGAAGAATGTCAATAAGGAAAGGGATTGTTTCTTTTCATGAGTCATGAATGTGTACAACTTTGTGTACATGGTTTCCTCTGGTTGTTGATGTTTTGATTGTGTTGTTTCCTTCCTAAAAGTTGTGAATGTGAAATTTATAATTAGCTTTGGTGAGAATCTGATTTTATACTCATAGAGTTAATTCCCCTTGTCGACTTCTCAATCCCCTCCTCCGTTTTTCATAAAATTCCTCCCTTACAATTTATTGTAAGCATTTTTGTGGGTACAAAGGTGGAGTGTGCTTGTTAGATCCCCAAATTCTTGGCCAACAATGAATTTTAATTCTTGTTCATTCACAATAAAGTGGTGTTACACCACCCAAGTAGAGGGACCTAGATTCCTAGAAAGTTGGCTAGAAACCCACAAATGTTTCCCCAGAAAAGTTTTCTCACCCATAAGTTTGAAGAATGCCATCACTTGTATGAGTAGATGAGAAACCGACATAAGCAAGATAAGGGTGCAACTATGATTAAAATACAATGTGTGGATGGGGATAAACGAATGCCAAAGGTTGTGATGAATTCTGAATTATAGGATGTGTTAGTTACCACACATGTTGAGGTGACACATGCATGGGAGAATTCGAAGTACAAACAACCTATAATGAAGAAATAAGTGATAAATGCAAAGTATCATGATGTTGAACATCGAAATAAGTTTACTTAAAGACTATGGACATTATCAAGAATTTGCATGGATAGATTCAAAGTTTAAAGGAGATGACACATGCATTGGAACATACTCAACATGCTCAAGTCCCATAGAAGACATAGATGATTTGAAGGAAGTCTGTAGAATGTTGTGTCAGGAGAATGTCATCCCTATGTTAGGAGAGTGGTTGAGAGAGAAAGTACCATGCACAGGACATGAGCACGAGAGGAAGATCCTTCATGTAAATTTGTCTCCCTATAATCATGAGTATGACAAGGATATTACATTGAATGCAAATCATTGATGAATGGATTTTTAGTAAAATCCTTATAGAAACATGTGTGGAAGTTAATGTACTCACGTTGGACGCTTGGAATTAGATGGGAAGACCACCATTGCAACCTTCTTTGAATGTGTTGTACATGGAAAACAAAAATAGGGCTAATCCTATTGGGGTGTTAAAAGATGCTACTATTATGATTTAGGGAGCCAAGTTCACTGGGGAATTTGAAGTATTAGAACTCGCAGAGGTAGATAGTTTCCCAATGATTACTTGGGCACTCCTGGTGTTATGCAAATAATGCAGATTTTTGTTTCAATAAGGATTACATTTGCTTTGAGAATAAAGAAGAGCACATCATTATCCCATTAAAAGATGTAAAGGCTGCCCCATATGTTGAGCCGTTAAGTGATGAGGACTTTAACATGATATACAAGCATACAATCAGAGATCCTGAGGTGATTGAGCCATCTAAGGAAGGAGTGATATAGTGGGATGATGCTCATTCAGTTAGTGATACTAAAAGTATTTCTTGTGACAACTGGGTGCATATAATGTATGAAGTAGTTGGGTGTGAGGTTAAGAATACAATTACTTGAATGATCAAATCACACATGGTTAGGCAATTGAGTAATAACCAGTACCTCGGTACACTGGTGAAGGAAACCCTAAAGTATTTTTGTGTGCTATGGAAGCCTAGTGGAAGGATACATACGGTATAAGAAATATGTTGGTTTATACCCTGCATGGGAAAGTAACACATTGGTGGGATACACACAGGGACAACCTTTTAGAATGACGTGAAGTGAGAATCACCTTTTCTACTAGGTTTCTAAGGAGAAATGTACCTTCATAGATATGTGAATTCCATGGGAAGGATTCTACTTCACATCATGTTCAGAAGTGTGAGAGACTTTGGATGGAGGGGCAGGAGGCCTTGCCACCATCACTCAGGTACATAATTTCTACGCAACCATCGTAGGATGTGAATGTGCATGGTATGTTCATGTAGAATTGACACGAAAGATAATTAATTATAAATATATGACCTCATGTATGGTTCATACTTTTGATTAATTTTCTACTAAACCTCCAGTCAATGAAGCACTACACCTTATAAACCCTACTTTGGGGGATAGCGTGAAGGCTAAGGAACTACTCTTATACATGCTTGGAGATTTTGATTTAGAGGTGCACCTTGACCTTGAAGAGATTGAAGAAGAAGAAATGGTTTGTGCTTGGGAAGAAAAGGAAAAGGGTAAACTAGTGTGCATAATAAATGATGATGATGAGGATAATAATTTGGATGTTAATCATAGTGAAGATACGCGTGACATAATGGACATAATAGATGAAAAGGTGCACATGTATCATGAACCTATGAAGATAAAGAGGGTTAACATTGGGACATATGCAAACACTAAGGAGGTAATTAGTGGTGATTATTGGTCCGAGAAGGAGGTAGGTAAGCTTATTGATCTTTTGTACAAATTTTAAGATTTATTCCCTAGAAGCTATCATGAGTTGAAGGGAGTGCATCACTCTTTAGGTGAGATGAGGATCAAGTTAAGGGAAGGTGCACGCCTGATTTGAAAGAGGCCTTATAGGATGAACCCTAATCTACGTGTCAAGGTGAAGGAAGGGGATGATAAGATGTTGACATTTGGAATCATTCAGAGTGGGTGAGTCCCATGGTGATAAGCATTAAAAAGGATGGGAGGATAAGGATCTATGTGGACTATAGAGAATTAAATGCTTCATGTGTTATTGATCCTTTTCCTACCCCATTTACTAAGGAGATCCTAGAAGGAGTTGCAGGGTGCAAGATCTACTCTTTTACATATGGGTTTTGAGATATCATCAAGTGCACATACAAAAAAAGATACTGGATAAAACCACTTTCACCATTGAGTGGGAAGTTTTACATATACAGTTATGCCCTTTAGACTAAAGAATGCACCTGCAGTCTTTTTGTGCATTGTTGTACAAGCGTTTTAGGAATTCATTCATAAATTTTTATAGGTGTATCTTGATGATTGGACAGTGTATGGTCTAGTTAAGGATCATTGTGAAAATTTGTGACTTATGTTTGAAAGATGCATACAATTAAGCATCTCCTTGAATATTAAGAAATTTTTTTTTAGCAACACCTTTTGGCACTTTACTTTGGGACATATTATTTGTAAATAAGGCTTGTTGGTAGATCCAACCAAGGTCGCTATGATCTTGGGATTGGAAGAACCTAACAATCAAAGTGAAGTTTGTAGATTTCTTGGTCATATAGGTTATTATAGGAAATTCATTAAGGGATATGCAAATATTTCTGCACCCCTAGAGGAACTGTTAAAATATAAGGGAAAATTCTATTGGGGAGAGGCGTAACAAGTATCATTTGAGACATTGAAGGAAAGGATTACTTATGTGTGTATTTTGCACTTTTATTCTTGGGATAAACAATTTTATGTTCAAGTTGACTCTTATAGAGTGGTGATTAGTGGTGTGTTAGCCCAACCAAGTGAAGGAGTTCTAAATTACCCTATTTTTTTCGCAAGTAGGAAATTGACACATGTTGAACAAAATTAAATAACTACTGAGTGCAAAGCTTTGTCTATGATTTATGCGTTGCACAAGTTTAGACAATAATTTTTGGCTACACCATTCATCTTCTTTATAGATCATATGGCTCTTAAGTATTTGGTCAAAAATCCTATTTTACAAGGGTGCATATGCAGGTGGATCCTATTATTTCAAGAATTTTATTTTACAGTTGTGGTAAAACTAGGAAAAAATAACTCGGGACCTAACTACTTATCAAGGATCAATTCTGGTGAGGACGCATAAAGTATTGAGGACACAATGCTAGATGCATAGTTGTTCAGATTGAATCGTGCACCCACTGAACTTGAAGATATTGTAGTATTCTTGTGCAATCGCCATACACCCGAGGGGATGAAGACATTAGAAAAGTAACAACTTGCAATACACGCAACACCACCTCGTCAATTGATAGGTGGAGACTTGTATAAACTTGGTCGTGATGAGGTTTTTTATAGGTGTGTTCTAGAACATGAGCATGAGGGGATAATGACAAAAGATCATGGTGGGATTGTAGGTGGAAACTATGCTTTGGGATGTCACCACATGAAAATTTTGATGGTAGGATTATGGTGGGAAACTCTCTATAAATATGTTAGGGAATATGTCAAGGCATGTGATCACTATCAATACCTTGGGAAGTCGAGAACCGAGATTAGATGCCATTAAGAGCTATTGTAAGTGCTAAACCTTTTGAAAAATAGAAGGTGGGAAGAAGTAACACCTACAAAGGATTGCACGACAATAACAAAAACAATATTCTTGTGGGAAAACATTATTAGCAGGTATGGATGTCCATTGAGCTTGACAAGTGATAGGGGTACACATTTTTTGAATATTACCATCGGATTTTATTGGTAGAATACATGGTGGCACACCACAAGACAACGTCCTATAACCCACAGCTCATGAGACTCGCTGAGGATTTCAATAAGATATTGGGAAATAGATTAACGAATATTTGTGATGTTGGAAGAAAGGACTGGGATGAAAAAGTCTCATTGTACTTTAGGCATATAGAACTACCTATAAGAGGTTGAATAAGGCTACACCCTTTTATTTGGTGTTTGGCATAGAGGTTTTATTTACTATTGAGTTTATGTTACCATTTCTACTATTGTGCATGCCGGAGGTTTAGATGATGAACAAGTAGTAGAGGAGCACATATGTAAGTTAATTCAATCGGATGAGTGGCTTGTCATTGCTCGATAAAGTTAGAAGGTAGAGAAAGAAAGACAAAAGGCCTAACATGAAAAACATATTAGAAACAAGGAATTTGAGGTGGCAATTATGATTCTTTTGTATGATTCAAAGTTTGTGCGATATCTTGGGAAGCTAAAAGTTCACCGGTTAGGACCCTTTTTGTAGCAAATATATTGGAATTAGGTGCTTTCTAGTTATAGGCGTTGGATGGAAATTTATTGCATGGTTACTTCAATGGGAGTAGGCTGAAGCCCTACTATAAATAAGTCTTCTTGGTGTTTGTAATAAGGAAATATTACTAGTTAGATTATATTTCCCTTTCATTTATTTCCTTTCTATGTATTTCCTTCCATTGTTTTTATGCTTTGTCAATTTAGTTCAGTGTTTTATTCTAATAAGCATGTTTATGCACATGTAGCTGACTACTATTTAAGTGATTTCATTCGCAGATGACCACACATACATTTAGAGTGGGGTGTATTATGAGAAAAGGAAACCAAAAGGGAGTTGAGAAGGACTAAGTTTTAAAGGGGCATGTGTGTCAAATGATGATGTTAGTTTCTATAATATAGGGAGAATGAAGATGATAATGACAATGCAAAATGAAAATCCACGTATGGTGAATGAGTGTGCAAAGTGCAATGCAAGGTAGGAAGTGGCATGGATAGCTACTTGGTATAAGGCACAAAGGTTGATGTACTTCGGTACATGGACCACGTGAAAGGAGGTCTCATGGGTCGAGAAGTAGCTTGTGCACCTAAAGGTTACAATTGAGTGCGCGATGAATGTAAAAAATAGGGAAAATTTAGGTATACCAAAAATAGGAATTAAATGCAATTATACATTAGTAGTTGGCAAGAAATTAATGTGAGTAAAATTTGAACACCTATAAATTGAATGTCGAGGTAAATCATTTTTACCTTACCTTACACGAGACTTGTGAATGCTTTGTGTGACCTAGGGAAAACTTGAGAAAGTGGGAGAGAAATCCATTGCTTTGAGTTGAAGAATCGTGAACCAGAGTGTAAAGGAGAACACAATTGTGGAAAGAGTGAGTTTTATTTTAGTGAACCCCATAGTTTAAGATGGAGTGAAGTGGATTTGGAAGGAAACAAGGCTTCTCTCGGTTACGGTTTCAAGAATTAAGGTACGACATACGGATTTGAATGGAGAAGTATAATAGTATTGTGCTAAGGGTTTGTGACAAGAGGTTTAGAGTACTAAGAAGAGAAAGGAACAAGGTAATATTTTGAATTTACATGACTAAAATGGCACAAAGAAAAGAAGTAACCACATCACCCAAGAACAGGGGCAAGAGAAAAGAGAAGCCAACACCTATCGTAGAGGTCTAGGAAGAATGGTAATAAAAAATGTAGTACCCTGATGGGGTATTGATGAGAATGAATTGGGTATATCATGTCGGGGGCATGACTGTGAGTGATTATAACCATAAGAAAAAATTGATGGCACATGATATGGAAACATAAATTATTCACCAATGGAAGAAAAAACTTTGGATGATAAGCCTGTGTATGATGACTAGGAGAAGAGGTTGTTGAAGAAGGATGGGCTATTGCAACTATGCGAGATTCCATTCTTTGGGAATACCGACATATTATACCAATGGTTGATGTCACGCATTCACAAGGACTATTTTTTACTTTGCAAGCGTGGAGGATGTGTATTACAACACAATTAATTGAAAAATATACTAGACTAATTAATATTGGGATCTCTTTTCATGATGACTTAGCCAATGACCTTGATAAAATGAAGAAGACTTTAGTAGAGTTTGAGTACAACAAATGAGGACACATGTTTGATATTTTTAAGCTTAATGATTCTTTCATAACAATGGTTGAGCATTTTCTCACAAAGTTGAACGGGTAGGAAATATGGACATAAGTGAATAAAAGATGGTTGCATATATGCAAGAAAATATCAAAGGAATTATATATAATATTACTTCCTTTACAAAGAAAGGATATCATTGATGTTGTGCATGCGACGATGACAAGATTATGTTTGGAAACATCTTATTGGTGATAGTGTTCTTTGAGATTTAGGTGCATGACAAAGCCAAAATATAAGATATGGGATTATCCCGATGAAGATCCCTTCACTACAAATTGGTTTTCCAAATATACCTATTAATCGGTGACACCAACATACAAGGTGTGTGTAGATAAATATTATAAATGGATGCGCAATGCATTCGGCTTCGAGTGGATAATTCCATTTGAGTTTCCTCGCTGCTCGTGGAAGGGGTTTCGAGTTCACAATCTATCAATAAATTTTTATTGGGAGGTTTACATTGGTTGATGGTACTGAAATTCCATGGTGCAAACTTATGTTTTAGTTTAAAGTGCAATACTTTGAAAGTGTTGTGAACATGTTCAAGGAGGCGAGAAAGTTATGACTTGATTTCATCCAAATAGGTAAGGAGTATCATGAGATGCTTCAAAATATTTTCTACCCCAAGAAGTGCACCTATGAAGAAATGTATGTGTTGGAGAACATACATTTGTATAAACCATTACATTATCAATAGTTTTGGTGGTTGCAACAAGAGTACATATTTATCTAAGGCCTATGTTTGTTGATGGAGCATTTTGGAAGATGATGTGATTATTCCTAAACAAACATTTGCATGAAAAAAATGTTGAACCAAAGAAGCGAGTGTGTGAGGAGACCCCGTCGGTTAGTATAAGTGAAGCGGGAAGTAAAGATAAGACTCCCGGCTCAAGTGCGTCGATAGGGAAAACCTCAAAGATTGAAGGAGGTATTAACTAGCACTTATGTCCGAAGGCATCCTGCAAGAGGAAAATATCCAGTGAATAAGAAACATAGAGTAATACCTAGCTCAGACTATGAGGAGATAGAGATCTAGAAAGAAGAAGAAGAAGCTGAGAGTGAGGAAGAGTTGGAAGGGAAGCTAAGCCCACATGTGTACACCGTCAAAGCATCATATGCAAAGGGCTAGAGCAAGAATTTCGAGGATACACATATCATAGATGTGGATGTAGGGTGTATCGACGTGATCACTATACAGGTTACGAGAAGAGAACTTGGACCCATGTACAAAGCATGAGGATAGGTGTACTCCCGACCCCGAGATAGAGTGCATAGTGGAAAAATATGTTGTAGAGATCATAGAGCATGAAGTAATGCTTAGTGGAGAGGAAGTTACGAGTGAAGGACATGAAGGGATCATGGGTGGATAGTCAATCCTTGTTGTAGTTTTTTCTAAGGGTGCTTGAGGAAATAATACGAGACAAAGGTACATCCCAGAGGGACCTATAATGAAATATGATGAAGATCCCAACAAGTATCTCGCACGCCATGTATCATAGAGTGATACCTTTAGATCAACTATTTTACTGGTCATTATTCAATGAGGATGCATTGCCGCGCACTAGAAATATGTTATTTTGGGTGCTTGATTCACATATCGAGGAACCATAATTTGAGGTGAATGCATAGTCATTTCTAGATACCTGTAAGTAGGAATTATCTAGAGAGATGTATCTGATAGTTGATTCCCAACAATTGACAGATGAGAAAGCATGTAACATGCTCAAAAAACTATTGATAGAGGTGGGTAGTGGAATTTTTACGGGAATAGTAATATACGGTTTATGAAGAAGGATCTAGATGAGAAGAATAGAGGGATAAGAGAAAGGGATAAAAAGATAAAGGAGAAGGAGAAAATTATTACGCAGCTTAAGACTAGATTTGAGGGATGAAAAATGGTGGACACGTGTGGATTACAAAAAGGAAGAATGCATAGCTGATGTAATCTTACTAGTGCACCTAGATCTGACGCCTCTTGATCAAACCAAGTATGAATTCACCTTCCATTTTCTGGAATATTTAATGCACATAATTACAACTCAATATCCACCCCTTGTATTATAATCTACAAATGAAGTTATGGCATGACAGAAGAAACAGGAAAGAGAACAAATTAAAGCCACCATAACACAATACACTGAATTAATTGAATTAGTGAAAACAACAACTCACTTGGCGTAAGTTGTTTTTGATAACTATGATGATAGGGATCATGTAGTGAGCGTGCTTGTTGAAAAGATGAGGCATATATGAAGGATTTCCAGGCCAAGAATAGAGGAAATAGGGAAAATTGAGAAATAATCTTGGTAGAGGTTAAGAAGAAGCATGAGTAAATTGTTTTGTTGAGGGATTCAATTAACTACAAGTTGAAGAATCTTCCCACAATTTACGTGCAAGATGAACGCGCTAGATGATGCAAGAAAATAGCTAGAGACCTTGGTTGAAATGTTGAAGGCAAAGGGCGAGGATCCGACTATTGAGGATATTTATTTCATTATGGGTGAGGCATTTTCTCAAGAAAGTAGTGAATTAAAGGGTTGGAAAAAATTGGAACCATTGGTGAATAATGAGTTCCCCCTCCTTTTTCTCGATGAGCACTTGGATTATTTCATTATTTTGTGCAAGATGTACATATATTCTTTCATTCTTTGATTGATGAAGAAATAATTATCATTATTTGAATGATCAAGCCAATTATTTCCAAGGACGGACAACATACCTAGTGTGGGGTAATGTTGGGAAATGAAAAATGGATAAGTTTTTGAGTATACAAAGGGTTCATGCACACGCGAAGGGCTACAAAAGAAACACACGTAGGATATACCCGGTGAGCGCACTCGTAAGGACAAGGTTTAACACACACGAGAATATGGAAAGAGATGCACGTGAAGATCATTACAAAGAAGAAGAGGACTTAGTAAGTTTTTCATATCGACACGCAAGGAGGATTGGGCACAATAAGAGTCTATTTTTGAGGATGGAACTTACGTTCAAACATGCCCATGGAGCTAATAATAGGATTAGAACTAGAGTTAACTATATATGATTTGTTATTAGGTGAATCTTGTATGCTTCCTAGTTCCTTTTGTAGTGGTGGATGGCTATCTTAACATGCAAACTATTTTGAGAAGTGCATAAGTGGTGAAGGAAAAGACCCTACCCCTATATGTGTGTGTGTGTGTGTGTGTGTGTTGTTTTTCATGGTTTTAGTATCATCATGATCATCATTATAGACTAGGTTGTTATAGAGGTATGTTTCCGTATAGTGATGCGCACATGACTTAGTGATGCTTCTCATGATGTATTCAGCTATTGTGTTTGATGAAATAATATAACGGATTGTTATGGTTAGATATTGGTTATTGATGTGATTGATCTTGGTGATTATATGGTGAATCTAATACTAATTGTTGTGTGAACTCGTATGGTTATTTTATTATGTATGTTCCCAATTAGATTTCATGGATCTCGATAGTTAGAATGAATTATGCACTTTAGGATCTGTTTATTATGAACATGCTTGTTAATACCATGGTAATACTGTAACAAGGTTGGACATGGTACCTTTTTGCACTTTGGGTGAGAGCTTAGATCTGTCTTAGTGATGTGCCATCACATATAGGGTTTTAGCAAGAAAAAAACTACAACTAGCTCCATCCTCTCGCTCGCGAGTTCACCCATTCACGCAGAGTGAGCCCTCCTTTTTCATATGCTTTGGTGCACCACCGGCCTTAGTTGGATGAGCCTCTGAAGTGGTGTTGCATCACCGATTAGGGTGTTGAGGATGACATGCCTTTTCTTGGATGAAAATGAGTGAAATCTGACCACAACTTGAATGTCTTCTAGAGTAGTCTCTAGTACCACAAGTCGTTCCTCCATTTTTGGCACAATCTAAGGGTGGGTCATCCCTTTTTGGCACCTACATTTGGGATAAAAGGGGGAGCTCTATTTCTAACAGGATGGAGCATAATATGCTTTGAACATATGCCGGTGGTTTTCGTGGATGTGTGGGCAATGGAGAGACTAGTGATTTCTCGATTTCAGCTTAAGTGGAACTTGAGGCGGACCAAGTCGAAGATCAAGGTCTAAAAGATCGAGAAGGAGGCCCACAACTCGGTCAAGTGATTTAAGAAGGCCAATACCAAGGATTCCCGATGAGGGAAATCTTGGGAATTAGATTTGACATTTAGCACGCTAAATACTTGATGAATCGAGATTTTTAGGACTTGAGAGTTGTAAGAATTGGTCCAGTTGGCCAATTCCTCAACCGATCGACTTGCACTTAGAGAGGATGAGGCCATGACAGGGAACATAGTTTGAAATGGAATAAAAATAAAAAGAAACGGCTCTGTGATTTCAATGATAATGGTCTAGAATGGGGAGGCTTTTGAATTGACTAGTAGAATTAGAGAACCGGTGAACCATTTAAATAGGTATGATGACTATGCTTTGATGTGTCTAAAATCCTTATTTTGATATTAATATCGTATCACATTCAGATTGGCAGCACATGTGAAGTTTAAATAGGGAATTGACTATTTATATAGAGCATGTGGCTAGAGAATGATTAAAGGCCCTCGTAATTCAAGAATGTCTTGTCATATTAAGTCTTTTGGCCAAGTCATGTTTGTGCACATGTGGAAACTCTAATATTGAGTGTGACATGACCTCGGAAAATATTTTATTGGGTTGTGATGATGTATGGATGACAAGATGACAATAAGTAAAGTTGGTGGCCGTTTATGAGGAGTCATCTTCATTATTCCATGGCATCCCCGAGGAGTTATGGGTAGTAATAATCTAATTGAATCTAAAGAGTATTCTCTAAAAAACCCTAAGAGCATAAGGGGATTTAATAAGTAAGGAGGGCTTAAAGAAAGAGGGAAGTGAAATTTTCAAGAAAGAAAGGGAGAATTTATGGGATCCATCGTCAACCAAAGAGAAATGCAAAAGTGTTCTCGTGAAGGTTTTTGGTATTTTGATCCATTTATTGGGATTTCATGTTAATGTGATTACACATGTACAATCATTAACAAGATCTGAGAGCATAAATATATGTTTCCTTATTTTTCCCAAGATTATTGGGTTTTTCCTAGAATAACTTGCTAGGATTTGTTGTGTTTTGTTTTGTTCTTGTCATGAAGTGATATTGAGGGTAAAATGGTATGTGTATTTTGTTTTGATTTTGTGAAAATTATGGCTATGATATAATATGGAAATACCTTATAATTACTTGGATATCGTCTAGGAATGGTGTGCGAAATCGATGTCTTTTTGGGTGTACCTAAAGACGTCATTTATGAGACCTATAAAATAATCCCTACGACTAAGTATGACTAGGTGATTTGTTCATAAATCTTAGGGGTCCCTTGATCTAGGACTTTCAACATGATTTACACATGATGATTTTTCCTTAGGTGTACTAAGCTATATTATCAGAATCTAGATTCATTTTTGGTTAGAGCTTTCCTACAAATTGTTTTCCTATGAAAGGCCCATTTGATGATTATACTTGCCTTCATGTAATGACAGAGACATATAGTGGTTGGCATATTTCCCGTGATCCTCCTAATTGTTCTCAAAATTTCAATCTCATTTCCCCTTTCTGTTTTAATCCTGTCTCTCCCCCATAAAATTTTAATTAACTTTTTTAACACTCTTACTTCATGATCCCATTATCCTACTTGTATTATTGTATATGAGTCCACTCATGAGATCACAATATCGACACATGTATCCCAAGTGTTTTTACTCATGATCTAGAATCCTCATCATTAACCTTAAGTGATCTATGTAAATCCTTGGAATCAATATTTTGATCATATTTAAACCTACCTCTAGTTGTCCGATCAAATTCTTGGGTGCCTGTGATACTTAGTGAGCACTCTTTCGAGTAAGCATTGTGATTGGTGGCTGCAACCGCTTCTAATTTTTATCCTAGCGTGTTCGGGATCTCATATGTTTCTTGGTTCATACATTTGCATTCCCTTGACCGTATCTTGGGTCCTCTCACCTTAATTAAGGAAGAGTTAAAAGTAGTAGGGAATTTAGCCACACCTTTTGTTCAGTTACCTCCCATTCACTCCCTTGAGGAGAGTGGATGGGTGAGTGGAGGAAGACCCCATTCCCGCTACATAACAACATTTCATACGGGTTCATATATCTCATATCGTTACCTATGTACATGTGTTTCTTCTTATATATCTCCTATGGGGGGTAAATCCATGAGCCAACAACTTTTTGCACCGTTGCTAGGGAATTGAGTTTACTGATCATCTGGGTTTATTCAATTTGACCTTCTTATCTCATTCTATGTGATATTGGAAGGTGATTTTTATTGGGGTTTAATTTTGGGTCCTCAGATGATTTATTTTTCTAGGGTTAAGACCCTAGTGGTGGCTTCATATTCCTTTTGTTTGTAGTAAACTAGTTCTCTTCATTCAAAGTGTATTACAATTGATCTTTGTGTCCTATTTAACTCTATGCTTGATTTCTATCTTTGTGTTCCTTGGACTTCATGGGTTGAATGTATTTTTGTAAAAAATGGTTCTTTGTGAAGCTATCTATGGGTATTTGTGATAGTGATGAGATCTATGTTTCTTCTAGATTCCCTTTTAAAAAAGATGTATTCAAACCATTTAACTTTGGAAAAATATGTGGGAATACTGGAATTAGGCTCAAATTGCCTAGGTTTCAAGGATATGGCAATACTTCTATGGAACAACACATTACTCTATTTGAGGAAATGATGCATGAATACAAGGTGATTAATGAAGATGTTTTTATGATATTATTTATGTAAACACTACAAGAATATGTTAGGGATTAGTTTAATTCCTTGCCTCAGGGATCTATGTGTTCATGGATGGAAATGGTAATAATGTTTGCAAATCAGTTCAATGACCCTATCCCTTTTACGTGAGTGTGGTGGAAATATCATAGGCTCAGTTGAAGCAAGAAGGTTCATGTTTTTAAGGGATGAAGATATTGACACTACAAGAGTATGTATTAATTGTTAAGACATTGCTTGAAGATGGTGTTGATCGAATATTGTTCCTATGTGTGGTGTGATTATTGTTTTATGCCCCATGCCCCCGTGTTTCGATGGAGTGCTTAATGTTGATAAGTTTGAACTATACACTCGAAGAAGAATATGTATTACACGACTCCGCAAGCTCAAGTGGTGAGATTTATTCCACCGATCTCTTGAGCACCCAAAAACATATGAATTTTGTAATGTAATCTCTAGAATATGTCATTTTCTCATAAAAGGATTTGATATAGTGGGTTTAGACTTATGTTTTATTTCATCTACTCATGATTTTGTTCGCTAAAGGATTAAATGATTAATAAATATAACGGAGTGTCCCCTCAATAAAAGATATATGTCTTATGCTTGATGTTGTAGTGGATCAAGAAAATAAGTTCAAATTATGGCGTAAGACATCGTGGACGGAAAATTATGTGGTAGTTGCTAAGGAATATGAGGATGGTGGTTTGGCTCTATTTCCATAGAGTACTCATGTTGAATTTCCCATGGAGCCAAGTTTGAATTTTTATGTTCCTCGCTTTCGATCAAGGAGATGAATATCCCTTTCTTTTCAATTCTCTAGGGATGCGAGATAGTTGCTTCATTTGATGATTGTGTAGTTCAAGTAAACATTAGTTCCTTTCCTTTAAAAATTCAGGCAAACGTATGTGTGGGGGATGGTGTCTATTCGTTTCCTTTTAAGCATGATGTACGAAGAACATATAGTTTCCCTTCAAAAATGGATATGGAAAATGCAAGTAGAAGTGGGCATGTTGATTGTTATCTCAATGCTTACATTGAATTTAAGAGGGACTAGATGAAAGGGGATTTATTTGCACTTAAAAGAATGAAGTTTTTTGGTCACCTCGATGTGCACTTGGAGATCCTGAGATTGTTATACCATAAGGTATGTTGTGAAGATGGAACTATTTATGGACAGGTTGTACCTTATGAGCAGGAAATATTCATAGGTTTGAATGATGGTTGTCCTTATTGCCATAAGATGATATGGTTCCTCATAATGATAGTCACTTGATGATTTGTGTTTCATTTGAAATGGTTGGGATCATTACCCTTGGGATTTGGCGTGTTAACTTATATATCTTGATAGGAAAATTAGATGTTCTATGGGATCCGGTGGAATCGATGGAAGTTTGTAGGTCCTCTGACCCCAAAGATTTGTTTGTACAATGTGCGCTTGCATGTTTTTTCCTTCCGGTTCTTGTTTTGGTTTCGTTGGTGTTTTGGTTATTGGTGTTGTTTTCTCTTGTTGTGATGACTTGAAGTTTTGATATTTTTTGACTCTATTTCCCAATAGATAAGAGATTGGTCTTCTTCTTCTAGTATTTCCTATGGTGTTATTTGGACACCCACCGGGAGAGTCCATCCTTGAGTGAGAGCCAATGTTAGTACCCGAATTCATTGGGTTATGACTCTTGTATCATGAAAAGTGAGATGTTATTATTTTTGGTTCGAGGTGCATATGAGGTAATGGTACATTGAATTTTTTTTTCTTTCTATACTTTACATTTTGGTGTGCGAGTTGGTTGCATGTGTGGACTTATGTATTTATTAAAGCCTCGAGATGCTTTTGGCATGCTTTGAGGGTATTTAGTGTAGTGTGAGGATTTGTCCCTAATGCCCAAGGGGATTGAATTATTTGGAAATTGTGAGACATGTTACACGAGTGACCTTATTTGATTTTGTGCTTTCCTGGGATGTGGGCCGAGACCCTAGCCCCATGATTTTTAAGTAGTGAAAAGGTGAAAGATGGAATGTGGGCCCTTTTCATAATAAGGTGGATACCCAAGATTATGCAGTTTGTATTCATTGTCGAGATCTGATTTGTGTAGGTGAATAGTCAAATTTGGATGGAGGTTCGGGCCCTAGGGTTGAACGTGGAACTCTGGCTGAACACTTTGAGAATAATTTTGAATTTATTAGTTTCAGCTTGGGAGTTTGATTTTATGAGTCAAGCCGATTCATTTAGGTGCTTTACTATGTTTTAGATGGTCTCATGTTACTAGAAAAATGTGCAATGGATTGAATGGGTAATTTTGTTCAGAATTGTTGTTTTAGATTGAATGATTACAATGCTAAGTATAAAGAGAATATATTTTATGTAGTGTAAGGAAAAAGAAAACAAATTGAAATGCATGATTTACATTAGTAAAATTGGGATTCTATTTAAGGGGCCCCAACCTCTGCTATTTAAGTGTATGAAAACAAGGAAAACAAGATACATTTAAATATATAACATGATAGAACTTATGTCAAATTTCCATAATCTCAGACACATTGGGGACATGATTTAGGAGTTGGTCTTGATAATGAATGAAATCCTCATGCATCGCAACGCTGAAGAAAAAATGTATGTCTCCCTCCAAGCCCCTCAAAATCTCTTTCTCACGTAATTCAAGGATTCTCACCCTTGGGCATTCAAAATGTTGACTAACTCTATCCTTTTCTCAGGAAATTTCACCCATTCATACGAGAGGAAGCCCTTCTTTTCATAAGCTTTGGTGCACCGAACTCTAGTTGGGTTAGCCTTTAAAAGTGGTGTCACTTCGCTGATTGGCGTGTTGAGGATGGCATGCCTTTTCTTGGATGAAAATGCTTGCAAGCCAACCATAACTTGAATGTATTCTAGAGTAGTCTCTAGTGCTGCAAACCGCTCCTCTATTTTTCTCATAAGAGAATCTCGAGCACGGATCTTCCCTTTTTTAATCCCGCATTTGGGCTGAAAGGGGAACTCTATTTCTAACAAGGAGGGTACATAATATTCTTTGAACATATTCAAGTGTTTGTCATCGACGCACGATAAATAATGAGACCAATGATTTCTCAAGGATTCTAGGCTTAAGTGGAACTTAGGGCAAACTAGGTGGAAGTGCAAGATGTGAAAGATTGGGAAGAAGGGACACATCTCACCAAACAATTCAAGGACAATACAAAGGCTCCTTAATGTGGGAAATCCCGGGGATTGGATTTGACGTTTGGCATGCTAAATACTTGAGGAATTAGAGCCTTGTTTGGCCCCCGAGATTTGAAAGAATTAGCCCAGTTGGCGAATTCATCCCTTGATGGAATTGCACTTATAGAGGATGAGGCCAAGTCAAGGAACACCGGTTTGAAATGGAATAAAAAGAAAAAGAAATGGCTATGTGATTTCAAGTATAGTATCTAGAATGGGGAGGATTTTTGATTCAAGCGTTAGAATGGGAGGATTGGTGAACCATTTAAATAGGCATGACACATATGCTGATGTGTCTAAAGACATTATTTCTCTATTAATATTGTATCCCATATGGATTAGCAAGCACGCATGGTTTTTAAATAATGAATCGACTATTTATATGGAGCGTGTTCTTTGGAGAACTATTAAAGGCCCACGTATTCCAATAATGTCTTGTCATATTAAGTATTTTGGCCAAGTCACACTTATACATGTGGAAATTCTAATATTAAATGTGACATGACTTGGAAAATATTTGGTTGTGTTGTGATGACGTATGGATAACATGATGACAATAAGTAAAGTTGGTGGCCGTTTATGAGGAATCATATTCATTATTCCATGGAGGCCCCGAGGAGTTGTGGGTAGTAATAATGTGTTGGAATCTAAAGAATATTCTCTAAAACCCTAAGCGGATAAGGAAATATAAGAAGTAAGGAAGGTTTAGAGAAAGAGGGCGGTGAATTTTTAGGAAAGAAAGGGGGAATTTGTGGGATGCATCGTCAACCGGGAGAAATGTAGTGTTCTAGTGAATATTTTTGGGTAGTGTGATCCATTTTTGGGATTTCATGTTAAGGTTGTTGTACGTGTACAATCATTAAAAATATCTAAGAGCATAAATATATGTTTCCTTGTTTTCCCAAGCTTAATGGGTTTTTACTAGAATAACTTTCTAGGATTTGTGGTGTTTTGTTTTGTTCTTTTCATGAAGTGATGTTGAGGTTAAAATGGTAAGTGTATTTTGTTTTGATTTTGTGCAAATTGTGTCTATGATCTAATATGAAAATTCCCTATAACTACTTGCCTCTTGTCTAGGAATGGTGTGAGAAATTGATGTCTTTCTGGTGTACTTGAAGACTTCATTTCTAAGACCTATAAAAATATCCCTATGGACTAAGTATGAATAGGTAATGGTTCATAAATATTGGGTCTCCCTTGATCTAGAACATTCACCATGATTTACACATGATGATTCGGCCTTAGGTGTACCAAGTTATATTATCAAGAATCCCGATTTAGTGTTTGGGTCGAGCTTTCCTCGTAAACTCTTTTCCTATGAAAGGACCATTTGATGATTATCCTTGCTTTCGTTTAATGATCGAGACATACAATGGTTGGAATTTTTCTTGTGATGCTCCCAATTGTTCTTAAAATTTCAATCTCATTTCCCTTTCTGTTTCAATCTTGTCTCTACACCATAGAATTTTAATTTACTTTTTATAACACTCTTAGTTCATATACGATCTCATCCTACTTGTTTATCTTATATGAGTCTCGCTCATGAGATCACAATATCAATGCATGTATCCTAAGTGGTTTTACTCGTGATCTTGGATGCTCATCAATGAACTAAAGTGATCTATGTAGATCATTAGAATCAATGTCTAGATCATATTTAAACCTCGCCTCTAGTGGTCTAAATCAAATTCTCGTGTTCCCGCAACCCTTAGTGACTACTCTTTCAAGTGAGTTTTATGGTTGGTGGCTACATCTGGTTCTAATTGTTTATCCTAGTTTATTTAGGACCTCATCCCATTCCCCATTCATACCTTTACATTCCCTTGGCCGCATCTTGGGTCCTCTCACCTTGATTAAGGAAAAGTCAAAAGTAGCAGGGAATTTAGCCACATATTTTGGTCGGTGCCTCCCCTTCACTCCCTTAAGGATATTGGATCAGCGAGTGGATGAATACCCCATCCTCGGATGCATAGTGACATTTCATGCAGGTTTATATGTGTCATCCCGTCCCCTACGTATACATGTTTCTTTTTCTATCTCTCCTACGGGGGTAAATTCGGGAGCCAAAAATCTTCATCCAATGTTCCTAATCTATCCTATATGTTTCTCAACATAACCAACTCAATAGCCCTTGGCTGCTATCTATTTCCTCCTTTGACCACTCTTCTTGGTGGCATCTTGACAATCTCTTCACTTATCTTGTAAATCTCTTCTTTCTTAATGCTTCTTTAGCTTTCCTATCTTCTTCCTATCAATTTATTATTATTCTTTTCTCTAATACCAAATGAGTTAGAGAATAATACTCAATCACTCATGAATACATGTTAGCCTTCCTAATCAACTTCAACTTAGTTTGAGCTTGCAAAAAAATGACTCTTTTTCTTAATGCCAGGAAATCCTTCAAACATGAAAATGAATCAAAATGATCAAACATGTTGTTCAATGATATAAACATGTTCAATATCCTCTATCCATGCCAACTCCATCATCAAGGTCATTGGAATCACAAGAAACAATTGGTTTGATCACCTTTTGTAAAATTACCTATTAAGCTACTCAAGAAAAAAGGTGTCTGGTGAGTTTGAGTTTAGAACAATCTACAAAGGTCTAGGAAAATTTATACATTTATTTGGAAACCCATTTCCCATGTCTAGGTGGTGGATACCATTTTTGGCTCAATTGTCTAGAAGGTATCTTTTTCTTCACACACTTCCTTCTAGGCTTGTCTTCCTCTACTAGCCCTATTTTAGGTAAAACAAATTGGTATAAATTTTAATTCAAGGCTTCAACTTAAAAAATCTTAACCATTTTGAATACCCATTTGGGCCTTATCTCTATGTGTAAAGTTTTTGGGTATTTTGTCTCACAAAGTTTCCTTCATTCTTCACTAACCTAGTTCCTAATTAGGTCTCAAATTTACATGTACAAGACTATAAGGTAATTGTTATATTTTCTTATTGATTGGTAAATTTTAAGTGCAAAATAATTTAATAATCTTGATGAAAGGTCTATGAAGAATTTTTCCTTAAAATTTCATCCTTTAAAAATGCGTTTAAGACCCTCAAATTGTCAATTGTTCTTAAACCCTAGGAGGGTTTCACTTGTTCACTTGATAGAGTAAATTCACTTACAAAATGATTTACATGCAATTAAACGTTTTTACTCACCTTTTCACATGAATGGATTTACCATATAGGATCCTTATAAGAACTTAATACAAAAATGGACTAAGACTTAATTTCCATGCACCATGAAACAGGGGTTTCATATATTTTCTGAGTCAAAATTCCTTTCTTCTTCCTCGAAGAGACCATTAACGAAATTTTAAAGGAATTCACGTGTTTGTTAAAATGAATTTGAAAATAATCACTTTCTCATCTTGTTCTCACCCTCACTAAATGCTAAGATTTTGTGTTAAATTTAATCCATGTCTGATCATGTAGATTCCTACACTTATGCAATCCAAATATAGTTAAATATTTTGCACACACTCTTCATAGTTGTTGTCACCCTCAAAATTCCCCTCATTTTTCAAGTCAAGTTTCAAAATTTTTGAGTTGGTGCCTATTATCCCAATTTTCCCTTGGAAAAATTGATCAAACACAACCCCGCATAGAAGAAAATTGGAAGGGGTGGTTCAATCATGCGAGCCCACATTCCAAATCCAACAATGAAGGGGCAGGGTCAGCGAAGGAGGCCAATGACGTCAAAGGAGATCGAGTGCACATAAGAAGATTGAAGAAAGGGCTTGAAGTTTTTGGACTTTGCATGTGAGTCAACTCGGGGAAAAGCAACGGACCCGCGAAGGTGCCACATGCCTCATCGACGCAAATTCAAAAGGCATGGCCCAAAGAGAGACCCAAAACTTGTGCCATCCCTCCACGTGTCCAAGGTCTAGAAAAGGGACAGAGCTAGTTTTTTAATCGAATAAGTATAAGAGGGTTGACGGAAGCCTCCACGTGCCTCATCAACACAATTTTAGAAGTGAGACCCAAGGGACAGACCCCAAATGAGCGCCAACCCTCCACGTGGTCAAATCCTTAAAAAGTTAAATCATTCATTAAAAATTCTAAGGCCAGTGGATGACGTCATGTGTCTCATTAGTGCACCTTCAAGGGTTGAAGCCAAAGACAGACCCCAAATAAGTGCCAGCTCTCCATGTGTCTAGGGTCCCACAGAAGTCAAAAGGGGCAGAACCGGCCGTTGAATCGGCTAAGGAAAGGAGAACCAGTGGAAATCCCCATATGTCCCTTCGGCACTCTTTTAGGGGGTGAATCCAAAAGTAGGTCCCAAATGTGCACCAACTCTCCACATGTCCAATTGACGTACTTCTAAAGGTCGGTCCAAAAAATCTCTAAATGAGCGGAAGCCTCTCGTGTCCCGGTCGGACATAAAGCATTCACCAAACAAAGGGACTTAGTCAAAACACAAAAATATAGAACAGACCACAAAGGGACACGTGGCCATGTTTCAGGTCAAAGTGGGAAGGTAGGTGGTCAAAGCAATTTGAAGATTTCGACTTTGTTTGAAAAAGGTAAAAAGTAAAAAGTAAGTCATTACTCCACCATTGAAAATTCAAAGTGCAAAGGCAGGACATCAAAGCAATTTGGTAATTTTAGCTTTGTTTCCATAAAGGGATTAAAGTTATAAAGTGACCAAGGGATAAAGTCAAATGTTGAGCCCACATTGAAATTCAAAGCGGGAAGGTGGGTTGGTGGAGAACTTTGATTTTTTGAGCTTTTCTTTGAAAAGAGTTAAAATTGTAAAATTGAGCCATGACTCCATCGCCACTCAAGTAAAGCCATGTGTCAGGCCTATATCAGAAGTGGATGGGCGGACAAAAATGTCTAAAAATCACAATCTCTATAAAAATCATAAAATGCAAAAGGCGCCATCAAGCCCGCTTCAAAAATCTCTTCCACGTGGATGGCCCATTTTTAAATTGTAAAAGCGAGTTAACGGTTGTGATTCAATGTGTCTGGTTTTTCTGCCAGACATGGAAATGGCCAAGGCATTAGAGAAGTTTAGACGTCGGTTTCTTGAATCAGTTTCATCATTTTTGTAACCAAATGTAACCAGGTTTTGGAAGCTATTTAATGGCTTCTCCATGCCATTATTAGGGGTTGATACCTTGATACTCTGTAGATGCAATAGATTCAAAGTAATCAATACAAAAGTTTTTCCCTTTCTTCCTCTACTATTACTCCTTTCCTTGTTCGAGTTTGTGAATCATCAATATTTGCATGATAAGAAATCGTGTTCTTGTTAATGTGATTTCAGGAACTTTGTGTCTATGAAATTATATTTGTTATAAATGTGAATGATTCCATTATGCATCTCCTTTGATCAATATGTATAAGGTTATACTGCTATCTATATTTCCTGAAAGTATTGTTATGTTCTTGTTCTCTCACCTCCTTAGTTATTCTATTCTTTCGTATTGATAATATTTTGGGCATAAAACACTTTAAAATATTAGGAATCCACACTTTTAAAGTTGTACATTTGTATATAAGTTTTACTTCTTTCTTTCAATAAGGGAACCTCTCCCATTAAAGAGGAGGGACTTGTTGTCCCATGACCGTGTTTTTAAAGTAACATTTAAAAACCCAACAACAGAGAATCAAGACATTATAATTCCACTTTAGTTCATCTACCAAATTATATCAAACTCTAATCATGCTCATTTTAACCCTGCGATACCATATACTGATTCAAAAAGTACTATAGTTGTTTGCAAAAACAAAATCAAGTTTCTTGAGCTCCAAAGAAATCTTCTTGCATTCGAATGGTTATGATCATGATCAAGATAAACAATTTATAAGAGCATGATTTATATCCCCATTTCTCAAGCTTTTCCAATAAATAACATATATAGTCACATGTAAAGGTTTCATCAAGGTTATACTCTTAAGACCAAGGAGCTATAATCAAATTTTGAGAGTACATGACAATCTAAACCCCAAAAAGAGTCTCCAATGATTCAAAAATTTTACAAAACCTTAAAACATGTTTGAAAACACTTTTAAGACCCTAATCTAAGCAAGAAGGAAAAAAATGTCTCCAATAAAATTTAAAATTTAAAATTGCTAAAAAAGGAGGGAAACTTCATAGTTTAAAATTTTGACCTTTTGAGCTCCCCAAACCAACTTGAAAGGACACCTAAGGACCTCTAAATACCTAAGAAAACAAAAATTGGACTAAATACACCTAACCTATCCTTAGGAGTGATGCCTCTGCATCACCAAGTCCATCTCCTTTTCACCCAGGGTTACTCCTACTTTCGCATGCACCACTCCTCTTTGTGATCCTACCTTGTATAGGTAGTTGGTTGGAGATATTATGTAGTTGACCCATACTCACCTCAATATTTCCTTTTCAGTAGGGATTGTATCTCGATTTTCACATTCTCCTCACAATTTTCACGGCATGTTGCTAAAATGATTTTAAAATATTTGCATGGCCCTTCACACTTTGGACTAGACTACAACAAAATTTCTACTCAATTGGTTGCATATAATGATTTTGATTAGGCTAGTTTTATTGATGACATGCGATCCACTTCTCGCTATATTTTTTTCTTGGTTATTATTTAATTTTTTTTGGTGTGTAAGAAGAGATATTTTATTGCACTTTCATCTACAAAGGTAGAGTACAAGGCATCAATTAGAGCGAGTCAACATCCTCTTTGGCTTTGATAGTTATTGACAGACTCTACACAAGATTAACCAATTGTACTTTGGTGTGACGACCAAAGTGTAATTCACATTTCCTATAACCTTGTTGAGCACCAATAGACCAATAATATATAGGTTCACATGCACTTAATTCGTCAACACATTCAAGATGGAGTTCTTTACTTAGAGTACATTTTGACTCAACAATAGGTTACTTAAATCTTTACGAAGTATTTTGCATCACCTTCTACCTTGAGTTACGTGACATGCTTGGGGTTCAAAATTTTTCCTTGGGGTGTTCGTGAGGACATCTTCTTACTTATTTCTCTTTTTTGTAGTTTTTTTATGCCTAGTTTTTGTTTGAGATTTCTTCATGGATATAATGTGCATGAGTACCTAATCATGCCTTGTTCTTGCTAGGACTCATATTGTGGATATGCCACTTTTTCTTGTGCCTCTAGCTTCACTTTAGGGGGTTGTTAGATTGGTTTTTTCACCTTATCTCATGTTCACCTAGGTAACTTATTTACCTTATATTTTATTTATCCTCACCCACTTATGTGTGGATATTTATTTTATCTTATTTAGATATTAGGAGGATATTATCTAGTTGTTAGGTATAGTTCTTTCCTTGATCTATGGTCTTGACTAATTCTTTGTTTTCTAGTTCTTTCCTTGATCTCGTGGTCTTGAGTATTTTTTTTTTTGTGTAGTTCTTTCCTTGATTTATGGCTTGATCTATGGCCTTGACTAGTTCTTAGATTGATCTTCCTTGCCTATATAAGTAAGGCCCCTTCTCATTATACTACATAGAGTTCCATGAGATATAATATATGATATTGCTGCTCTTTGTTTGTAAATATTTTTGTAAAGTTATTCTATCAAATTAATTTCAACTTATTGAATGTGATGATTTATTAGCATCTCGAGATCTTTTTCTCTTGGAAAAATATACCTATCATTCCTTTTACCACCCACAAACTAACACAGCTTGTATTTATTAAATTAATACGAACTAAATTGTTTTAAACTCACCTTTCTTTGGTACCATGTTTAGGTTCAAGAACTTAAATAAATATTACAAATTTATTTAAACCTTATGAAATAAATAACATGGTAAAAATAACATTAAGAACACATTACACATATAACACATATTTACGTGGAAAACCTCATATGAGATAAAAAAACAATGGGAAAAATTATAGACTTTCATTATCGATAAAATGTTTACAATGTCCAAGAAAATTCCTTCTTCACTCACTTCTTTGCACATTTTACTATATCAATTTAATTGATTTACTAGGCCCTAAGAGCCCTATTTAAGTGGGTTTATAGGTGTGTCTTCTCGTGAAGCACCCTCCACTTTAATAAATTAATTTTAATAATCAATTAACACATAACCTAAAGTTTATATTTAAAAATAAAAATATTATATATATTTTTATATTTAAAATAATAAACTAAAGTTTATATGAATATAAGATCACTTAAGAGGGGATTTAAACCCTACTTAAGATTAATGTTCTAACATTTGTTGTTCTTATTTTTCCTCCTCAAACTCTTGGATTATGGTGTTATATAATCTATTTCCTAACATATATCCCTTTAAAATACTCAAACTAGTTTCTCTTGAAGGACTAGATTATTGTGTGGCCCTATTCTTGCCCGCCTCTTCCTATTCTACCCTTCTTTCTCATTTGGTCCCAAATCCTCTTTGATTGACTCTTGGGTAGTTTAGAGCCCCAAAGTTTCTCATTTATAAAAAGGGAACTTAACCTCCAAGTTAATGTTAGTCAAGATTATATTGTAGATCTTGAAGATGTTATTTTCTCCACCAAAACTTGGTTAATTCCCTTATCATCCACTATCCTCCACTCGAACATCTAAAATATTAAGTTTTTATCTAATGGTGGAAAATTAATGGTTTTTTCATGATATGAATCTCTATTTAATGTGTTTTATCTATTTTTACTTAGATCTTGTTTGTTTGAATGCAAGGTAATTTGGAAATGAATTTCTCCCCCTTTTATATTCTTCCAAATGGGTAACTAAGGCCACATTTACTTCATTCATATGTGCGAACTCTTAATTCCCCACCAATTGTATTCAATACCAAGTAGCTACTAGATGTTATCCACTCCTTATTTTCATGCATTTTTCTCCCTTTCAACATTAAATTTATGAACATAATCCACTTGCATATGTGTGTCACAATATTTGTGGACTTCTATTACTTTTTACCTATGCCTCTAGCTCATGATAGGTAGCTTACATTCACAGGATGCATCACATTTCATGTGCAGATCCCTTTTCTTGTGCACTTCTTGCCCCATATCTTCATGCAATCACTTTAACCTTCCACTTCCATCATTTTCATGCTCTCCACTTTCCTTGTGTGTTTCTTCATCATCCCTTGCTAAGTTTTTCATTTCTCAAAATTTATGTGTCTTAGTCATCGTCTTTCATACCTTGTCAATTATTGCACATTGAGCACACTACCTTTCCTTTTCAAAAAGTTTTATAAATATTGAATACTTTGTGAATTTATTGTGCACCCTTTTACCAAATTATTGTGTACCCCAAACCAAATAGATGCTCCATTTGAATACGCCATCCGAATATCGACATGTGTGATGTTCCTTTCTCCCCAAATTTATTTCACACGGATCCTACAAACATATATTCCTTAGTTTTTTCCATGAAAACATTAACTAAGATCCTCTAGTAAAATCTTTTCATTATTTTAAGAGCAAGTTGATGAGAAGAACACATTTCCAAAACAAATACATGAACTAATGCATTCGTATTACAAAAGTTCATAAAAGAAACTACCCTATGAATTGAAATAAAAACTAATCTAATGATGTATGCCTTATTCAATTAAAAATAGTAGCTTCACTAATATTAGGTTTTAGCTTATTTCCATTAAATTCTCCTAATAAAAATTCTCCACTTATATTTTTCAACTTACATGCCCTAGTGGGAAATATTTCATGAATTTCATAAGGACCCATCCAATGTATCTTTAAATTCTTAGGATGGTACAATTTTTTTGAATCATACAAAGATACTTTGACATCCTTTAAGATTTTTATTCTTAATATGCTTACCATGCCCGACCTTTTATCTTACTTTCTTGATTCCTTGGCTCTATAATATATGCAATCTTTGTTCATACAACTAAAATAGTTTTGTGAGGTTCTCTATAATGGAGGCTTAATCATCCAAGTTTACAATGTATACTAATCTTAATGAGGAAACACGAACTCTATTAGTAGCATTGTTTCTTATCCAAAGACAAGTTGGAAAGAGGTAGCTTTATTAAACCATTTATAGGTTGTACTATATGCTTATAAAACCACTTTGAAACTTTATCATCCTAATCATTGTGTCCAACATCACATATTTTAGTCAAAGTGTTGCTAAGTATCTTGTTTAACACCTTGACCGCTCTAATGTCTTGTGGATGATAGGGAGTTGTCTTATGGTGTGCGACAATAATTTTGAAAAATCATCTTGTAATGTCTAGTTAAGGAAATAAGTTCCTCTATCACTAGTAAGGATCGAGGGACACCCATGATACCTATTTATAATGTTTTCCTAAATAAATCTAGCCATTTTCACTACTTTCAAACCCTTTGTAGGCACCTCCTCAACTAACCTTGTCAAATAATTTGTTTCCCTTATGGTGTAATGTGCTTGTGTCCTCTATGTGGCTAGATTAATTGGTCCTACAAAATCATTTTACCATTTCTCAAACATTTCTTGAGAGATAATAGGGTGTAACAGAAATATCATTATGCTTACTTGGCTTACCCACCCATTAAAAATGATCACATGCCCATGAATAATATTTTACATCTTTGGATAAATTCTTTGACTAAATTCCCACGAATAATATTCCACGTAGTTGTTTTTCTTACATAGTGTCCTAGAACTATGTGTTCATGTTCTTTATGTAGAATTTATTGTTTCTTATGTTCCACAATGTAATTCCACAAAGTATCTCATCTTGCCCCATTTTACAAAGTTCTCTATTAATTAGCTAGTAGGGTGCAAATTTTATCGCAAGTTGTTTCTTTTGTTATATCATCCAATTTTCTCGTGCCATCTAATACTATAAAAATAATACTATGTCATGAAGATCATTTGGTGGGCTCTTGACCTAAAGAATTTACACATCTTGTATTCCATCCTTAATTTCCTTAGCTTGTTCAATTGTATATATGTGCAAAAGATGGTTTGGACCTACATTATTCTTTCCCATCTCAACCACAACTAAGAATTGAAATTCTTGGAAAAATATTACTCAATGACATATCCTTCCATGTGAGACTAATTTATTCACCAAATGGTTTAATGGCATAAGATCTATATAAAAATGGAGTAGCTAGTAGATAAGGTCAAAATTTTACAGTTTATACACCATTGAAAGTGCTTCTCATTCATTTGTGGCATAAATTTTCTCTGTGTGAAACAACTTTCAGCTCACAAAAAGATAGGATGGTCCGTATTATCTTTTCTAGTTTGTGAGAGTATATTCCCTACCAATTTTTTTATGTATCTACATGGACATGAAATGGTGTACTCAAATATGGGAATTATAAAATTGGTGCACTAGTAAGCTTCTCCTTCAATTATTGTAATACTTTCTCTTGATCTTCACCCTATTTTAAAATCTAATTAATTCTTTAATATATTTTCTAGTGGCACAATTTTTTTTCGCATATCCCTTAATAGAATTTCTATAGTACTCAAAGTGTCCAAGGAAGGTGCATACCCTCCCTCTACATTTTTGGTGCTTCCAAATGCACTATTACTACAATATTTTCTAGGTAGACCAACATACCATCCATGCAAAGTATGTGCCCCAATAAGGTTCCAAAAGGTGTCACAAAGACACACTTATTTAAATTGAAAGAGATCTGGAACTTCCTATAATGCTTAAATATGAGTCTTAAATTATCAAAATTATCCTTTACTATCCTATATATTGCCCAATCATCTAGGTAAACATGTGGACAATTGAGGATACAATCCTCAAAATATGCAATAACTATTCATGAAAAAGACTGTTGGGGCATTCTTGAATCCAAACGACATCATTGTATAGGAAAATAAACCCCATTATGCCATGAAAATAATTTTGGTGTAGTCCTCCTTGGTGATTTGAATTTTATGTTACCCTAAAAACCCATAAGTGAATGTGTAGATTTATCTTCCCACAGTCCCCTCTAGAATATCTTATGTGAAAGTTGTTGGGAAAGGGCTCACAACATAAAATGATTTCAACTGAAGATGGTCTACAAAAATATTATGCATCCATCCTTCTTTATGTTAATGACCATGGGTATAACCCTTTATGAGTCTTCCATAGGTATAATGATTCATGTGGCCAGCATATTGTGAATATTTTCTTTTATTGACAATGTTGATCACTTGTCTTTTGTTGGAGCTAAACACACTGTAATCCCTTCTAATCAACTAATATGAACCATGTTACTAGTTATCACATGCCTCACTAGTTATATCCAAAAGGATTATGTGTCATTCCATTACAACTCACCCTCTTGAGCTGGTTCAAAAGTATCCAAATGTATTTCTTGTATATGTTATCAAAATCCTCATTTTCTTCAACATTCTTGATAAAAGGGAAACAATTACTTGAATTTTCTAATATTATTACGAGTTGTTTTCCATTTCAAAAACTGATGTAACACTTCTTAAAACATAATTATGTGTTATTTATATAGAACCATGTCCTTATAAGTAACACTAGAAATTTTTCTAGAATTTTTCTAGTTATGCCAAACTAATTCTCTAAAACTATCTATGAAACATTACCACCATTATTCTAATAGTTACATTTTTAAACATATCTATTGACATAACACACATCTTGTTTTCCATGAACAAAATGTGAGGAGATGGATGAAGCATTAGGTTCCCCATTTTATTCTAAGAATTAATTATCACATTATTAACCCTCAATCCTATATCTACCAATATGAAAGTGATGTGCCATTCATCTATGCATAACCTAATATTTTGTGATCAAAATATTCCACCTTAGCTAATTTGAAAGTTTTCCCTATACTTTTCCCAAATACTTATTGTGCACCATTTTCTTGATTTTATGAGAAAACCAATCTCTTAACAAAGGAATAAATTATTCAAGTGTGTAAAATTTTTCATACATATAAGAACTTGCCCATGTCTATTTTTTTCTAGTTCTAGGATTATAAGATCCTTATTTCTTATATGTGCATTCTCTCTTAGGAACTCAATATCGCCCGAAATTCATGAACAAACTCTTTTATCTATTGAAGAACGTCTTTTTGTTTCTATCCATCAACATATCCCTTTCTTCTATGTATTTATTCACATATTATGTTTTCTAGAGGGGGAGTGTAATCTTATGTGTGTGTCCGTAAATCCTCTTTTTCAATGTATATCTTATGGGAAGTATTTTTTTTTCTTGACACGCAAAATTTTGTTTGGTAGTCTACAGTAAGGTTACATAAAATATTAACCATTCACATGCCCTTATCACTATTCTATTTCATGAGTGCATAAATATTTGGGCAATCCTCAACCTTGTGCTCTTTCTAGCAGGTGCATGCAAACATGGAATGTTGGGAAATCAAGATGATAATTGTATGGTGATCCAAACTTGTAGCAAGTTCTAGGTGATAATATCCCACCTCCGTACTCCACCTTGTCTATGGCCACATCATCTTCACACATATATTACATATCCTTCTTCATTATTCTCTACAATATCATGCCTTAGTCCCAACAATGACACTTCATGAATATGATCAATTACGTTAAAATTTGCTATATCATGTGTGTTTGCATCGTAAATATTAATGTATAGTGACACTTTCTTCTAGATTTTCATTTTAATAGAGGTAAGTTTCTTGCATCATGGCTTCCTTCAAATATTTCACAAGTTAGTAGCATATATTTGACTCTACAACTATGGAAATTAGTCCTCTGTGCCTCCACTTCACAATCTAACGTAGGAACATCTCTCCTAGCACCCATTTATACATGTCATGAAGATTTTGGCTTGTTAGTTGGGTTAAGAGTCCTTAGGAAGTCTGTAGAATTCATTTCATGTTGTTTTCTTGAGCTCAGTGGTCAAAAATCAAAATTTACTTTTTCCTCCGTTTTAGTACATTTGAATTTTTTAATTAGTCTGAGCCATTTTAGCTTGCTAACATGGTATGTAGGAGTCTAAGAGGTGTTTACAAGCATGTTTCGTGGTATTACAATCTTTTTTGTGTCTTAAGGAGACTTTTCATGTTGTATAGTTGGTCATGTAGCTCATAAATCTTGTTTAAGCTCATTTCCTTCAAGGTGTGACCCTCCTCTTGTGACCATAACTATTAGTTATGGGGGAAACACGAGTTAAAGGAGGTATAAAATGTTATTTTGTAAAATTTTAAAGGATTTGTATGCGTGTGATTAAACCAAGCCAAGTTAATCAATAGAAACTAACACCAAGTAGTCTCAATAACTAAGCTAATCTAACAAAGCATCGTGATAAAGCAATGGAAGGGAAAATCTAAGTAATGAATCCAATTAAACATGAAATACTAAGCCATCCCTTGATTTTTTTATGGGATTTTATATTGTAGGTACTCCTTTTGTTGAGCCGAACGTGACTACATGCGATCAAAGGATGTTATCTCCATGAAGAGGAAGAGATCTCACCAATATGGCTTGATTGCCATGTATGGTTCTTCTCTTACTACTCTTTACAAGTAGAGGATAGAAGGGTATTATTGATCAATAATATTTTCAAAGTTGAAATGCTCTTATCATATGCATATAGTAACACTAGTATGTGTGGTATAAGATTGGAAGGAAGGTACTAGGTTATTTATATATATTTCCAATTTGGGAGAAGCTTGAAACCTAGTGAATGTGGGATAAAGGTAAAGTAAAATTAGAAAGGGATAAAAAAATTAGAGGGAATTAATTAGTGATTAACAACTTATGGGAGTTAGAGATGACTTGATTAATCAACTAAGATTTATTAATATGCCAAGTTAAGCTTAGAGAAGTTATTTAGAAGTGGTTTAGAAGGAAATTGGTAGAATTTGAAGGGTTTGAGAGTGGGATTTAACTAATAAAAATGTTTATTAGTTAAATAGAATATTAAAAGGTGTAATTAACTAATAAAAGTTAATTAAAAGAGTATTATGGCTAACGAAGTGTCGTTAATTTCCATCCAAGATAAAGGGAAGGCTAGGTAATTAATGAAGTGTCGTTAATTGACCAACATGAAGGGGAATATTAGCTAATTAGCAGGAAATCACTAATTATAACAAAATAATGGGAAAGGGCATAAACAATGAAATTTTAATATTAAAATTGTGTAGTCAAATTTAGGTGTCTACATTTACACTTCTTTGAGGTTGTGTGGTGCAAACGAGGCCACTTCAAAGATAGTAGACTATTTTAGACAATTTGAAGGAGTAAAAGAAAAATTAGTAGGATGGATGATTCCCCTCTTGTGTCAATGGGTGATATAAGAGGTCGATGGACGCTCGAAAAGAAGAAGAAAAAGACTAAATCGGGGAAAATCCCATCCGAATGGTAAGATAGACAACAATATATTGAATATGAATAGAGAGAATATATGCGAGAAGTGATCCCTGCATAATACCAATACAAACTCTTTTGTTGGAAATTTAATGTGGTTACCATTGTTAAGTGCAAGGGATGCTTTTCTTAACAAATCTTGTAGAATAAAAAAAGGGGTCATAGTGACATAAGTGATTCGACCTTGGCTAGGTTGACCAATGTGCAAATTGAGTGAGTACAAAAGAATTCATGTGTTTCTAAATATAGAAGAAATGAGGGAGGGTGGGGGATAAAAATGATCCCTATTGCCCCAGATGTGGTGGAAGAAAATGTTGATACAAAGGAAGTGATTCAAACTGGGCCTGATTGGCCATTGTTAGAATTGATAAAAAGAGGAGAATCTCATGCCTCAAGTGGAAGAAGTAAGGGAGGGGGAAAAATTGGAAAATGATATGTAGAAAATTAGTGAGATTGGAAATGGGAAGAATATACATGGAGAGTAGTAAGATCACAATGTAGTTGATGAACCATCTAGCTCAGAAGTAAATTTTTATTTGATATAAACATACAACAAAAGTGTAAAATGACATGAAGAGCCATAATACTGATTTTTGTTCATTGCTAAAGGATTGACTCAAAGAAAAATACATAAAGTAATGTAGTATGAGAAAGTAAACAAGAAGAAAAACAAACAAACAAGCACAAAAAAACATACTCAAACAAATAACGTTCAAGAAAGTTACACCAATGTTTTTGTTATCCAACTTCAGTTCCCAAATGTTTGAGTTATACGACAAGGGTAAAAATGGTGCCCCAAGAAAGGATACATGAAAGGGGAATATACGAAGGACATAAAATTCCCATGAAAAATCAATCATGCACTATGAAACTACCCCAAGTAATGATATATGCAAGGGAAGATAGACATAGTAAGCAAACCAACTTTGTTAATGGAGGAAGATCAAGATGATCCGCATTTCATGTGCTATAACAAGCATGCCCTAGAGTAAGATGTTTTATAGGGTAATTTTAAATTTTTGAGGATATTGTGTCTTGTGAATGATTAAATTTGTGAATGGTGTTTACCAAGTTTTTTGTATTTTTGAGGATTTTCCAATTTTTTGGATATTTGAAAATTTACCATTTTTTTGGATTTTTGAAAATTTTACCATTTTTTTGGATTTTTGAATTTTTACTAATATTTTGGATTTTTGAAAATTTAAGAACAAAGGATGAGAACAAAGTGTTTGGTACACCGAAAGAGCCACGGGGAAGAATTTTTTTTCCCCAGTGTGAAGAAATGTTGGTGCAAAATGACTATATAACTAAATAATTCATTGCGATAGAACGCTAATGCATAGTAGGAGGAAATAAAGGAAAAAGTTATCAAGGTGGAAGAAAAATTAATAATCTTGTGGGGAAAGAAAAATGAAGAATTAGGGTTTGGAGGGTATAATTAGTAGGGGAGGGGTAAAATCCATCATGACCTATTTGTGCTATTATACTTCTTTTTCCCTTTACAAGAGATTTGAACTTTGAGATTTGGGTGAGATGACACGATTACATGATAGGATACATCGTGTAGATCATTTTTTAGAGTACAGTGACTTCCAGGATGACGATGTTATGGTAAGTGATGCATTTAATTTTTCTTGAGTGCATTTAATGCATTTATTATCCGAGATGAAAGTGGAATTTTACCGCTAGCACATATAAGTATACACATTAGCATATTCAAAACAATGTGCTAGCGTGAACTTCATGCGCTAGTGTTTCACTTGATTCTTAGACGTTTCTTTGAGTCTTTGTCGAAATAGATTGGGTAATGGGCGTAAGAGGAATACCTGTGAAATGCTAGTTGATGGGTTGTTGCGCGTATATGACTTTTGAATCCACGCTTGATTGTGAGAGCTTACTTTTGGCTAGGAGGAACTACCTGTAATGAAAAGAAAGACCACTAGAAAGAGTTAAACAATATGTGCGAAGAACTACCTAGCGTGTGTTAGATTCGAGAAGTTTGATACTTCCTAGATGGTCACAATCCACCGTTTAAAACAATTTAATGCATGTAATAAAGTAAATCCTATTGTAATTGAAATGATTTGGGTATCTCATCAAAAATACAATAAGACGGATCTAATCTAACAGGATAAGTTAAAATAAGATCTAAAGGTCAAGTAATTGGTTCTAGGTCTCTGCAGTCTAACAAAGGTTTCGTAGGTCACAGTGAATAAGGATGATTTGGGAATAGGTGGGTAAGTCACTGTTCTAGGTTGTATGGGGAAATACAAAGACTAATTCCAGCTTAAGGGTGATCGACGCGCTTGGTTGGGGAAAACCGGTGCCGATTCTTATGGAATACTGGGAATGCCACAAAATGGGCTTTGATCTCCCTTATGATTGTACAAAGCAATTGTTTGGTCATAATGAGGTACTAGGCTTCTTGGGTAGGGCTTGGCAAGGTTTTAATTGGTATATGAAGGGGGAGTATAAAAGGAGGTCAAAGGGTGGCTAGGTAAACAAAGAATGACAATACAATGATGGAATAAATGAACTAGAGAAGTAAATTGTTCCACTTACTTGAAATCTGGTTTTGAGTGCCCGTGAGTGATGAATGAAGGTACTGCGAAGGGTTTGAATGTTGTAGATGATAACCAAATGTAGGAAAGCTTCGCATGGGATGCATGTGCATTCCTTTTTGCTTGGTTGGCTCAAATCAGTGTTAGAGTGAGTGTTGGATGGTTGTGCAAGAGAAAATGCTTGATCTCCTTCCTTGCATGCATGTTCTCATTGAAATTCATTCTTAGAAGATGTGATATCTCTCAGAATGTGCCAATATATATGCCAACCTGGAAAATAAGGTTTTTGGGGGTTAAAAGGTGACCGACGGTGATTCCAAACCAACCAGAGATGGTTAGGGTAACCGGTGCCGGTCGAGTGGGATTTCCTAGGTTTACTAAACTAGGAGATCCTCTTGATTTTATGGGATCTCATGTCGTTAACCTACGGATTAGATTGAAGATTATAGTAAGCATGTGAGAATGCTATTAGAGGGAATGTAGGAATTGATTTTTAGGGTTTGGTTAAGACTCAATTAGTTATGGCAACTTAATAAGAATAGGTTTTAGGGTGAGTTGGCTTGATGAGTTGTCTAGGTGAGGTGTATGTGGACATTATCCGAATTAAGATATTTAAATAATAAATATGGTGAGGATAATGAATTAATTAAATTAAATTAATTATATTAATATTATAGTGAGGTGAAGGGGACATGACTAGGTGAATGTGATGAAGGTGTTTATTTATCGAGGGACTAAATGGGACTGTGACCTAATTTTAGTGTCTACATTTTTCCCCTTTTTGTTTCGTAGCTTGTATTGGTAAGCGACGCTAACAAAAATAAGATGTGGTTACCCCATGTGTGGGTGAAGGTGATCCCCCTCAAACCAAGAACTGACGAGGCAGAAGGTAGAATCGGTGAGTGGTTTGATAAAAGGTAAATGTGAGAAAGGGAAAGGTGGGGAGCGGGTGGAAAAAGGAAAAAGGTCGATGCGGGAAATCTAGGTAATGGGTCAAGGTCAAAGGTAGTAATAGTCAAACACATGCACATGTATAAACTGCAACACACTACCGAGTTGAAGAGTAGTCAAACTCTACATTGTCTAAGGTCAATAGGTTTATCCAAACAAGGTTGAAGTGATTCTGGTATCCAAGGTATAGGATATGGTCAGGAAACACAACGTAGGTTAGGTGCGGAATATTTAAGTATGTTCTAGTACACCAAAGGTAGGGCCAAGATAAATGGTCATGAAAATAGGCTAGGTAAGGTCATTAGGTCAACAAAGACAAGTAACATTACCGCAAGGTATAGCGAATACGTGAGGTTAAAGGTCACTAGCGATGGTTCAGTCCAACTATCTCAGGTCACGGCACGTAAGGCCGAGGGATGGGTAAAATAATGAGTCCCTAAAGAAGGATAAGGGTAGGTAGTCAATGATGAGGTCAGAAGGTGAGATAAATAGTTAGGGTAAGTATTAGGTGGGGTAAATGGTTAGGGTGAAGGTTAGGTGAGTTAAAATAGGAGGGAGGGGCAGGGTAAGAGGGCAAAATTTAGGGTAATGTGCAAGAGAAAGTGATCGATGCTGGTCAAGGGTATTCAATGTCAATATAGGTCAACCGACCATGGTAAGGTAGGGCATGCGACCGATGCTGGTGAAGGTGAACCGGTGTCAGTTAGGTCAGGTTTGTTATAAAAAAAAAAATCCATGTTTTTTGTTATTCATTTGTCATTTAGTGAATTGAGAAAATGACAAAAGAGAGAGAAAAGAGGGAAAAGTGTCTAGACAAAATGGAGCATTGAGTTGGCGGTGTGAATGGTAGGTGATTGGTGGGTCCATAGGATCGATGCATGTGATTTGATTGGTTGGAGATGTGGGTGGAGATTTAGTGATGGCAGAGGCCAGAGAGGGATCAGGTGGGCCACCGGTGTAGTGGCTAGACGTGCCACCGAGATGACGGTAACACGATGAGGTAAGCGTCTAACTCTAGTTGTATTTGGTTAGATAGATTAGAGGATTTGCAAATTGTTTTGTGGTTTTTGTTTTGGGTGGGAAAAAATAAAATTTGGAAATGGGAGGGTAAAGTAGGGTAAATAAGAATGGGGAGAGAAATAAGTGGGAGAGGAGGGGAGGGGATGAGGTGGAAAGGGAGGTGTAGGTGATTTTAGGTGGGTAGAAGGGGCAGGGTGAGTAGTTTTTGAGAAAGGGGGGTTGGGGTTGTAGGTTTTTTCCGTGATGCTGACCGACGTCGGTCGAGCTTGGATGGCATTAGTAGTGTGTAACTGGTATCGGTCACTAAATAGGTGACCAATGTCGGTTAAGGGATGAATGGGGTTGGTTAAAGATAATCGACACCGGTCGATGTGGAGAACAAGGGGTCAAAAGTGCCATCGGTTGGGTGATGAATATGGGTAGGGGTAAAATAGGGTGTTAGGAAACGATATGGGGCAAGTATGGGTGTAATCAATATATATTAATGTATTGTTTGTCTTAGATGTAGGGGAGAGATCAGTTATGTATACAGACGGGTTCCACCCTTGCTTGTGACACAGTGTGCGGCGTAACGACTCCCGAGGAGCTGCAGCATGTGGAGGCAAAGTGGGCTTGAGTGGGGCTTGGCACGCTATTGACATGTATTCTCGACAGCCTAGTTTGATGGTCACACTCATCGATAGATGGGATTTCACGACCAACATGTTCCACCTGCCGGTGGGTGAGATCACTATCACCATGGAGGACGTGTTCAGGATTCTATGTCTACCCATATTGGGTACGCATATCTACTCTATTTCCTCCGAGGCCTCGAAGGAGATGATGCTAATGGTGTTTGGCAAAGGGGATGGCCGAGATGACATTCCATAGTGCCAGCATTCACCATGGAGAGATGTACCTAGTCCATCCGGAGGAGACGAGGCTAGTGGTTCTTTTGATGGAGGCAATGTGTTGCTTTGCCTTTGTCAAATAGAGAGGGTGGAAGTTTTTCCCAATCATTAATGGGGTACTACACAACATGATGATAGATCAAAATTACTTTTCCGGGCACCATCATTCCCGGTGCAGCTATATAGGAGTTGTGGGTGTATGCGCAGTTTAGCCTATGTTGTACCTTCTTACTACACTACGTTGGGCTTATGAGCACATAGTTTGTGTGTGGCCAGTAGGGATGCCCTGAGTAGATGCATTCCCACCAAGATTGGTGTGGGTGGGGTACAGGCGATGGGTTCCTGCTATTGGAGAGTAAAGATCTAGATAGGCCCAAACATGTTGTGGCCTATTTTCGAGGTTATTGGAGGGGTTTTCTATAGTGGACATCATATGGAGACCTTATGTGGTATTCCCCTCATTTAGGAATATGTATTAGGAGCTAGCTAAGTTCCAACTATTGAGATGGATACAGGGTCGCCATGTCGGGGAGCACGAGATGATCCCAGTGGACAGAGTTAGGCGGCAATTTGGGCTATTATAGGACATACCTCTGCCCTTCCCATAGTACAGGAGAGACGATGTGGAGAGGCCCTTACCTCTACCACAGCCGATAGTGCCCACAGAGCAGGAGGAGCAGGATGTGGACTGGTAGATAGATGATTTCGGGGTCACAAATAGGTACAGATAGTGGTGGGTGGTGAATTTATGAGCTATACCACCCAGACCAGGGTAGTCGATCTAGCCACCATCACGGTGTAGAGAGACACCCTACAGGGGTAGGTGGCTACTCTGATTACCCAATTGGGTATGGTACAGACACAGTTGGTGAGCTCAGAGGTAGAGGTAGCAGAGCTACATGTACAGTGGCTAGTTTATAGACCCAGATAGTCGGTGGTGGGGATGGAGATGGAGAGGAGGATGATGGTCAGGTGGCGGCCTTACAGGCATAGGTGGTAGGTTTGTAGGGCTAGTTAGCCACATCCTAGGCATAGATTGGGGCCTTACATTCCCAGATATAGGAATAGAGGTAGGGCACCACCATAGCACCGGGACCGGTCCCACACATGCGGAGTGGGACAGGTCTTGAAAGATAGGTACAAGGGCCGAGGCCTATGGGACCACCACACACCATGCTTATATCTAGGTTACGAGATGCCCTAGGTGAGGCCAGATACTACCAGGACCAGCTGATGGCAGTTGGGATAGACTTTCTATCCTATGGAGAGTACCGGGCATAACAGGCATCAAGTGAGAGGATGAGATCCCACACTCATAGTGTGGAGAGCACAAGGGGCCATCAAGCTCCGAGGCCAAATCAGGGAGAGGCTACCAGCGCACGAGAGACTAGATCCGGGTGAGGTGCTAGTAGGGATGCAACCACCACCTCGATGGGTGGGGAGATGTTATCTCGGTCACTGACAAGGTGGCAAGAGGTAGAGGGTACAGGTGATACAGAGATGGAGGATATCCGTCAAGATGCCTGATATGTGGGTTTTGATTTGTGATGTATTATAGTCATTTTTGTGATATATACCAAAGTGTGTGTGTCGAGAGATAGTTTTATTTTTATCACATCCCGGCTGCGTGCCGAAGATAGTGAGGATGTACTAGAGGTTTATGTATATTTTGAGCATATACCAGCTGTGTGCCAAGAGAGATTTTGTATGGGTTTATTATTTTATTGTATATGAGACCATTTGTAATGAAATTACTTGTATAATTCAAATCATGAGTAGAAAAATAACACCAAATAACACAAAGTATTCTAGAATAATAATCTCAATATGTAATTAGAATAGCTTTGCAACTTCGAGGGGGCAACCTCCAAACCATACAATAAGACTCAAATGCTCCAAATGATGATGAAATACTACCTAAAATCACCTATATATACTATTCATATGTTATGGCCAAGACCAAGGCCGACCTAATAAGCATGAGAAAGTATAAATGATATAATAAAATGATATGGTAAGCCATAAGTTGGCTACTCATATCCTAATACAAGAAATAGGTTAAGGGTGTAGCATTCCCTTCCTTCAAAGCAACATTGTCCCCAATGTTGAGAAGATCCGGGTACTTGCTATAGGAATGTCATAACTTCCCATGTTGCATCTTCATTGTCCATATTATTTCACTTGATCAGCACTCAAGTAATAACCTATGTCCTCTATCTTTAGTGTATGTTTGAAGGATGCATTTAGGTTCCAAGATGACTCTCCCCTCCTCATCGAGCTCAGGTAACACTGTTTGGGTTGATAATCTCTATCCAATTACTTTCTTCAAGTAAGAAACATGAAAGACTGGATGTATTTTGGTTGGTTGTGGAAGTTATAATTGATATGCTACAAGTACCAATATTCTACAATACTTGATAGGGGCCATAATACTTTGGTGAAAGTTTTTTATCCTTTTATTGTTGTTTCAAAGACATTTGCTTATATGGTTGTAACCACACAAAAACCCAATCACCAACTTCAAAATGCCTTTCTATGCGATGTTGATCATCCTGTTGCTTCATGCGGTTTTGTGCCATGACCAAGTTCTCCTTGAGACTAGAGAGGACCTCTTGTTAATACTGAATGTGTTCTTCTACTGCTCTAACCCATGGTTTTCCTCTCAATTATGATGTGATGGATGGTGGATGGTACCCATAGAGTGCCAAAACAGAAGACATTTTAGATGAAGTATGGAAGGAATTGTTATACCACCATTCTGCAAGTGGTAACCATTGGACCCATCTTGCTTGTTTATCTGATGTAAAGCAATGGAGATATCCCTCCAAACACTTATTTACAACTTCTATTTTCCCATCGACCGGGATGATAAGAAGAGCTACGAGCTAACTAAGTACCCAAACATGAGAATAAATTAGTCCAAAAATTACTAGTAAATATAGGGTCTCGATCACTTACTATAATCTTCGGTGTCCCATGAAGCTTTTGAACTATGTCCATGAAGGTTATTGCTACCGTGCTTATAGAAAATGGGTGTGCCAAGGCACAAAAATGAGCATATTTGGTGAGTCTATCCACCACAACCATGATGACATTTTTTCCTTCAGATTTAGGCAATCCTATGATAAAGTCCATGGAAACCTCTTCCCACCACTAGCTAGGAATAGATAGAGGTTGTAGAAGACCTAGGGATCGAACTGTTTCACCCTTATTTTGTTGACAAACCATGCATTCTGCCACAAATTTTTGGACATCCCCTTTGAGACCTTCCCAAAATAAATCTTGTTTGACTTGATGATAAGTATTCAAGAATCTAGAGTGCCCCCCTACTAGAGAAGAGTGAAGCTCAAATAGAATCCTATTTTTAAGAGTGGAGTTATTACATAGGTATAATCTATCTTTATACCATAAAGAATCCCCTTTCAATACAAATTTTTTAGACATGCTTGGATCATTCTAGAGATGATGAATGATGTTTTGTGTGGTTGGGTCATTTCTCCATTCGGACCTTGCCTCATCTATCTAATCTTCCTGTAATATGGATATGGCACATAACAAGGTCTGCAGTTGATTCATCTTTCCATGACAGAGCATCCACAACTACATTCTCCTTCCCTTTCTTATAGATAATATCAAAATCATATCCCAACATCTTGGAGACCCATTTTTGTTGTTCTTCAGATGATAAATGCTGCTCCAAGAAGTATTTCATACTATCATGATCTGTCTTCACTTTAAAGTGTCTTCCTATGAGATATTTTCTCCATTGCTTTACTACATGAAGTATGGCTAGCATTTCCTTATTATAAGTCAGCTTGAAAAGATTCTTACCTTTGAATCGACGGCTCAAAAAGGAAATAGGATGGCCTTCTTACATGAGAAATTCCCCCATACCCACCCTTGATGCATCACAATCAACAATGAATGTTTTGGAAAAATCTGGAGTAGCCAAGATTGGAGTGGTGCACATGGCCTCCTTTATTTGCTCAAATGCTTTGGTTTCATCCTGACTCCAATGGAAGGATTCCTTCTTTAATAAAGTTGTGAGAGGTGTAGATATGATTTCATAATTCCTTACGAATCTTCGGTAATAACCTGTAAGCCCCAAAAATCCTCATAGATTCTTTAGGGTTTTTAGAACCTTCCACTCCCTCATGGCTTTGATATTATTAGGATCCACTTTAACCCCTTCATGAGAGACAATGTGACCCAAATATTCAACCTCCTTGAGTCCAAAAGAACACTTAGAGGGCTTTGCATAAAGTTGATGTTGCTCAAGGGTTTCCAAAACCTTATTTACATGATGTAAATGTTCCTCCCATGTTTTGCTATAAATTAATATATCATCAAAAACACTAAGACAAACTTCCACAGGAATGACTTAAAAATAGAATTCATCAAACTTTGAAATGTAGAAGGTGCATTTGTGAGTCCAAAAGGCATTACCAGGAATTCATAATGGCCTTCATGTATCTGAAAGACAGTTTTATGAACATCCTCATCCTTGATTCTGATTTGGTGGTATCCCAAATGAAGATCAAGCTTTGTAAAATAAATAGCACCATACAACTCATCAAAAAAATCATCAATTACAGGAATAGGAAAATTATCTTTGATTGTGTACTTATTAAGTTCCCTATAATCAGGACACATGTGCCACATGTCATCTTTCTTCCGTACCATCACTACTAGAGAAGAATAAGCACTCTGACTATGACGGATAATTCCTGCTTCCAACATCTCTTGTACAATCTTTTCAATTTCACTCTTTTGCACATATGGGTACCTATAAGGTCTGATGTTAGGCGGTTGACTTCTTGGTAATAACTGAATAGCATGATCATGATCTCTCTTTGGAGGTAAGCCCTTTGGTATATTTTCAAATACAATAGAGTGTGCATCCAACACTGCTTGCATATCTGATGGTATAATGTCCTTAGAATGATGAGCCTCCAATGAAAATAGTTGTGCCACAAATCCCTCTACACCCTTTTTAGTATTTTGTGCATCTGATGAGAACTTACTATTTGTGGAGACTTTGCTCTTAAGCCTCTTAGCTCAAAAGTCCTTCCTTCAGAGTGAAATCACATGAACAAGTCTTGGAAGTTCATCTCAATGGTTCCCAAAGTGGTAAGCCATTGAACCCCTAACACAATGTTTGCTCCTCCCATAGAAATGGAATACATGGGACTATTTAGTATGTAATCTCCCATGGAAAGCTTAATGCTATGGAATTTTCCAGAACAAGTAATAGTACCTCCATTAGCAATCATTACTTGACATTCAGAGCTAGATAAATGAAGCAGTTTAGGCACACTGCTAACTTATGATTGATAAAGTTGTGAGTAATTCTGAATCAATCAACACTATGACCCTCTATTTTTTTAGAAATCCAACAACCTTTAGGGTTTGTGGGGTGCTAATACCTGAAATTGCATGGCATGAGATTGTTGGCTGAGGATCTCCTGACTCCTCCTCTAGCTCAACCAAGACCTCTGACTCTAAATCTTCATCTTCACTAGGCCCATCAATGTAGAACAACTTCTTTTCAGCACATTTATGTCCTGGTCCAAATTTACTATCACAGTTAAAACATAAACCTTTTTCTCTCTTTTCTTCAATTTGTTGAGGTGTCAATCTAACTAGTCGAGGGAGTGTTTGGAGCCAAGGTGTTGCGATCTCTAGTATAAGTGAAATGTTGTCTCCTACTTGAAACAAATTTCTCCTCTACCCTTCTTGGCATAATCATCAAATCAGAAACCTTATGAGGATTAAAAATACGCACCTCATGCTCAATGTGATCCTTAATACCCCTAAGAAATAGGTCATTCAGATTCTCTTCAGTAATATTTTCCACCCATAGAGAAAGGTTTTGAAAGTGATGAATGTAATCCTTAATAGATCCTATCTGTCTCAATTTTGCTAATTGGCTAAAGTAATTATCTGACACACTAGAACTATAGTGTAATTGCAACTCTTTAGTGAACACTGTCCATGTAACATTGAGACCACTCTTCTACCTTTGAGCACATAACCATCGATACCAGACGAATTGGTCAGGTTCAAGATACAAAGCTGCATGGTCACCTTTTTTCCTAGTGGAATCTAATGTAGTTCAAAAAAATTCTCCATTTGGTTGATCCAATTGAGTGGATCCTTTCCATCAAACTTACACATCTCCACTTTTGGAAACATAGTACGGGCCTGCAGAGTGCTCGTATTTGGATTGTGCACACTCGAAGATCCACTCTGGCTCATGTGTCTATTATGTTGACCTGAGGATCCACCTTGATTGACATAAGTATGATTACCCATCATATACATACTAAAGTTTTGCATGAAATCCTCCAATATTTTTCCAATCCTATCCACATCTTCTTTGCTGGCCACTCGAGATTCGAGGTCTCTCAGGTTAAACTCAAGTTGGCTTACTTTGTGGTCTATCGAAGTAAACCCTAACCCTGAGGAATCTGTAGTTATATCTTCTGTATCCAACTCCTTAACTACTATCTCATCCTTTTCTGGTGTTTTACCTAAAGTGATGGGATTATTTTTAACTCTTGTGGAAGGCCCCGCCATAATGCCCCAAAATAGTAGGATGTAGAGATCATAATCAAATTTTAGGGTTTCATATTTCAATACGAATTCAGCCAAATATAAAAAAACGTAAAGAACAAACCCCAAATAATTGTCTTTTTGCTTTCCAAAATGTAATGAATTTGAAAAAATTCCACAATTTTCACCTTAAGGAGTGATTTTATGAAAAAACCTAAATTTGTAATAACTTTTGAAAAATAGATCAAAAAGTCTAAAATTTTCGTGGGTAACTTACTTCAAATGTTTTTCAACTCTAGTAAAACTATCTCCCACCAATTTTATTTGGTTCACAATATATGGTGGAAACAAAAAATTAGGGTTTTTACCCTAATTTTGGCCTAGATCGCAGCTCTGATACCACTTGTAATGAAATTACTTGTATAATTCAGATCATGAGCATAAATATAACACCAAATAACACAATATTCCAGAATAATGATCTCAATATGTAATTAGAATAGCTTCGCCACTTCGAGGGGGAAACCTCCAAACCATACAATAAGACTCAAATGCTCCAAATGATGATGAACTACTACCTAAAATCCCCTATATATACTATTCATATGTTATGGCCAACACCAAGGCCGACCTACTAAGCATGAGAAAGTATAAATGATATGGTAAGCCACAAGTTAGCTACTTATGTCCTAATACAAGCAATAGGTTAAGGGCGTAGCACCGTCTTCAAGCGTGCCAACATTTTTTTGAGATAGAAATGATGGGATATCCACATATATTGTATTGAGATACACATTTATTTATATGATGAGATACATGAGATTCCTGATTTGTTGATGTTTTGATGAGATTTTTGATTTGTTGTTTTGATATAGATGGAAATTAGGTGAGTTTAGCATGATGAAGTTAGGTTTGGTTTAGGCATGGATTGAGTCAGGTCATAGGCATGGATTGAGTCAGGTCTTAGGCATGGATTGAGTCAGGTCATAGGTATGAATTGAGTCAGGTTTGTTTAGGCATGGATCAAGTTAGGTTGGTTTTGGCATGAATTGAGTTAGGTTTGTTTAGGCATGGTTGAGGCATGGATCGAGTTAGGTTGGTTTAGGAATGGTGGAGTCGTGTTTGTTTGAGTTGTGATTTATTAATTTGTGTAATGAATGACAATATGGGTCACGTTTAAGATGCTTTATAATATATGTATGATGATGGTAGAAAAATGGAAGTCATAATAAATGTATATTGTGATGATGATAACAATGTTAAGCAATTTGTTATGTATGTGGTTTAATTTCCAATTTTGGATATAAAATGGAAACTAAGTGGGGTATGATGTAATGTGAGGAAGATGAAAGATGAATTGTTTATGGTAGAGAGTGGCTGAGCTAACCTCTAAGAGCCCCATGCCCTTGGAGTACTACCTACATAGTCTCGATAAAAAGGAACCTTAGGCTGATGTTGTTCTCCCATGAGTGGGGAAGAACATGATGAGGTATGAAAAGGAGTTAGTAGGTTTTAGGTAAGTTGTGGGTTTAGGTAATGGTAGGTGATGGTGAGTTGTAGGTAAAATGATATAGGTGATGTCGATTGTGGCAAAAGAAGAAGATGATACCAAAGGTAAACGTCGAAGACCAAATCCTGTATAAGGTAATCAAAATGTAAATAAAGATAGTCAAAAGATGATAGGGGGAAATAAAGCCACCTGATTGGTTATGATCATACCGAGTAGATCATACCATGGAGGAGGTGATGAATGTAAGACCCTAAAGACATTGCATGATTGATTGTTCTAAGGTGAAAAGTAGTCACATGAACACTAAATCTCTTGGTTTCCAAGGGTCCCTTGAGGTAGTAGGAAATGGGAGCGGGCATGGTGAGAAGAGTGAAAGGTGGATAATTTTGTATGGTATGAGGTAGCATGTTATTTGGGAAAGAGATCCGAGGTCACAATGGGAAAGTCCATGACTAAAAGTATTTAGTTTTGACTTGTATTTGAGATAGAGTGATCGATGTGGGAAGTCTATATGGGATGAGGAATTTAACTCCTTGAGTTCTTCGTGAAGTTGATCGATGCGAAAAACTTCGGTTGCTCTATTTTATTTTTGAAAGGGCTTTACATAGCTATCCTTCAAGGGAGAAATCTATTTATAGCAGCGATTGTCGAGAGGTAGATGTCCTTTTGAGGGAGTCATCATTTTATTAGAAGTTTGAATCAAGGATTTGTGTCCCACATGAGGGATTTGAAGTCATGGACAAGACCAAGGTGGAGAAGAGGAATCTTGTCCAAAGGCGGGGTGAACGACCATGGGATCTCATCTAAAGGTAGACGAAAAGTATCCATGAGAATCATGTTATGTGTAGCGCCGTGTAGTACAGGACATTCAAGAGAAGGTAACAAGTGACAAGTACTCACATGATTCTTGTTTAATCATTGGTAAGGTGTGTGAAGTGAAGAGCACTCAAGGGATGAGCATGGAGAGAGACAAAATGTGATGTAGGACTATAAGTCAATAGTAGAACGGTCGAAGATGCAAGGCATTAAGGGGTTCAGGTTTGGGTTTACCATTGAGTGAAGATAAATGATAAGCACCTGATCCATAAGTATGAGTCATGATGTATGGTCCAAGACAATTAGGAGAAAAGTTTCCCCATTTAATTTTTTCTGCTTTGGTTACGTGTTGATTTTCTTTCAGGACAAGGTCACCGACTTGGAAGGTTCATTCATGGACACGTTTTTCATAGGCACGTTTGATATGTTTTTGGTAAACTTGAAGGTGATCAAGAGTGTTAAGATGACGTTTTTCAAATAACTCAAGTTGTGCCAAATGGTCCTAACGAAAGTCATCATCATTGAGCATGTCATGGAGAGAAATATAGAGTGAGGGAATCTAGACTTCAAGAGGGAGGATAGCCTCTATACTGTATACCAGAGAAAAAGGTTTGGAAGCAATGGAAGTGTAAATACTAGTGCGGTATGCCCATAGGGAAAAGGAATGTGCGTATGCTAGTCCTTCCCATTATCGTTAACCACTTTCATGAGAGTTTTTTTATGGTTTTGTTAGTGGATTCAGCTTGGCCATTGGTTTGTGGGTAATAAGGTGACGAAACTAAGTGAATACCGAAGGCGTCACAAATTTTTTTATTTTTTTTTTTTGAATTGTTTTCCATTATTAGTGATGAGGTGATGAGGAATACCAAAGAGAAAAATGATGTGATGATTAATGAACTCACATATTTTCTCGACTTTCGTGGAGATGAGTGGTATGGATTCCACCCATTTTGTGTAGTATTCGGTAGCGGTGATGATCCATTGATGTTGTTGGGAAGAATGGGGTTTGATCTTGTGCTCAAAGAAAAGTTGTAGAGAGCCATGAATTTGGGGTAAGAATTCCTAAAGAATCCCCAAAGGCTTCAAGAAAAATCGAGTGGACCATCCAATAAGAAATGAACAAGATCTTCTAACTAGCATGCATTATGAAGTAAACATTCAAATTTAAGCTAATTAAACTATCTCTATTCTTTGAAAGCTTTAAAATAATGAACCTAATAAGCCCTAAGCAATCAGTTTTAGTGATTAAGAGAAAGAGATCTCCCCATTATAGGATTTTTGAGCCAATGGTTCTTCTCTTTTACTCTACAAAGTGGATTGACAATGCAAAAGTGAAGTAAATAGCTCAATATCTAAACTAGAAATGAAATCTAGAAATGAAAACTAGAACCTAGATACAAAATACTATAATCTATGCTTAGGAAGAAGGGAGGAATTCTTGAAAATGAGAGAGGGGGTCTATCCCTATATATAGTTTTCCATTTGGGAAAAAGGGGAACTTGGGTGCATGTGGGACAAATACTAAATTCCAAAAAGCACTTTTAGCAAGTCAAAGCTTACTTCGACTAGGTTTAGGAGAGACAAGCCATGTTTAAGCTTAGTTAAACATGTTTAGGAGGTGATTAGGTTTTGGAGAGAGTTTTGAAGGGTCATATCAATCTAATGGAATGGATTGAGAGGGCAGGAAGGTGGTAGAAGTGGACTAGAAGAAAGTAAGAATTCCCACCGGGTCAGGTTGCCTCCCAAGAGGAATTCTAGTGGGTATATATGTCCCACTACAAGTAGGTTTTACCACATCGGGATCCACCTCCTCAGGCTCCAGGGGGTGGTGATGATGGACGACTTGTTGTATTACAATAGAAGCTACATGTTGCTATAGTGGTACAACTTTAGGTGGCCGCAAAGAGAAATTAGGCCGGAGGCATTTAGGTAATGACCGAGAGAAACCAAGCCGGTCTCGGTACAAGATAGTGGTAGTGCTATATGGCGGGTCAAATTACATAGTTGGTAGCGCAGGGCGCTCAGTTAGCAGTGCCTTAGGCTAGGTATAGAGCCAGTTACATAGTGTCATGGTCCAAGCATGACCAGGTGTAGGCCGAGGGACAAGGCTATTTGATAGAGAGAGATCGTGTCCGCATCAATCTATAGACTATTACACTAGAGAGAGATCGAGAGACTACCACTGCTAGGCAAGTTGATGCTTGTGACAGAGGTTGATTGATAGGCGAGTGTGATGCCACCTTATAGGTAGCCTTGGCCACAGGAGATGAGGATTTGATACGTGACACCATCAAGGCCACAGGTGAGGCTCTCTATTATAGGACAACCTACTTTCGAGTAGTTCCAGTAGAGGAGTGAGTGACGCCATATGCCCAGCTTGATGTGAGCCGCATAGGCTCTAGATCACGAGGTCGGTGTACGTACCCAAAATTGTAAGGTACTTTATCTTTGGAACGGTTTAATAAATGCCCCAATGATGATACAGTCTGCTCGCATGGTGTTCGGGATCCGAGAAAGAGCTCTTCGGATATGCGTTAACATCCCGCATACCCCACTTAGCCCCCGTGTCCTTTGTTTTCCCATTTTTCCCTCTTTTCTTGCCCCTTTGATCTTCATGACAAAACCACCGCCCCGGCAGGAGGCGGTCTCGTGACCGCCGCCCGAACGGGCGGCGGTCTATAACCGCCGCCCGAGTAGAGGCGGCGGTCTGGCACGTTTTCGAAACGCCCTTTTGGTGCCCAACCCACGTGAAATATCACGTTTCACCAGCTTTTCTTTGCCGACTTGAGCATGCATTAATGTTTTTGGTCCCCTGGGCAGTGTTTTTCCTTTGTTTATTGTTTAGGAGTTCAATTTGGTTTTGATTCTTGGGTGTTTGAATTCCTATAAATGCATGGTTTGTGTACATGAAAATGGTCTCGATTTGGTCTGATTTTGGTCCGATCTTGTCTGCTTTTAAATTATTGTTTAGTTATTATTTCTAGATACGCTTAAAATAGTTTGTTTTCCTTAGAATTGTTAGAATATTTCTTATAAAGATAAAGGTTATATATGTTAGATTTATTTCACATAGTTAGAATTTGTTTCATTACGGTTAGATTGCATTTTGATCTCGCGTATGACCATAACAGGACCACAACAACCGAGAGTTTATGGTTGTGATCCATAGATCCCACACCTAACGAATCCATAAGAGAATTGGATATAGACACTCGGTCTACGCACACTAGTATTTCAGTCTACTCCAATTCCACCTATCATCATCCAACAGTTATCCCTACTGGACATAACAGCTAACGAAGCTAGAGAATTCTGGACTAGGCCAGAGAATTGTCCATAGAGTTGACTATATTCACCATATGACCCTATCAGGAGAAATACATGAAACCATCCCGGGTCATTTCCCACGCATTCCACAACCCATAGATCGAATCACGCCAGAGCTCGATATTGATTGGAGCCTTCGAGCAGTCATCCTTGTTGATCGATCTATCACACTAGTCCAGGTTAGAAGGGCCTTCTTTGCCTTAGATTCACAGATTCCATTAGTGCGTGTCGAAGATATTAGATTTCCTAACTAGTCTATCCATATACTACCTATATTCCATCTCCACCGGCTATCTCGGCACGACCTCGGGAGGTCGGGTACGCGGAAGAGTCACTTGTAGATTCTCACGCTTGCTTGTCACTTTTCCGACGTACAAAATTGGTGAACCCGATGTGAAACTTACAATTGCTTCACCTTCTCTCTGAGAAGTTTCATCTTATCCAAATCACCTTCGCTCCTTCCCATTATTCTGCGGGTATTCATATACCCCCCGAATATGTCGGGATTCGATGCATATGGCAGACCCCTCCTGGGTCTTGAGGCATATTATGCCCAACAGAATAGACAGTCATCACCCTCACTCTCAATGTGGGGCGACAACTATTCAACTAGTCAGTTGTCAACGCAAACTCCAAGGACTAGATATAACTCGTCCTTCCAAGCAGAGGGGTTGGAACAACTCGCTCAAACACAAACAGAGCCTTCAGGCTCAAACAATATGACATTTACTGGAGAATCTGTTTCATCTCCTCAGATGCTACTTAGACCACATATTAGTAGACAATCAGACCCATACTCGGTTCTAGATGACGAGTACTCAATACGTTATCCTAGGAGTGAACAACGCTCCCCGGGTATGTACCCACCTGTAGGAGGTTTGCAAATACAGCCCGAGTCCTCTCCTCAAGAAAATACCTCTATGCCATCACGTATAGAAAATACTCTCAGAGATGCTTGGCAAGATAATGATCAGTTCATAGCAGGATATCACATACCTCCGCAAAACCATAGCATACAACAAACGCCACCAAGGCACGATATCGTGACTTCACCAAACGAAGTCATTTCAACTCTAATAGAGAAGGTTAGAGGATTAGAACTTGCCCAAGCAAGTCAAAATTCAAGATTCATACAAACAGGGAGTTCCAATCCTCCGCACCATCCTAGCCAAGTAGATCTCCTCACAGGAGTAGGCACGTTAGGCATGCCTCCTCAATTTCCTCAACAAGTGCCAACTAGACCCACTATCGCTAGCACTGTTCCTCCAGGTCTAGTACAGAGCAATCCATTCCTGGATAATACCCCTTCGTACTTAAACATGTATTCAAAATCACCACAAGGGGATATGTTCTCCTCTCCCGGCATGTTTGCTCCAACGCAGGGACCTCCTTATGCCCCTGCCAATGCGTACGTTATGCCATATCAACAACCCATTCCGCCACCGCCTCCTCAACAGACACCATCAATGGTTGAAACATATGCGATAGGGACTTATTCAGAATATTTGAAGGAGCCCTTAGATTTCACCATACGAAGCGTTATGCTTCCAAGGCCTCTTCCCGATTTGCCCAAGTTCAAGGGTGAGGGAGATCCAAATGCGCATATCAAAGCTTACGCTACAGCCATTCGAGAATTACTCCCATGGGATGGGGTTGTTGCTAAAATATTCCCCAAAACGCTGGAAGGCATTGCTCTCGATTGGTATTACAGAATACCCGAAGCTTCCATACATTCATTCAAACAACTCGTGTCTGAGTTCATCAAAGCCTTCGACATGAACAAGCTATTAAGGATAGGAATCAGGGAGTTCTTACACATCAAGCAAGAACATAACGAATCTGTCGCCCATTTCATCCAAAGGTGGCGCACAGTCCTTTATTCCTTGGCAAGTGCTCCAAACATGGATCAGATGGAACTATGCGATTTATTCCTTCATTCTCTCAAACAGAGAAGTGAAGGAAGAAGTCCAGTTTCCACTAAGGACTTATGATGAAGTACTTGAGAGCGCTCTACGAATAGACCAGCAATAGATAGAGGTCGTAAGACGTATGGAGTAAATGGGAGGTTAATCACCTCTACTCAAAATACTACAACTACCACAAATGTCAATCAAGGACCCAAAATCCTTAACAAAAATCGTGGGGTAACCGACCAGCCCAAGAGGGTAAATGTCATTAATACTCCGTCACAAACAAACAACCAAATAAACAATAATTTTACCCCAACGGTCAATACAAAGGATTTTAATCATCCACAACAACAACAACAACGGTGAAATCCCATGCAAGGACCAAGCCAAAACTCATTTGTTATCAAAACCAAAATCAAAACCGAAACAACAAAACTTTAGTCCTAATAGGCAACAGATTTGATCGGAATTTTAGGCCACAATACACACCAAACCAACAAAACATGAATTACGATCCCAATTCTTATTGTGGTTTCCATAAAATTCGGGTCATGACACTAGAACGTGTCGTGACTACAACAAATTTATGCAACGTTTGCCAGAAGAACAAAGACAGTTCTTCACAGACTTGTTTTTGGCAGATCCCGTCTCATCATCACCAAATACTCTCGCAGGGGTAGTTTCTCCTCAGAATGCTCCCCTCAAGATCTTTAATGATCCGCTCCCAAATCATGACAGCAATAGGCTGAATCCAACCGAACAAACAAAGGTGCAGTGATGGGAAACAATGACCATGAAGCCTCGACTTCGCTAAATCCGTCAGTTGTGCCACAGTTGGGAGCTCAACCAAGACCTAAGATAGTTAGTTTGGTAGAATTAGACGCTGAACTACCTATCGAAGCTATAACAAGAACACGAGAGTATTTCTCTCAACCAAGCCCAAGTCATCTGCCAGAGGCAGATAAGAGTCAGCAAATAGTTGAAAAACCCATCGGTGCGTATGATTTAATTAGTGACCTAACAAAGACCTTTTCACACATTTCATTTTTGGACTTGCTAAAGAACTCTCCCCCTCACAGAGCTGCTCTTTTAGAGGCACTAGGCTTAGGTCATTTAATTAATATCACTCCACCACCTGAAACACAGGTAAATCATATAGACTTCGATGTTCATCCTCCGGGACAGGCAGATACAGATGTCGAATTCATATTCGACATAAGTAAAATGCCTACAGATGCTGAGATCGCACGCCGAGGTGATCCAGCCTTACACTTGCAAGTGTGGGTTTACAATAATTACGTAAAACGGGCGATGGTTGACGATGGGGCTGCGGTTAACATAGTCCCTTTCTCTTTCCTCCAAAAACTTGGATATGGAGAAACGAACTGTTCCTACTACACGAAATACCTTGAGAGGCTATGATAGCCTTAAAGCCACTTCAATAGGAACTATAATACTGCCGGTCACCTTAGGGCCCAAAACCATCTTGACTGAATTTTATATTATAGATCGGGAAACTAACTATAATATGATCCTCGGCCGACCTTGGATACATCGAATGAAGGCAATCCCTTCCACGCTATTTCAGGAAGTAAGATTCTTGCATCTGGGAAAGGTATTTGTAGCCAAAGGTGACCCAAAACCTTTCGATTTGCACCTAGCTGATTTAAAGAAAAGACCAGGGGTGCACTCAGAATTCGAACTTCCAACAAACCAACTTAATAAACCCTCTGACCCAAAGCCAGAGGAAAAGTTGATACCTACGACGGATCTCGAAACTACCAGCATAGCCAAAACAACTCCAACCCCTAAAGGTAAAACTAAAGAAACAGTATCATTAGGGACTACTGCGAAGATCGTTGAGTTGATAGAACAAGATTCACCAATGTTCTTACCATTCGATTCAGTAGGCATGGGATTTTCCCTAGGTGTTGGTTCCTTGCCAGCAGAGGATCTCTGTATGGTAGAAATAGAGTGCGCAAGCGCAACTGATGCCCCAACATCTATGCTCCCGGCTAAGTATTGGACTCTCCATTTCGATGGAGCTAAATGTCGCTATGGAGCGGGGGCAGGTATAATTCTTACTTCACCTAAGGAGAAAATCCTCCCATTTGCTTTTAAGTTAAACTTTGAATGCACAAACAACGGCGCTGAGTACGAAGCCCTCCTCCTTGGTCTCACTTTAGCCAAAAGAATTGGTATTGATAACATCAGAGTCCTCGGAGACTCGCAATTAGTAACAAACCAAGTTTCTGAAATATATGAAACTAAAGCCGAACATTTACAACTCTACAAAAACGCTGTATTAGATTTAAGCAAGGCGTTCAACTTCATATCCATTGAAGCAATCCGCGAGAAAAAAATCTTCTCGCCGATTCAATAGCAACCTCAGCATCACGTTTTACTCCAAACAATGAGCTAGAAGATACTCACTTCACAGTATCCATTCGTAACGAACCATTGATAAAAACAATGACAAATCCTCTTTCAAGCGGAAGTGAATCTACCGTCCTAGACCATGTTGGAAATGATGCGGCTACTTTGGATTACTTAAATACCTATGCAGCACTACATCTCTCCTATCACACGCTAGATTTATCCCTGATTCCGCATTCATCTTCCTACTTCGGAAATCCCGTAACGGATCTTCCCTCACAAAGGGAACCTGGCATATATGCAATAGAAAATGGGGATGATATAGATCTACCTCCAGCACCACCTGAGTTCGAAGAGGGTAACGCCTCTTTAATTGAAGAAACAATCAATGTCAACATTGGGACAGAGAGAATGAACCAAGAATATTAAAACTAGGTTCTTCATTAACCCCAGAAGAAGTAGAAATACATACTCAGGTTCTCAAAGAACATCAAAAGGCATTTGCATTTAATTACAAAGAGATGACAGGAGTCGCACCCCACATTGCGGTGCACAACCTCGTCACTAGATCAGATGCAAAGCCAATTAAACAAAAATCAAGACCCATGAAGCCCAAAGTAGCTCTCATGGTAAAAGAGGAGGTAATAAAACTCCTTCAGGTAGGATTCATCAAGCCAGTTGACTACTCCCAATGGGTATCCAACATCGTTCCCGTTCTCAAGAAGAACGGAAAGATACGCATCTGCATAGATTTTCGAGATATCAACAAAGCTTGCCCTAAGGATGACTTCCCATTACCATCTATAGACGTTATTGTTGATGCAACAACTGGTTTTGAACTCTTGTCTCTCATGGATGGATTCTCGGGATACAATCAAATCAGAATATCCGAGCAAGATCAAGCTAAAACCACCTTTATAACTCCTTGGGAACCTATTGCTACGCTGTTATGCCATTCGGTCTCAAGAACGCCGGTGCTACGTACCAGCGGGCCATGACATACATATTTCATGATTTAATTCATAAAATCGTGGAATCCTACGTAGATGACTTGTTGGCTAAGGCCAAGAAGCGTCGTGACCATCCCGAAGTACTCCGCATCATTCTTTCACGTCTAATAGAATACGGAGTCACACTAAATCCAGAGAAATGCGTATTTGGTGTAACAGGAGGAAAACTCCTAGGTTACATCATATCATCACGAGGGATCGATGTTGATCCAACCAAAATTCGGGCTGTCCTCGAAATGGTCCCACCTTCGAGTGAATCTGGAATCAGATCATTTCTCGAAAACTGGGTGCAATCCAGAGATTTATCCCGGATCTAAGCTTCGCCGTTCATCCAATCAACAATTTACTCAAGAAGGACTATAGCATTGATTGGACTAAAGATTGCAATGAAGCTTTTGAAGCAGTCAAGCGTTTCCTGTTATCACCGCCTACGCTAATGCCACCTAAGCTAGATCACCCGTTAATTCTATACTCACGGGCTACCGATGTCTCGCTGGCCTGTATGTTGGCCCAAGAAGACGATGACAAGAGAGAGCGTGTGATTTATTTCATTAGCCGAACATTGCTCGACTATGAAACACGCTATACACAGGCAGAACGAGAATGCCTTGCCATAGTCTTTGCTACTAAACGTCTAAGACATTACATGCTGAATCAAGAAACAAAGGTCATGGTAAAAACGGACCATTTACGGACTTTTCTCACACAAGGGTCCTTGTCCAAAAAAGCTGGACGTTTTATAACCTTAATGGGAGAGTTCGAATTAACGTTTGTAAACCAGAAGTCAGTTAAAGGACAAATCATCGCGGATTGGTTAGCTGACAACCCATTAGACGGAGGCGATCTAGTAGATTTAAACTTTCCAGATGAATGCGTATACTACATCGAAACTCGACCTTCTATCTCTAAGTGCCCTTGGTACACTGATATCATTAATTATATCATGGACCATACGTACCCGGAGGCAGTTACACCACAACAAAGAAGGCGGTTACGCATAATCGTATCTAAATATGTCATCATAGAGCAGGTGCTCTATCGAAAAGCATTCGATGGAATGCTCTTGAGATGTGTCGACACAGAAGAGTCCAAGAGGATTCTCCATGAATCCCACAGCGGTATATGTGGAGGCCACTTCGGTGGTCATGCCACTGCTCGAAAAATACATCGAATGGGCTATTTCTGGCCCACTCTAGAACATGACGCGATAGAGTTTGCACGCAGGTGTCATAAGTGCCAAGAATTCTCTCACGAGATCCACATGCCAGCACAGGCTCTACAACCAATCGCTACTCCATGGCCCTTTTCTACATGGGGCCTAGATTTAATAGGGAAATTCTCTCCCTCATCCACAGATGGCCACAATTTTATAATCACGGCCACTGAGTATTTTACCAAATGGGTAGAGGCTATGCCTCTTACTACCGTACCTGGCTCGGTGATCGCTAAGTTCATCTTGAATCAAATCATTTGTAGGTACGGTATCCCGCAAATCATTATCTCTGATAATGGAACTTCTTTCAAAAATGAAGAAGTTCACGAACTATGCGGTAAGTTCAAAATAAGCCATCATACGGCTTCCTTGTATTATCCCCAAGCTAACGGACAGGCTGAAGCAACAAACAAAACGCTGAAAGCCATTCTCCTTAAAACAGTGAAAGAAAACAAGCGGGATTGGCATTTGAAGTTATATCCGGCCTTGTGGGCCCACCGAACCTCAATAAGAACACCAACGGGAGCAACTCCTTTCTCGCTAGTATTTGGGGCAGAAGCAGTTCTCCCGCTTGAGGTCAAAATACCCAGTCTCCGCATTTCACTACAAGGGATTCTGGATGAAGACGCTTACAGAGAAGCACGTCTCTCCCAACTAGAAAGCCTAGATGAAACTAGGTTAGATGCTGAACAGCGGCATAGAGCTTATGCTGACCGAATGTGCCGGCAGTATAACAAGAAGGTCTATGAACGTGACATATATGAAGGTGATCTAGTTCTAAGACTAGACAGCCGGATCGACAAGAAGACCGGCGAAGGAAGGAAATTCCGGCCCAAATGGTTGGGCCCATACCGAGTCACGAAGGACTACGGAAATGGTGCATACCTCTTATGCACGCTAGAAGGTGAGGAGTTTGGCAAAACAGTCAATTCCCTCCACCTCAAACGTTTCTATGCATAAGCAGCAAGCGCTGCCTATATAACTATCTACATTGCATTTCCATATAGATTAGGATCATTTTGTCCACTTGTTCTTACACAAATTGTGATCAAGGAATCTATTCTCAAAGTAATTCATTACAAACTCATGATGTTGTTGGCACAAAACTTTCTAATCATACCTCTCCATCTTCGGTATCATCAAGTCATCTTGGAATCTTTTATCAAATAAAATCAAACATGACGAAGTCCTAACGGTAACCATACCAAGATCTGCAAGTTTGTTCTCGCTTTGATTTCTTCTTAGGATAGGTGTCTTGCCTATGGTCTGTTCTAGAAGCTTCATGGTGTCACATCTATCCCATATACACATCTCTTTGGAAATAAGCATATACTGACATTTTACTCAAAAAGACAAGTCAAGAAGTGATTAAACAGAAAATTTTATTTTTACACATTTCCTTGCCCCACCAACCTTCGGTGACGAGCTTGCGTCTCTTACTAGTGACGTAGGGTTGGGAAAGGATGGAAATGCCCTTACTCGCCTATGCCTTGCCCACGGTGATAAACCCATGCTTCTTACAGGTAGCATGGGGCAAAGTGTAGGGGGTCCTCTAGACAATGCAAACGTTAAAAGGTCATAAACAAACTATTCAAACTTTGAGTCAAAAACGAATGAATCAGATGTTCAAAATTCCAAGAGAGTTAAAAATCCTAAAACCTAGATTTTGTCTACTATGTGGCCATCTACGGGTCTAAGTCTGGATAAACCGCAAAGCAAGTTGCACCCAAAACTATGAAGTCATTCAGGTAGAGTAAGCTTGTAGCTTCCAATTTGGTTCCGCCAAAGCTTCGTCTGTCTTTCATCACTATCATTTCACCATATTTCATAACTTGCACCCTTCTTGGCTCTTGGTGATGAGCCCTCGCATCTTACTAGTTGCGTGGAGTTAGGAGTGGGGCAAGTTAATCTGTTCATCATCTGGTTATTTTCATCACTTTGCCAAAACAAACATGAGGTATCCAAATTGCTAACAAAAGTTAAGATTCAAGATCACGGTATATCTACAATATCATGTATCAGCATCATGAAACACAAAAAGAAAGCAAACATTTGCATCATCTGTTTTCCATTGCATACATTCTAGAAAGCATATAAAACATACATCGTAGTATACACAAAGCAGTTGGAAATAGAAAGGACACACATGAGTGACAAGCTTTTGATCCAAAATCGACGCATATATATAAATAATCAATGTTTGTATACAATGCCATCATGCACTAGGCATGGTCAAAACGCTCAAAGAGCCCGTAATACACAAAAGAATCTATAATACAAAAAGTGCATAGGAGCCAAGTGGCCTCTCAACCCCTACGCGATCCCGCTGAAGGTGCGCGCCCTCGCCTAGGACTCCGGCTACGCCGGCGCTCTGAATGGACGGAGGGCTCAGGGTCCCGAGGAGTAGTCGTGGTCTCGCCATGAGAATGGCTCCTCATAAGGCGCTCGGCTGTCCTATAGCCTGCCAACTCTGTACGGAGAGTCGACACCATCTTGGCCACATGCCAAATGGGAGCAAAGACGTCGGTATGCCTACCGGCTGCTGAAGGCTCCCCGACATCTACAGATAGCTCCGCACGGGTCTTATCCATAGGGATCATCAGAGAATCAGTGCATACCCTACGGATTAGATCCCGCCACTCGTCGACGGTCTCTGCAAAACAAAGAAGAAAGATGAATTAGAAACTAGGCAAGAGGCTAAAATATACAAGATACAAATATAAGGAGAGATAGCAGTTAAAACAAGTCCTAAATCAAACTAACACTGAAAGGGAGAGAGGATGACTTACTCGGGTCACCGGGCCTCCAAGATGGGTCACTAGGGCCAGCGCCCATGGCAGATGCCACTACTACGATCGGGGCTACTCCATGGCGGGGCAACATGTCGCCCCACAATGGACTCATCCTCTCCACCACGGCCCTGAGAGAGTGGCTCCTCTGAAACTAGAGTCTCTCTCTCTGCACTCTGCTCCTCCCTCTCTGCCTGCATAATATCCTGAGTGTCATGCCACTCAGGATCGCTGTCATCCATCTGCTCCTCTGACCCTCCCTCTGTGGACTCCTCAGAATCGGAGTCAATATCTATAGGGTCATCGCTACTATGAGCGGGACCCGCGATAATCCAAGTAAAGGTGCCCGAGGCGCACTCAGCTCTCCCTCGGCTCCGAACAATCCCCAGGCTGTAATAGGAATACCAGGGTGACCACTTTGTCCCAACCACGGCCTCTAGGCCCCCCTCTAGCCTCCCGGACTGATCTATAGACTGGTGCCACTGGAGGAAGCATGCCCACATATGGGAGGCCGAACTGCTGAGGGACCCTGCCGAAAGGATGTACCTCCACCCATCCCACACGGTCAATAAGCTGCCCTGTGGTGGAGCAAGAGATCAATGTGAGAGTCTCCTCTCCCCAAATGCCGGCCATGAGCTGGTACGGTCTGGCCTCCATATCTACTTGTGGTGAGGGAAGCTACTGGCTGGTGAGGTGCTCTAAGCACCGACATATCTGACCACCTGGCTGCCCTCACAGCCCCAGGATCTGCCACCTCCACGCCTCTGCCATAAGGAATAAAATGCTCATACACCCAACTCATGACTAGAGTTGGGTGGCTCAATGACTGTCCCTGTAAATGGACCACCCTATATAAGTCGTGATAGGTGGTCCCCAAAATGTCTGCCCCCCAGGCGTATATCCGGCCATGCCCCTCTATCTGTGCAATGATGGGGGCCCAGCAGTATAACAATGTATCCCCTCCCTTGTCCCCGATCAGTCTCGAGGCAAGGATCCCCATGATGGCCTGTCGAAATACGGGGATGGGCAAAGAAGGAATGGATCTAACTCTCACTCCCTTCTTCGGCCCCGTGAAATAGCCGCATCCCCCATATAACCCGCCCACTTGTTGCAATCTGTGCTCTGGACCCACTGTCTCTAGTGTGAGTCTCCTCCCATGATCGGGACCCCTAAGATACGGTAGACATCCTCCAGAGTAATAGTCCACTCACCGCGGACACCTGGCAATCGGAAAGTGTTCCGATCTGCATCCCAATAAGAAAATAAGTCACAAAGGATGTGACTCGATGGCGTAACATGGGGCACACGTGATATACGCAATATGCCGGCCCTCTGCAACGTGTCCTCCTCGTCTGGCGAAAGGGCATCCAATACCCCGGAAACCAATCACACTCTCTCTCCTGGCTCCATCTAATGTACTCCTCCCTCGCCTGCATACACCCAAAAACACACAAAACAGAGCAAGTTAGTATCTAATCAATGCCAGGAGAGTCATAAAAACGTACAGAAATGCAAGAAAATATAAGTATAAGTCTCCAAAACAAGCTCTTTTGCATTCTATGCAAAACCGCCGCCCTGAGCAGGGAGGTGGTTTTGTAACCGCCGCCTTAAAGGCGGTAGTCTCGTAATCGCCACCCTAATCGGGCGGCGATCAGAATCCGCCGCCCTAGCCGGGCGGCGGTCACGGTCCGAAAACCCGCGTGGATTTTTAACCCTAAAAAGTCCAAAAACGTAAAAAATAGACCATTTTAGCTAAAAAAAGAGCCTACCCAGTAGGCGCCCCCCCTAGATGGACCTTTTGAACCAAACATTTTCAAAAATAACCCCCCCATTACAAATAATTTTCCATTTCAAATTTGAAGGGGGAAAAATGCAAAATTGAAGAAAACCAACCTGTGATCTCGCGGGGTGGCGTTCCGCACGTGGAGGCATGATCACGATCTCACTGCGGACGTTTCGACTATACTCACGCGAGAAACCGTCACCGTGGGTCCCAGAGCTCAAAATCGATCAAATCAACTCGCGCAAATGAATAGGAAAATGGGCCCACTTTCATATATATATTGTTCTATTTCGTCTTAAAATGACTTTTTCGCAGGTTCGGAGCGCTGACGGAGGTAAGTTCCTATCCCCGCACAAATGGTACGTCCTCTTTCCCTGTTATTTTAGCGTTTATTTTTCAAATTATTGTATCTATCTGCACTTGAGATCTCTTTTCATTTTACAGTGGTAGGGGAATTTTGGATGGCGTCATTTCGACACACCTGACGTGTAAGGTTTAACTTCTAAACCCGCCATTTCGGGACTGCCATACTCGGACCCACCGTTTTATGCCCGTTCATGGCTAAAACGCTTCTCTGAGGGGCAATATGTACATACCCAAAATTGTAAGGTCTTGTCTTTGCGGAACGGTGTAATAAATGCCCCAATGATGATACGGAGTCTCCTTGTAAGGTGTTCGGGATCGAAAGAGCTCTTCGAATATGCGTTAACATCTTGCATACCCCACTTAGCCCCGTGTCCTTTGTTTTCCCCTTTTCCCTCTTTTCTTGCCCCTTTTGATCTTCAGTGATGAAACCGCCGCCCCTGCAGGCGGTCTCGTGACCGCCACCCGAACAGGCGGCGATCTGGCGCGTTTTCTAGAAACGCCCTTTTGGCGACGACCGCGTGAAATATCACATTTCACCAGCTTTTCTTTGCCGACTTGAGCATGCATTAATGTTTTTGGTCCCCTGGAACAGTGTTTTTCCTTTGTTTATTGTTTAGGAGTTCAATTTGGTTTTGATTCTTGGGTGTTTGAATTCCTATAAATGCATGGTTTGTGTACATGCAAATGGTCGATTTTGGTCTGAATTTTGGCTGAGTTTGTGTGAAGAATTTGAGCTGGAGTTTTGATCACCATTTTTCCTTGTTAGAGTCTTCTGGTTTTTAGTATTTTGGTTAGCTTGCTTAGGATTGATAGCATAGTTTACTTCATACTTGGTTTAGCATTGCTCAGCTGTTGGTAAGCCACAGACCCATCTTGTGCAGGCAGTCTTGTTGCTCCATCCAATCCGGTTAGAAGCTTGCCTCTGAATTCCTTTTGCTGTAAATTTGTTTTACTGTGACTTAGAGTTCTTAGTTCAATTCATTGTATACCTGGTTAGCTTTATTCAGTTGTTAGTAAGCCACATATCCAACTTGTGCAAGCAGTGTCTTTATTTTGGAACGAAATAGCTTAGGAAGCCATTAAAGTTGCAGGTTTTGCTCTTCGTATAGGATAGTCAAAGGTTCTGGTCGCTTCACGTTGCATGACTCGCAGTAAAATCCCGCTAGGAATCGCATAAGCCAAGCTCTGTACTCTTGTGCTATCCCTCTCCTACTCGCATTCTCGGTCTGCATTCTGAGCTGTCCTTGTCCCAAAATCTACTCCTATCGGTGCTAGCATTACACGCTTTTCTGGATCCAAGTGAACACGAAAGAACGAGAAGATCATACTGAGGGGACGAGATCACATACACCATCGGATTCGCCACTGTTCTGCGAAGTCCAGGTTTTAAATTTCAAAGTTCTAGTCAGATTTATATCAAATAGAGTAGTTAATCACTTTATTTCATTTCATTCTATTCTCGATATTGCCAGGGAAGCTGTGGGGATTGATAGTTTCTGAGAAACTATGATTCACTCCTCACTTCTGAGGTAGGATCGAGAATCTTGCAGGTAGATTAGACAGGCTATCATATTTATTTAGAATAATTCTACAAATTACACAGGCAAATAACCACACTCGGTTATCTTGTCTATTTTAAATTATTGTTTAGTTATTATTTCTAGATACGCTTAAAATAGTTTGTTTTCCTTAGAATTGTTAGAATATTTCTTATAAAGATAAAGGTTATATATGTTATATTTATTTCACATAGTTAGAATTTGTTTCATTACGGTTATATTGCATTTTGATCTCGCATATGACCATAACAGGACCACAACAACCGAGAGTTTATGGTTGTGATCCACAGATCCCATAGCCTAACGAATCCATAAGAGAATTGGATATAGACACTGGTCTACGCACACTAGTATTTCAGTCTACTCCAATTCCACCTATCATCATCCAACAGTTATCCCTACTGGACATAACAGCTAACGAAGCTAGAGAATTCTGGACTAGGCTAGAGAATCGTCCATAGAGTTGACTATATTCACCATATGACCCTATCAGGAGAAATACACAAAACCATCCCGGGTCATTTCCCACGCATTCCACAACCCATAGATCGAATCACGCCAGAGCTCGATATTGATTGGAGCCTTGAGCGATCATCCTTCACGATCGATCTATCACACCGGTCCAGGTTAGAAGGGCCTTCTTTGCCTTAGATTCACAGATTCCATTAGTGCGTGTCGAAGATATTAGATTGCCTAACTAGTCTATCCATATACTACCTGTATTCCATCTCCACCGGCTGTCTCGGCACGACCTCGGGAGGTCGGGTACGCGGAAGAGTCACTTGTAGATTCTCACGCTCGCTTGTCGCTTTTCGACGTACGGTCGGCTAGGTCAATACACAAGACCACCACACAGCTGAGTACACAACAGAGGGGTACACATGGTCCCTCCTCATAGTTGGTAGGTTCTTCAAGGGCACACCCATCACAACCTCCATTATTTCATCCCCAGGACATGGTCCTAGCAGCCCTGTGAGGGCGAGAGTTACGGATGAGTCTCCTACTCATGCCATTTGTATATGTATGTATTCATTTGTATATGCCTCTTATGAAGGTGGGTTTTTCCCATGTATAGATTCTTTTGATTCTTTTGTGGATGCCTCTAGATGAAGGCTCGATTTTGATCGATGTATGTACTTTTGATGTACCACCATGCCTCTGTATGTAGGCTTAGTATTTGATCCCTACCCCTTTTATATGGCAGATGGACAAAGCATTTTGTATATACCAGACTTTTGACACTGAGACATTGATTATACATGTATCATATGGACCTGTCTTGTATATCTTGTCGTGTATTGATATGTTGTCATGGTAATCACGTTTTATTGATATCATGTTGTATCTTTTCCTTTTCATGTATGTGACATACTTTCAGATGTAGAGATGTACATGTTTTCCTTTCATAGCAATGATATACTCATGTTTTTGATATCATGTATTTTAATTTATGAGATGTTTGATTCCACATGGCTAGCATTTTGGGATGATACTAGATGATATTGGTGCGGGGGGGGGGGATAGATTAGTGATTATGCACAACCCCTCTTGCCCCCATTGATGATACGATATGTGATGATTAGCTTAGCATACATGCATGATGTAATACTTAGCATTTTATTTATATATGATGTATAGATGATGTTAGATGTGATGAAATGATAGATGATAGATGTGATAACAAACAAATGTGCTAAACAAACACACAAGCAAAAGTTAACAAAACTAAACAAATATACACATGCAACACAATGCAATGCAACTAAAATGAAGATTAATCTAACACTTTAATCTAAGCAAGTAAAAATGAGTTCTAACAAGTGTACATAACAATCAAAGAAACAGACAACAATTAATTACAAGCATAACAGTCCTAATAATGAACGCAGTGCAACACACAATTAAACCTAACAAGGTCTAATATAATGTAAGTAAAGAATAATTCAAATAACAAACAACACAACAAGCTAAGTACACCAAAATATACAAACCAACAACTAAAAGAAATCTAATTACCATTTTGTTTTGCGCGATAGTATTGATGTATTTTCTAATGTTTTTGGATTTATCACGAAGGAAAAGTTTTCGTATTTGTGTTCGTCATTTTTGTCTAAGTTTCCCTAAGATGATATTGTGAGACGAATGTAGCTTTATCCCTAAAAAAGGGAAATTTTTGAGATGTTTAGGTTTTTGTGTATCATTTTCAAATGTTTTTGTATTTTCACGGTCATGTTTTGAAAGCAATGTACAAGCTTTAAAGAAATGTGGAATGCCCCAACGTGATGCAAGAACATACAAAGGGTCAAATGCCACATGTTAGTATATGATGAAGTGGAACATGAATGTGCCCCTATTGTGATGTGGGAATATACAAATAGGCCACATCCATCACACAGATATAGAGTAAGTAAACTAGATCACAAGTCCCGTAAGGGAGCTCGAGGTTGGATCCTAGACCTAGCCAAGTGCTGTGGAATTTAGCAAGTGGAAAGAGTGACTTGTGTATGAGAAACCTTCCTTGAGTGCTAAAAATGAGTTTTCACAAAAGTACATGCCCACTGTGCCACATTATGGTTTTCACATGAGGACGACTGTGTTTTTTCTTTACTTTTTCTTAAATTTTCAAATTTTTTGCTTGTTTTTTACCTTGTTTAGTTTCTTATCTCAATATTCTAGCCACACCTAAGCGTATAAATGCTTGAGGTGAATGGATTTCATGGGCTCTGAGAAGCTCTTCACCATCTGAATAGGCATGTTTATATGCCCCGATCCATATTTTGTGGTCACTACATAGGGACCGAGCCAATTGGCCTCAAATTTACCTTTCTTTTCCCTGTCTTTGGTGGTGTTCTTCCGATTTTCTTTCGGTACAAGATCACCTACATAAAATTCCCTACGAATGATGCATTTTTTGTATCCTCTGGATATTCTATTTTGATATACTTTAAGGTGATTAAGCACTCTGACACGCTGTTCATCCAATAGTTCCAACTTTTCCAGGCGAGAAACTCTGTAGTCTTCATCTTTGTCAAGGTAGTCATTGAGAGATATTCTCAGGGAAGAAAGCTCCACTTCCAAAGGTATGATGGCTTCAGTGCCATAGACAAGTGAATACGGGGTCACACCAGTAGGGGTGCAGATGGAGGTGCGATAAGCCCAAAGGGTGGGATGGATTTACAAGTGCCAATTACGACCAGTTTTACTTACCATTTTCTCCATGATACACGCAAAAGTTTTGTTTGTAGCCTCGGCTTTCCCATTACCTTAAGGGTAATAGGGGGTAGACCATTTAATTTGGATATGAAAGCGTTGACACAAGGCTTTGACCATCTTATTTTTGAAAGATTTACCATTATCAATGATAATGGCCAAGGGGATACCATAACGGCATATAAGATGGTTCATGATAAACTTGGATATTTGTTCACCGGTGACATAGGTAAGAGGAATAGCCTCCACCCATTTAGTGAAATAATCGGTGGCAGTGATGATGTGTGTATGACCATCTGATGAAGAAGGGTGGAGCTTCCCTATGAGATCTAAACCCCACTTTGAAAAAGGCAAGGCGTGGCAATAGGCTGCAAAGCTTATGCCGGTGCATGTATGAGATTACCATACTTTTGACAAAGTTCACATTTATTCATGAAGTTGCAGCAATCGGATTCCATAGTAGGCCAATAGTAGCCTACTCTCAACAGTTTCTTAGCTAGCACCATTCCACTAGTGTGTGCCCCACAGATACCACTATGTACCTCTTTAATCGGGTGAACCGAATTAGTAACATTTAGACAACGAAGAAAGTTCCCGTCGTAGCCACGATGATAAAGGGTGCCTCCTAGGAGGGTATAACAGGCAATACGGTGGATAAAGACTTTTTTCTCTGAATGGGTAATGTCAGGTGAGAAGTTTTGATCTTATAGGTATTGGTAAATAGGGTCATACCAGGGGGATAAGGGACCAACAACTTCACATGCTAAACAAGATTCAGGCATATCATATGCCGGCATCTGTAAGTGTTCCACAAAGAAAGGCATCTTACTCTCTTTAGGCGGGATGTGCAAGAGAGACCCAATGGTAGCCATGGCATCCGCAGATCTATTATGAGATCTGGGTTTTTATTCGAATATGACATGTGAAAAATATTCCTTCATGGTTTCAACCATATTTTTATAGGGAATAAGTTTTTAATCTTTGACATCATACTCATCATTGACCTACTTAATGATAATCTGAGAATCTCCAACAACTCGCAGCGGTTTGATGTTCCAAGTGATAGCTAGCTTGAGGCCAACAATGAGTGCCTCATACTCTGCAATGTTATTGGTACGGGAAACCCCAACCGGAATGCCCTTGGTATAATATCTCCTATGGGAGTAATAAGCACTACTCCTGCTCCTAATCCATGAAAAGTAAATGATCCATTGAAATGGATCTGCCATTCCGCAGATTCTTCGATATACATCATAGATGCGTCTGGGAGATCCAGACACAAAGGCTCTGTTCTGGTAAAGGTGCTTCTACCAACTAATCTGCCAATACCTGTCCTTTTAAGGACTTCTGATTTACAAACTCTATCTCAAATTCACTCAAAATAATGATCCAATTAGCCATTCGGCCTGTTAAGGCGGGTTTGGATAAGAGGTACTTAAGAGGGTCAACCTTGGAAATAAGTTTAGTTTTATTGTTAAGGAGGTAATGGTGAAGTTTTTGAAATGTAAAGATGACTACCAAGTAGGCCTTTTCAATCTGTGGATAGTTCAATTCATAGGCAATCAATGTATGACTAAGGTAATAAACAACTCTCTCCTTATGGTTAAGATCGTATTGGGCAAGTAGTGCACCAATAGTGAATTGGGTAGTAAAAATATATAAAAGGAGAGGCTCTCCAAGAGTAGGTGGCATCAGCACAGGTGGATTTACAAGGTATTATTTGAGCAGAGAAAATTCTTTCTGACATTCGGGCCCCCATTTGAAAGCAACATCCTTCTTCAAAAGATGTGTAAACGGATGACATTTATCCGCAAGCTGAGAAATAAAATGGCGAATAGCCTGGATCTTTCCTTGCAGACTTTTGAGTTGTTTGAGAGTGGTGGGTGGAGGCATGTTTGTAATAGCAGTGAATTTGGCAGGATCCACCTCTATCCCTCTCTGTGATACTATGAATCCCAAGAGTTTTCCTGATAATACACCGAAGATGCACTTCTTAGGGTTAAGATGAACCTTGTAGTCCCTGAGGCACTTGAAAAATATGTCTAAGCACTTCTAGGTGCTCTTGTCTACTCTTTGATTTAGCTAATATGTCATCCACATAGTCCTCCATAATATCATTCATCATATCATGAAAAATGACAGTCATAGCATGCTGATAAGTAGGCCCGAATTTTTGAGTCTGAATGGCATGACTTTGTAACAAAAAGTTCCCCATGGGGTGATGAAGGCAGTTTTGTGCTGATCCTCTTCTACTATCCTTATCTGATTATACCCCGAGAAGCCATCCATTAAGGATAGCATCTCATAGCTAGCGGTAGAGTCTATGATCATATATATGTTCGGCAAAGGAAAATCATCTTTAAGACATGCTTACTGAGATCATAATGCCAATGAGTTTCTTCATATTGGAACTATATTGGAGATCCAATCTAAGTAATCAATAGGTTTGATAAAATCTACAGCCAAGAGTTTCTCCAATTCTTCTTTGACAAGAAGTGTAATCAAGGATGCAACTTCCACATTTCGTTTAATGGTCTTGGCATCGAGGTGCACAAAAGGCTGTGCACAAATAGTGTTGGATCCAAGCCGAGCATGTCTGAATATGTCCATGCAAAAATATCAATGTATTCTCTTAAGAGTTCCACAAAGGTTTTTGTTCCTGAGCTGAGAGCGAAGCCCCCAACTTGATCATCCTAGGTAAATCCTCTGAACCAATGTTAACACTGATGGTTTCCTCAATGAGCATTTTAGATGCATCCTCCATTCTAGTAGGATTAGGAGGGAGGGTGAGATCAACCTCCTGAGGAAACTCTTTATCATCTTCAAATGGATAAGTTATTTTATCCATGTGCTTTGCATTTTGTTCTTCTATAAGTGTTTCAAAGAGTTTGTCACTATGAGATTTCCGTTTATTCTTTGTACTAGGCTGCTCTGAAGTATTTTTACTTTTATTCACAACATTCTTACCCAAGTGGCCACACATCTTTACCTCTTCTCTGAAGTATGCACATGTGTTTAACTAAATTTGGAATCCTTTCTTGTGGTGCCCAACAGGAAGAAAATCCCTGAGTCCCATGAATTATGTGAATGCTTCATCATTCTCAAAGATATCAAGTGGTACGTAAAGTTGTTGGTCCTAATCTACAAGTTCAGGATAAAGTAGGGTGACTTGGTAATCGGTTGAAGGGATGGATTTAGATAGGGTAAGGATGGCTGATTCAGGAAATAGGTTTGTGGAAGCCAAATCTTCATAGAGGCTACATTGGGAACTTGTATCGCTACCCTCATTATACGAAATGTCCTCACACTCAGAAAAGGTAGCATCAACCTCGACGGGTTAAGTATCCTGGGATTGTAACCCAAGACCATGCTTGTCAGATTTGAAATGATGAGTAAGAATAGGTTTTAGACAGCCCATGTGCATTGGCTCCACATCTCGTATCCTTTATAACCCATGACAAACATCATGAAGTGTCCTTTAGTATACTTGAGGCACTTGATGACATGAGGCCATGGTTCCTTCACGGTACCTTCGATGGGATCCTCCAACATCTTTTCTTCGATAGGAGGCCACTATGGACAAATTTATCCAATGGTTCCGAACATTGTCCTTGTGTACTTTTGAACCGAAAATAAGGCTTGCCCCATGTCTTAGGTGACACGATAAGTCTAAAATCAATAATGCTTGTTCAAGAATAAATGTCTTTCCCGAGCCATATTTTGTTGATGTAGCCTCCCAAGATGCAAAAGGATTGACCAAAGAATGGAATTTTTATTATAAGGTGTCAATGATTACGAGTCTACTGATTCTTGATAGCTTATGCTTTAAAAGGGATGACGACATCCATGGAAGGGCACTCATAGGCTATATGAGAGAAACTATGCAACCCCGATAATGAGTGAATGGCTCGGGATCACCTGAGATAGTGACTATACTCCCTTCATGGCACAACTTGATACATTGATGAAATGTTGAAGGGATAGCATGCATGGCATGAATCCATGAATGCCCCAAGAGAATGTTATATTGAGATCTAAATCTAGGACATGGAAGGTCATATCGTGACAAGTTGGACCTACTTCCAGTGGCGCCCGTGATAGTACTCTGATTCTCTCTCCTCATTATCTTATGTTATGATGGTGATGGTCCTAGCTCATAGATCTATTTCCGAAATGCCTAGCTACCTAGCCACTTCAATGTGCATATGTTTAGACCAAATCCCCCATCAACAAGCACTATTTTAATCTTACGACGGGTAACGACCACTTCTAAATAGAGAGGCAAATTATGCTTAGGGTTGTTACACGGGATAGCATTGCGATCAAAAGTGATATGATTAGTGGGTTCAAGGTGGGTGACCATAGCTTGCAAGTGTGCGGGATCTACCTTAGTAGAGACTCTGAGACTCGTAATGTTTTGTATAGTATATCCTTATGAGCAGTAGAGATTTTAAGAAGGTCCAAAATGAATATTTTAGCTGGTGTTTTCTCTAGCTGGTCTAGTAAATTATACTGGCTTTGGGTAGTTGGTATTGGATCAGGTATGATTAAAAGAGCGCGTCGCATTCCAACTACACAATTTTTTTGAGAATTCAGATTGTGTTTACTCGGTCATCGGAAAATAGATGCAACCTATAAGGGAGTCAAATGGACTGTTATTACTAGGGTAAAAATATGCAATAGTGCGATAGTAATTAGAGGCCTACTTGTGATTTGGTTTCCTTTTCTTGTTATCTGCGTGATCGGGAAAAGGTTCTTTGTATATGCCCATTTTTTCATTAGGACCCTATCTTGAATCGGAGGTGATTCTACGGCAATGTTGCCCTCTTGAATGAGGTCTTGCATGAAATGCTTCAGTCATATGTACATCTATCTATTTTGTGTCCTTTGACACGATGGAAGTCACAGTATTCATGGTCTTTATACAAACCAGGTTTTGGAGCATTTTCTGGGAACGGTACTATGGTATTTGGATACTCTACCATTTTAGCATCATCTAATTGTTTTAATATGGCAATCAAGGGTTCACTCAATGTTGTGAACATATGTTTTGTAGGTGCCTTGGGACGAGGTCCTTGCGAAAGCTTCAAAAGTGGACCTGTCTGCATAGCTTGGACTCTTTTGGAGTCAGTAATTCCATCACCAACGACGTGTTTGTTTTTATTAAAGAACTTAGGTTTGTCTACAGATTTGGCCTCATGTTTGTCTTTGACAAAGGGTTTAAGTGTTCCTTTGGTAATAAGAGCTTTTTCAATTTGGCTACCTTTCTCTATAACTTCCTCGAAGTTAGATCCACAATGCATCTGAAGATGGAAGGCTATCTCCGAGTTTAAATTAGGAACAAAAATGCTCACTAATTATTTTTTAGGTAAAGCACAAGGGAAGCGACTAGCCAGCGCTCTCCATCGTTGTAAGAAACCCATGAAGGTTTCATTAGGTTTTTGCTTTGCATTGCAAAGGTCATTCATCATGACATCATTTTCGATATTGAAAGAATAGTGTCACACAAATTTTTCTGCTAGTGTCGGCCATGTTGTTATAGATCCTTTAGGTATGCTACAGAACCATTCAATCGCCAAAGCTCCCAAACTGGGGAAAGAGTCATATTAGAAAATTATCATTATAGGCGACCTCTTGACAAGCCATGTAAAAGTCTTTGACATGATCGCGGGGATCACCTTTTCCTTTGTACTTGTCAAGCTTTGGAATAGTGAAATGTTTAGGAAAGGGCTGCAATAGCATGTCTTTATTGAAGGGATAAGGACATAGTTCTTCGTAGAGATACTTTCTATTTTGGCCTATATTTACTGTTGTTGTTGTGATCACGTCTTTCATAGATTTCAATTCATCCTGAATGAGTTGCTCCTTAGTAGGTGATATCGACTGTGAGCCTGAGTTTCCTTAAAGGTATAATTTGTATGTGGATCAAATTGAAACTCATTAATTTTACCTTTGTCTTTTTCTATACCTATGTTTCCTTTTGAATCGCCTAGGCTCGCTAATTTTTGACTTAACTTCAAGATCTATTTTTGGAGGGTCTCCTCCTCAACCAGGGGATCTTCTTCTTCATCAAATTTCGAGAGGAGGGGAAGCCTTCCACTTAGTTTTTACTTTATGTGAAGCCCTAAAGGGAGGTTTACGTGATGTTTCTCCTTCAACAACGGCCTTATGTTGCCTAGAAGTGGATGCATATCCCACATCAAAAGGGTTATCTGTGTCTAAAACCAATCTTCGCTCTCCTAAGTTACGGTCAACGACCTTATTTTCTTCTTCGCACTCATGTGGAAGTTTAGCTCCTAACGCTAAGACTCTTGTGAGTACTTGATCTTTGTTATAATATAAGAGCTCGTCAAATCTATTTAGGTCTAACCTTTGTTGTTCTCCCGAAGAGTCCGACTCTCCTCCACTATGATTGATTAACGTTTCCGTATCTTTGACTTGAGAGAAGAGCGGTCCTAAATTATTACTGCTAAAGGGGAAATCATCGAAGGGATTAGCTCCTGCATTAAGCTCACCGGATTTTGTTGCCATTTTGAAAAGTCTAGGCATTACTAGCCAATACTCAGATGCAACACTATGTTTACTAGTTTTCAAAGGACACCGATATGGACAGATGAAAATGTATCAGCCACATAAGTCACGTTATGTCAAATCTATAATTAAAATACCAAGATAAATGAAAATGTTGTACCAGATATGTGGGCTGAAGTTAAAAATCTAACAAGGCTTGAATATCAGCACAATACTGTCAAAGTCCCCTAACAAGGTATACCTAGAACTGACTCAAGTACTGACAACAAGCCAAGTGTATTGAAAAGTGGAAGTCATAATTAGATATAGTGCAACAACACTATCAAGATATCTCAACCAAGAAAGCAAGGTGTCGATATCAAGACAACATCATGACGATATATATAATACGTTATCAACACTTGTCAAAAAAACCTAGATGATGTCGAACTAAAACCAAGTAGAAGGTATAACAAGAAGTCTGCGACGATGCGAGCAATGTAACCATGTAATAGAGGGATCTATACTACGTGCCCAAAGAATGGGAGATGCAATATAAATTCCAATACTAAATGACTAAAATGCAAGCAAAATTCGACAAACTAGGGAGAGATAGAATGACAAAACCGACCCGTAACAATGATGAAGATCCTGAAATCAAGATCGTAGGACTGCCAAAGACATGAAAACATACCCACTCACTTTAGTCATTTAACACCCCAGTGCAAACATGGATGAGTGTAAATGTACAAAAAAGTAGCTAGCACTATCTCTGACATGACACGTAAAGTATGCCTCTGTTCAACTTCCAACATGGAAAGTACGAATGCATGGGTGTAGATCAAGAACATGTGAAAATAGACTTAGTTTCACTTGGGCAGAGCTTTGCCTCGTCAAAAAATGAGAAGGAATCTAAGCTAAGTAATATGTTTTCTAAATTTGTGATGAAAAACACTTAGATCCAACTTAGAATGGGTTTGTTACTGTGTTCGAAAAACAAGGTGTTGAATCCAAACAAGTTATCACTTCGTGATGGCAAACAACGCGAATGGACTAGTAAAGTTGGCCTCTAGACAAAATGGTCTCCTTAATAAGTTCTCTCAACTAGGTGTTACAAAGTTGTCTTAAGTGAGCGTGATTTACCCAAAAAGTCACATTAACTAGTTTGGGAGTATCTCAGCTTTACTTTACCCCCTTCAAGAACAGTAGGCAACTAGTGCGTCTACGTGTACTATCACTGGGGTCGCCACACGGACAACCGGTAATGCTATCTCACAAGGTGTACTAGTCAAGTAGGTAAGTGAGGTGCTTCTATTTTGTCCACGAGGTTACTCAATAGTGGACTACTTTGGGGTTCCTAGAACCACCCCCATTGTTATAGCTTAAGGCATTATGCCAAAGGGGTTACGTTCCAGTTAAGCGGAGAGGGACTTACCCTTTTCCGAAACCTGCAATACAGTGTGTTGAATGTGGTGTGTTTTTTATCTTTTTTAATCTTAATGTGGTTTCAAAAGTGGCACACCATTTGACAATCTGCAAACACACATGTATTAGAAGTTTTTACTTCATTCTTAACACCTTTCTTTGACCAACGTTAGGTCCTGTAGACAACAAGTTGGTTAGTAGTTTTCCTATTTTGCTGATTGAGGTAAAAGAGAACTCACACTTGCTTTTGATTCCTAAGATCACCCAAAAGCGCGAAGGAAGAGCATACGCAAAGTGGAAATCCTAAAAGCACATAAAAATGTTACTTTATCCTTAAGAAGCAAGTGTTTTTAACATGTAAAATAGATTTTGTGTAAGTTCTTTTGATCTCCAAGATCACTTTGGAAAGCGTGAGGAGAGAGCATATGCACGTTTCACAAACCCTAATTTAAGCTAAGAAATGAAAAACACTTAATCATGCAAACTGAAATTTTAAAGAGTTAGTCCTGTTTTAAAACCTATCAATCTTTTTAGAAACCTACACAAAAATGTCAAAAAAATAGCTAAAACAGACCGTAATTTTTTTAAATTACGACAAGAATACACTGCGTGCCCAAACCGACATGTACACACCCCACCAGCAGTGCGTGCCTAAACCAACACCTATGCGTGTATGTTAAAATTTAAATCAGTCAGCAACACCTACGTGCCCTGATCCAATAGGTATGCTAGGGTTTCAATGCGTACGCACTCCTACCGATGGATACGCGGCCCAAACAAAAGAAGTCTGTAAAATTTTACACAGGTGTATTATTTACACACAGTGTGTCTAGAGAGGCGAAGACGTAGATAGGTCAATGGAGATGTGGACGCGTCCTTGCGGAGAAAAATTTCAAAAACACAGAGGACAACCTGATGGGTACATGGCCTTTCTGATGGAGAAACTTGTATCTTAATGCATACGTGCTACCTCAAAACACCTATGCGTGCCCTGTAAAAAACTGCAAAAAACATGGATTTTCAAATTTTCAAAAGCAAACAGGTTATTGGTTAGTCAAAGCTTCCTATTTCTATGTTAAACCCACAAATGTGTGTAAATAGAGTTCATTAATCCAAGGTTTAAAACATAAATGAGGAAAATAACAAGTGATTTACTCTAAAAACTTGAAAAATGACTTTGAAGAACTCAAAGGACCTCCATTAATGGAGGATGGACATAAGAGTCCCACTGGGCATGCCAAATGTGTTCAAAGAAAAGTTGTAGAGAGCCATGGATTTGGGGTAAACATTTTGAGGTAGTTAAGAAGGTGATTGGAGTCATTGTATAGTGACAAAGATTTTAGAATCGCAATGGGTGAAGCGGTATTTGGGAAGCCAAGCGAGGCCATGGTATCTAAAATTTATGGGTTGAACGTGGGATAGTTTGAAGGGTGTAACAGTCAAAGGTGGTCAAAAGTATGTCTACATGATGTTTATATTTTTGAATTATCTCGTTACGACATTGGTATATACCATTGACTTGGTTTACGACCAATTGAGAATCACCAAAGATGTTGATTGATTTGACATCTAGGGCATAGGCAGCTTGGAGACCTAGTACGAGTGCTTTGTATTCGGAAATATTGTTTGTACATTCAAAATCGAGTTTGAAAGACAAAGGCATGGGCTCACCATCAAGTAGAATGAGGATAATATCAACCCCACCCCACGCTGACACTTGGAACCATCAAAGAAGAGTGTCATTTGGTAAGGGGTTCGTCCGGAGACGGTAGTAATTGACTCATCTAGAAAGTCAAAATTAGAGGGTTGATCCCCGAAAATAGGTGCGTCGGCTAGTTGGTCGATGATAGATTGGCCCTTAATGGACTTTTGATGAATGAATTTGAGCTCGAGGTCGAGATAAAAGCATAAGCCAAATGCGACGCATTGATTTTGGTAAGGTTTGGCATATATGAAGTATAAGGGGTCGGTGTTGGTCACAACATAGGTTTTGTGGTTGAGTAGGTAATGGCAGAGTTTGGTGGCAACAAAAACTAAGGCTAAGAAAAGTTTTTCAGGATGAGTGTATTGGGTTTCATAGTCCAAAAGAGAACAACTTATGTAATAAACCACCCGCTCCCTCGTGTTGTTCATCGTGATGTGTGAGCATGGCTCCCAAGAGAGTGATTGGTAGCTAAGATGTATAGGTAGAAAGGTTAATCATCTTTAGGTGGAAAGATTTATGGTAGTCATCATCCCATTTAAAGGAGACATCCTTCTTGAGTAGATGATGAAATGGCGAGATCTTGATCGAGATAATTGTGAAATGAAATGCAATGAATAGACTCCAATTTACCTTGTAGGCTACGGAGTTATCTAAGGTTAGTGGGTGGAGGCATTTCCGAGAATGGCCTTGCCTTTATCGGTCAAGTCAACTTCAACTTCTATAAAGCCCAAGAGTTTTCCTAAGAGGACCATGAAGACGCACTTCTTAGGCTGAAGGTAGATGTACTATTTAATGAGGCGATCGAAAATGGTTTTGAGGACAGCAAGGTGCTCGGAGTAGAATTTGGATTTGGCCAAGAGGTCGTCCACGTAATCTTCTAATATATGATACATGATGTCATGGAAGATGTAAGTCATAGCCCGTTGATATGTGGCACTAGTGTTTTTAAGGCCAAAAGGCATGACTCGGTAGTAGAAGGTCCCCCAAGGGGTGATGAATGTAGTTTTGTGTTGATCCTCTGGGCGAACAAGATTTGGTTATAACCCGAGAAACCATCCATGAGTGATAGCATCTCGTGACTAGTGGTAAGGTCAACTAGTTGATCAATACCGAGTAAGGGGAAGTCATCTTTTGGGCAAAGCTAGGTTGAGGTCACAAAAATCCATGCAAATGCGGAGTCCCCTGTCGCCTTAGTGATAGGGACAATGTTAGAAATCCAATGAGGATAATCAATGGGTAATATGAAGGAAACGGAAAGAAGGCGCTGAAGTTCTTCTTTGATGAGAAGGGCAATGCGAGGGTGAATTTTCCTTAGCTTTTGTTTGATGGGTTTGGCATCAAGAATGGTTACAATATTATGGACCACTATGGTGGGGTCAATACCAGGAATGTATGTGTAAGACCAAGCGAAAGTGTGGTTATGATATTTGAGAAAATAAGTGATGGCTTCATGTTTAGTAGCATCCAAAGATTGACCGATCTTTAGGATGTGCGGGTTATCCTGAGTATGAATTTTGATCTCGATAGTCAATTCATTCAACATGGTTTGTGTCTTATAGGGTAACAACCAATGAATATATGAATCTTTTGCACCAAGGTAGGTGAGTATAGATTCATCATCCTGGCATTGAACGATGTTAATTGAAGGTGTATTATCATCGATCATTTCAGGATATAGGAAGGGAAGAGAGGAAGGGGCCTCACCCTCGCGTTGATAAGTCAAAGGCCCCAAGGAAATGGTGCTTATAAAATTTTTTAGGAGAGATAGATTCTAGATCCATCGACTCCGTCAGCAAAGGTGGTGATGAAGGTGGAGCGGGTGAAGAAGGTGGAGAAGGGTTGATGTCCTTGATGAGTTCAATACGGGCCTGTTTGGTAGGTGGTTCAACATAGCCGATACCACTACGATCGTTATGTTTTCAGGTGGTACATGGAATAATGGTATGGTGGCCTTGCTTGTACAAGCCAAAACCAAAACCCTTCCATTCATGTCGGTATAGGAAGGGGTGGGTGAAACGGTGATTGGTGAGAGATTGAAAGTCAACGGAAAATGGGTGGGTTTGTGACGGTGGTTTGGGTGTGTAAGTGGTAATATCAAGTCCCTCATAGGTGAGATTGGTACGAAGGTGAGGAGGTCCATAAAGGAGACGTTCTTCTATATGGTGATCATAACATGGGTGTTGGTGAAGAATTCCATACTCTTGTGGAGTAAGGAATGTGTTGACACTATATAGGTGGTATTCCCCAGTGAGGCATTAAAAATGCCTTCCAAGGGATCAGTGGTTGGTATGTGGGTAGTTGGAATAGATGATGTGTTAAAGGTTGATGCGAGAGTGGGGTTAATAGATTAGGAGGTTAATGGGTTGGCCGTGGAGGTTATGGTAGTGTTTGGAATGGAGGAGGTATGTGCGGTTGAAGCGGCGGCTGTATTGTAAGTGGGCGTGTAGGTGAAGAAGTAGTGGTCGCGGAGGTAGATTGGCTTGATAGGTATGAGCAAATCAATGGGTCGGTAAAACATGTTGCATGTTTTAAAAGGTGATGGATCAGCTAGAATAGTGTAGGTATTTCCTTCATGCTCAAACTTTACACAACGATGCAAAGTGGAAGGAACGCAACCTATGACATGAATCCGTGGTCTTCCAAGTAACAAGTTATATTGAAATTCCCCCTCCAAAACGTATAGCAATTCTAGAACAGTGTGGGGGACCACATGAATGTGGAGGATGACGATGCCTACGGTAGAGGTGATAACATCATTGAATGAGCACAACATGATGGGATGTTTATGCATGTAATTGTTGGGTATGCGCATTTGAGTGAATGCATGAGATGAAATGATATTAATGCTAGCACCTCCATCAATCATTACACATCATACATGTATATCATCGATGTGGACATAGATGAAGAGGGATAGATCAGGGTCATCGGTTTGGTGTGGTGTGATCTCTTCGTCTAAAGCTAAGGGAGGCAACCCGATGAGTAGGTGAAGATGTAGATGAAGGTGGTAATTTGGTGAGGGAGGCTACATGATGGAGTATAATAATGGATGCCACAAGTGTAGGGTCATTGGGTAAAACCTCAATAGATTGAATAACCTCCATAAGAGCTTGATGATGAGATTCGATGTTTGGATGAGGTCATATAGGGACATTTTGGGGGATTGATGCGGTTGTTTGAGCATGGTGCGATGTGTAATCCCATTGGAAATAGGATATGTGGGGCCGCAAATAGTGATTTTAGGTGTGGGTGCAGATGGTATGTTGGGTATAGGATTAGTTGGTGGGTCGGTTACCTTTTCCTTACCTTTGTCTTTCGAGCATGGGTAATAATGTGGATCATGTTGATATGAGGTGGGGAGGTAGGGGAGGTAGGTGAGCCATGAAAGGTATAACGATACGAAGGGAAAAAGCCAAGTGGCGGGAAGGAACCTTGTGAGATGAGTTGAGCACACCGGCATTTGGGTGGAGGTATGGTGAGTTCTCTGATGTGAACCATGTTAATTTCAAATCTTAAGGGTGGCTCTAAGAGTAGTGGAGGTGGAGGTCTTGGTTGTTAAGTACGAAACGCGGGAAGCATTGTGGGAATGAGTGATAGTGAAATGGGGTCCTCATCGAGAAGGTCATCATCATCAAAGTTTTATTTAGGAGGGCATAACTAGATGAGGATGGTTTTAAAGCCTTGTAGTTCTCCACATCATGCCTTGGCACATGATGGTAGGCACAAATTTTAGTGTCATGAAAACCTTTTGGCTTGGGTTTAAGAGGATCATAAGGTCTGAGTGGCGGTAATGTGATGATAGAAGTCTCAAGGAGGTTGGTTAAGATTTTGGCATAGGACCCTGCTAGTGGATTGCAATGGGAAGTGAAAGTGGGTTTGGGTGTAGGTGTGGTTGATTGTTGAGGAACGGTCCTTGTATGAGGGGGAGTGGGTCGAGTTATGGTTTTGGGTGATGGCGTGGTCTTGGGTATTGGTCATGTCTGTTTGGGTAGGGGTATGGTAGATGAACTGGTAAGATGGTGTGTGGTTGTTTTGACTACCTTATTGTGGGGTAGCAGAGTTTTTATTTTGGGTTGTACCTTCTTGGGTAAAGTAGATATAGGTGTACGAGGTCTAGAAGGAAAATCGATGTGGAAGGAGCGCAAGTTACCCATAGGGATAATGGAGGTGTTGTGAAGGTAGATGATGTGGGTCTTGCAGGGGGTGTAAGGGACGAGAGGCGAAGTGTAGTGGGTAGTGAAGAATTTGTTGAGGTATTAGAGGTATGGGTGGTAAAGACACTGTGAAGCGGGTATAAGTCATGTCGGGCACTTGGGTATGTTATAGGTTTACAAGGAAGGAATGGGTTGTTGTGTTTTGGTTTATTGATGGGTAGGGCTTCTTAACCGTGTTGGGAGTGTGAGGTCCTAAGATAGATGGAAAGGGTGAAGGTGATGCGGGTGTGATTGGTGCAACCAGGAAGTGAGTTCTATGAGTTTGGCTTTTCTTTTTGGGTGTCGGAATGGGTTTGGTGTTGACTTGGGAGGATGTAGCTAGATCCGGTTTGATAGGTGGATGAGTAAGGCTAGTGGTTGGGGTGACCCCTAAGGTAATGATAGGTTTAGGAGAGGAAGAGGATGTAGGTGTGGGTTTAGATTTAGAGAAATGTTGGGTTATGGGTGAGGGTGTGTGTTGAGTTACGATGGTGTAGTGGAAGATGTTGTGATACAGGTGGTTGTGCTTGGTTCTTGTGGTCAAAATATCTTTGGGTAGATTGTGGAAGTATCGATAAGTGACATCTACATCTATGTTGAGACCGAGAAGCGAAGACACCCCCATAATAAGGCTCTATCCTCATAATCTAAGAGATCAGCTAATTGCGAGAACGACAAGGCTATAGGTGAGGTTGATGAGGACTTAATGGCAATTCTAAAAAGTGTCTTAGAGATGGGGAATTGGCTAGCTTCACTTCCATGGGTAAGAGAGGAAAAAGTAGGTCTATAGGATCTTGGGTAGGCTGATGGAGAATGCTCACCAACAGTAAAGGTATCTCAACCGGGTCTTGGATAGGGGAGGAGATGACGAGTGATACTCTATAGGTGGGGAAATGATGGGTGCTCCTATATGGGTGGAGGAGATGATAGTTTCTCCTTAATAGACTGAAAAATTATTGTGGGTGATGGTTCTCTGGGGAGAAGCCAAATTTGAAATGGTCTCGATATTAGCGAAACGCTCCTCCATGGGTGATGAAGGAGGTGAAAGGTGTTCCTCTGTGGTTGGAGGAATAGATGAGGTGGGTTACAACTCGGAAGGAGAATTTTGGGCTAGGATTTCTTCTATGGAAGGAATGTAAGGTAATGGGGCAGAAACGGATGCGTCACTAAAAATAGTGTGGACCTCACGGGTATGGTTATTCTGAGTTGAGGTCTCTACGGTTTGATCAAACGAAGGGGAATGATTGGGAAAGGGTTTCTTGAAGATGTGTAGGTTTGTTTTTGTAGGTGCATTGGGATTATCCACGGTTAACTCACCTTTCTCGAGCATTTCTTGGACAATATTTTTGAAAGTGATGCAATTTCCATCACTTTGACCCTTTACTCGATGATAGCTATAAAAATCATGTTCTTTATACCATGCGGGTATAGGGCGAGCAAGGTCAAAACAATTGTGTGGTTTTATAGGTGGAAGGGTGATGGCCCCAACTTTGATAAGATTTTCTAAGACATAAGAGTAAGGTTCCCTAATTGGGGTGTATTTCTACTATTCTCATCTGAATTGAAAAGTCTAGATGGGTGAGAGATTAGATGAGGGGGTAGCTTGATTTGATGGATGAGCTGGGCTGGCCTTGAGTACCACTATGTTAACGGTGCCCTTGGATTTTGAATAATTGTTTGTGGTTTGGAAGAAGAAGAGGTATCATTTGACTTGAATTTTGAATTCTTATTGCGTAATTGGATTTTCTTCTCTTTGATGGCGTAAATCTCTAACTTTCGTGCCATGGTGAATGCTTCATCAAATGTTTGGAAGGTTTGGACCTGCAAGGTTAGTGAGATATGTCTAGCACAAGCCCACATGAAGAGCTCGATGAGTTCTATTTGTGGTAGTTGGAAGGTGTGCTTGATTAATTAGGCTACGCCAGCGAGCGACAAAATCTATGATAGATTCATCCTCATACTGATGCGTGGAGTATAGGTCGGTCATGGTAACCTTCTTAACAATATTGATGGAGAAGTGATCCAAGAAGGCTTGGGCTACCTGATTAAATGAAAATATAGAGTGTTTAGGTAACCCACTATACCAATCTAACATAGGTCCATTCATAGACATGGGAAAGGTCCTTAAGAGAAAATCATCATCATGAGCGATTAGGTAACACCCATGTTTAAAAGACCGCAAATGTTGTTACCGGCCTTCCTTGTTATTGACGCGGTTAAATTTAGGTATATCCCAATGCACGGGGTATGGACAAATAAGAATGAATGGGTGGATGGGTTCGTTGCAAATCTCATCGTAGGTGAGAGAGTTGTTGGAGCTGGAAATCGATGCCTCTAATATCTCGCATCTTGTCCATCATTAATTTGATGGTCGTTAGTAGGTTCAGCAATGGATTGGGTGCCTCCCAGTAGCATAAGAGGGTTTGTGTTGGGCATATGATAGGGGTGGCATTCTAGTATATGGTGCTGCCATGTAGGTAGATTGAGAAGAAGGGAGGGAGATAGGGGCTATGTACCCAGAGTGAATGATAGATGAAACGAGGGGCTGGCGATAGTATGTATATGGAGGTGGAAGGGTTGTGGTAACCCTAGTAGCTATAGGGGCTAAGGACTCGTGGAATAGAGAGGACCATGTTCGAAAAGGGGTAGGGGTCACTAACATTGGAGCCGGTAGTGTAGCTACGGGTATATGCGAGACATTAGGGGTGGATGGGGTTACATTTTGGGTAGTGGATGTGGTGGGTGCAACGTAGGTAGTAGATGCGGCGGTCATAGCAGAGTAGAGGACCTAGCTACAAAATGACTAGGGGTAAGGTGGAGGCGGAGTAGCGCGGAATCAGATGGGGCTTACACGGAAGTGGGAACGAGAGCCAGGGGGATAGATACGAGCATGTCGTATATCAACCCCATCTATGGCATCTTGAGTGGATGAGTGGGAAAGGTAAAACTTCAAGGAAATAGGATTTTGGTCAAGGAGTCGTGTGAACTCCTCATCTCTGGTAGCAATAGTGATAGGTTGGACAGGATCCATGGCTGGTGATAAAATGGAAGGTGGTGAAGGACTATGTGGGAGTGGTTGAAAACTACCGTGGAATACGAGTGCACTTGCTTATCTTCGGTCAGCACCATGTGAACCAAGATCGATCGGTTAGGGTTTCTTCTCTGTAAATGACACAGAAAAATAACAGGAACAGGTGAAACAAGAGGTAACAGGTGGATTAGGTACAAAATTTTGGCTAGAAAGTGACATAGGCTAACTGATTCCGGTTAGGGTAAACCAACTCCGGTTATAGGTAACTATCGTTGGTCACTGTGGGAACTGGACAGTGAGTGAAAAACAAGGTATACGGTCAAATTTGATAGGTATGCCAAATTTGATGAGTTTTATAAGGCCAATGGGAATGATAGTAGTGACAGGGATTCTGAAAATTTGAAGAAGATGAATAAATGTCCTTTTGGGTAGGTTAACAAAAAGGACCTAGAAATCGATAGTAGGTTGGGTATAACCGATGACGGTGGGAGGGTAACCGATAATGGTTCTTTGGACTAACAAACCCGGTCACTATGAAATTGAAATAGTGATGAAAGAAAAGTGGTTGTGAATTAAAATCTAACGAGGAATCAAACCTGAACTCGAGAATGATGATAATATGGTCTAGGCACACTCGTAGGAGTTGTAGTACACCAAATATGATGAGGAGTGTGCGAGGAGAAACAAAAATAAATGAAGAACGTGACCTCTCACCTCAAAATGCAAGCGAAGCAGAAACACTAAGAAATTGCGATCCTAAGAGGGCCTTTTCTTTTATGTTTTTTAGCTTATGCTATTTAAGAACCGACTCATGAATTGTAGAATATAATTTTTGGTGAGGATGGCTTCCTACAAAGAAGGAGATCTAAAAGGTGAGGTTTGGGTATGTTATGGTGGGGTGGGCTTTGCTCAAGTATGACTCGACAGAGCAACAAACTGGGTGCCCACTATGTCGTGATCATGTGATCACCTAAAGCTTCTTCTAGGTAAGATGTTGTTTAAGAATGTATGTATTTTAAATTTTGTGAGGTTTGGTAAGACTTAGAGAAAGAGAAAAGGAAAGAAGTGCTTTTCATGATTCGTTTGTCAACCATCGATTGGGCATGACTTCCAACGTAGGTTGCCCTCAATTAATGTGAGCTAATGCAGCAAATAAGAATGAAATGTAATGATTTTAAGCCCAAATCATAATATGAAGTTGGATGACACAAATAGATGAAGAGGAAGAGGGATGCTCTTTCACTAAAATGTAAGAAACAAGAAGAAATGGTTCTTTTGAGGTACACCAAAAGAAAGGTTTCTTATAGAGAAAATAGAAAGAAAGGTAGGTTACCAAGGAATAAAATTAATGTGTATACTTTTCGAAGGGAAACAAACACACAACGTTTCCTAGGAATGAATAAAATTCAAAGAACCCCAGATGGGTCCCATCATGCATGCCAGAATGTTTCACCCGATTCTTAGATGTTTCTTTGAATACTAACGAAATAGATAGGGTAACGGGTGTAGGAGGAATACCTATTGAAATGTTGGTTGATGGGTTGTTGCACGTTTATGACTTTTGAATCCACAACTGATTGTGAGAGCTTCCTTTTGGCTAGGAGGAACTACATGTAATGAAAAGCAAGACCACCAAAAAGAGTTCAACAATATGTGTAGTGAACTGCCTAGTGTGTGCTAGATCTGGGAAGTGTGATACTTCCTAAATGGCTGTCAATCCACTGTGTAAAACAATTTAATGCATGTAATAAAGTAAATCCTATCATAATTGAAATGATTTTGGTATCTCATCCAAAATACAATAAGACATATCTAATCTAATAGGCTAAGTTAAAATAAGATCTGAATGTCAAGTAATTGGTTATGGGTCTTTGCAGGTCTGACAAAGGTCTTAGGCAAGTCACATGTGAATAAGGATGATTTGGGAATAGGTGGGTAAGTCACTGTTTTAGGTTATATGGGAAAATACAGGGACCCATGCCGGTTAAGGGTGATCAACACACGGTTGGGAAAAACCGGTCCCGATTCTTATGGAATATTGGGAATGCCACAAAATGGGCTCTAGATCTCACTTATGATTGCACAAAGGAATTGGTTGGTTGGAATGAGGTATTAGGCTACTTGGGTGGGGCTTAGTGAGGTTTTAATGGGTATATGGAGGGGGAGTATAAAAGGAGGTCAAAGGGTGGCTAGGTAAACAAATAATGACAATACAATGATGGAATAAATGAACTAGAGAAGTAAACTGTTCCACTTACTTGAAATCTGGTTATGAGTGCCTGTGAGTGATGAATGAAGGTGCTTTGGAAAGGGTTTGAATGAGCATTCCCTTTTTCTTGGTTGGGTCAAATCAGTGTTGGAGTGAGTCTTGGATGGTTGTGCAAGAGAAATTCTTGATCTCCTTCCTTGCATGCGTGTTCTCACTAAAATTTGTTCTCGAAGATGTGATATCTCTCGAATGTGCTAATGTATTTTTCAACCTAGAAAATAAGGTTGTTTTGGGGTTTAAAAGGTGACTAACGGTGGTTTAAGGCTTAAGGTTAAGGGTATCCGAGTCGGTCAAGGTGGGATTTCCTAGGTTTACTAAACTAGGAGATCATCTTTATTTTATGGGATCTTGTGCCGCTAACCCATGGATTATACTTGGAAGCTTCTTGTAAGCATTTGAGAATGCAGTTAGAGAGGATGTGTAGGCATTGATTTTTAGGGTTTGGGTAAGACTCGAGTTAGTTATAAAGCAACTTACTAAGAATAAGTCTAAGGGTGAGTTGGCTTGATGAGGTGTCTAGGTGAGGTGTATGTGGACATTATCCCAATTAAGATATTTAAATAATAAATATGGTGAGGATAATGAATTAATTTAATTAAATTAATATTTTAGTGAGGTGAAGGGAATATGGCTAGGTGAATGTGATGAAAGTGTTTATTTGTCGAGGGACCAAAGGGGAGTGTGACCTAATTTTAGTGTCTATAGCTAGAGTAAAAGTAGGATCACGAGCATAGTTATTAAAATACACTAACTTAGTTCATGTGCTAACATCAAAATAGGAGCATGATCGTTGTAGTTAATGCACTAGCATCACAATGCATGCGCTAGTGCAAGAAAAAAATGTGCTAGTATAGCAAAAAGTGCACTATTGAAAGTTTGGGATTTTTTAGAATAATTTAGTAGAAATTAGAAGATGATGAAAGAAGAACTGATGTTAATTTTTATTTTTTTCTTGATCTACAAGAGATACTATGGACTTTGGATACGAGAGTGCCATGGATGCCTGCAAGCTTTCGAGAGGACATTCTCCCACACGTACAGAGAGGGATAGTTGTGCTACTTTGAGGTGAAATGATTTACTTACATCGAACATATGCCACATATTAGATTAGATCATGCTTTGTTGACAATACTATCAGAGTGATGGCATAGTGAGATCTAGACCTTTCGACTATCAACTAGAGAGATGATCATTACATTAGAGAACATCTATCAGATCCTACAAGTTCCAATACAGTGGAGCCTATTGGTATATAGCGGGGAGTGTGGAAGATATATGAGGAAAAATTTGGGATCTATTCTTGAGAGAAGAGATACCTAGGGAGGGATGATGACATTTCACATATACTAGTGTTTTGACAAAGGGAGGATAACATGATTTCCTATGTACTTGATGGATCTTATTAGCAGCTACCTTACTTCTCGCTAAGATGGGGACACACTTTCAGTTGGGATTGATAGGAATGGTGGTGAGATTTATGGAGGGATAAGTTTTTACATGTGGTCATTTGTATAATGGCCCATCTATATAAGGACCTACATTTGATTTCCTATAGGTGGATTAAGAGATTGAGTTCGGCTACCTTACTACGAGTGATATGGGTCCTGCAGGACCATATTGCAATTGGATGACCATTGGGTGTTATGTGGGATATACATGCAAATGATCCATTATGCAGAGGTTTGGAGATGGTGGGCGTATGGTCCAAAGGATATATCGGAGACATGGCCTACTATAGATGAGAATTTGATTATCTATAATTACGTATGGTGACCTAGAGGCCATACCGATTATATATTCGTGGTGTACATATGTAGTTGATTTGAGCACAACATAGGTAGAGCACTATCTCATTAGAAACCATAGTCACATCTTAGAGTGGTACAAAGTGCATAGGGTACAATTCCAACTTGGTGTTATACATGGGATACCAGGTGAAGAGAGATGGTAGGCACACATTGCATGAGATACTTTTGATTTTGGGTCATAGATTAGGGCCAGGATAACATTGCAGATATTCCATAGCGTTATCCCATAGGCATGGGATGCACGAGCGTAGGTGGTTGATCCGGGACTACCGTAGATTGTGGCTCTTAGTACGTGACATTGCTACCACATAGGCTTACCATTCCACAAGCAGCCATAATCAGCTTGAGATAACTACAAGTACACTAGGGGTGGTGTACTATGAGTGAGAGATAGGGATCGACTTGGTCAACATGAGGAGGCATAGGCATAGGAATAGACATAGACATAGACATAGACACGACACATGCACATGCATAAGTATAGGGATAAGGACAGTACAAAGCCATACATGGGCCACAAGAGCGTCATGTATATGTTATTCAACAAGTGTCCACTCCACAGGTATTACAACATGTTTTACAAAAATTACCAAGTCACAGTGTTCACCATCACCACCTAGACCAAGTAGTCTAACTTTTAGCAGGACATGGGGGATGGAGATTGGAGTTAGCACAAAGTCCCCACAAATATCGGTTCCGGCTTGAGTGATACTAGGGGAAGTAGGTGGGCCAAAAGTGGTTGTTATATAGGTATAGAGAGATAGAGCCATGTTATATGGAGATATAGAACTTATTACAATGTAAACCTTACAGAGGTAGATAGAACAAAGAGTTGTATAGAAGGTTGCTTTTAGGCAACAACTACATTAGATAATAACTGTGCAAGATCATCTTTCTACAGAGCGAGGACCAACTAGTGGCACAAAGGAGACAACTAGGAGTTGAGATTGTATGGATCACGGGAGAGTGTGATGCTCTTCAACAAGCGAAGAAGGTGTAGGTGGAGACATTGTGTATGATTTTGTGGCAGTGTCATCCGGTGAGGAAGGATATTATAGAAAACTATATCAGTTGGTAGTATCGGAGGGCCAAAGGGCATCTTCATACATCTAGAGGAGGTCGAGTAATAGATTGATGAGGTCATAGAGACCATGTAGATCAACTCATTCAATATAGATGCCCCGCTAAGTCATATTCCGTAGTAGTCCTTGTATAGGAGAAACTCAAGTTGACTCTTTATTAGACGATAGATGATTTTTACATATTGTACTTTTTGGTAGGTTCCTCGAGATGAAGGCATATTGGCATGTATATGTTTTTGACAAGATGCATAGGTATATGGACCTTTATGTTTTTGATATGTACATGATGGACATGATGTATATCCCATTTGATTTATGAGATATTATGTTTAGCCCATGTTTTATTATGAGTAGATGATATGATGTGATATGATGTGATAGAATAGATGTTGATTTTATTTTATGATGATGATGATGTAGCTTAACATACATGTTGATGATAGCTTAGAATTTTATTGATGATATGTGATGATGTTTGTAGATAGATGTGATGATAGAAATTTGATTGATGAAATGATAACACACAAGGTAAAAGAAAATAATACAAGTACAAGGAAAAATTAACAAATCTAATATATACACATGCTAAACAACACCAAAAAAATTACAAGATAAACAAGTAGGTAAAACATACCCAATATGAACATGCAAGAAAAAGAAAGAACTAAGTTATTAAATAACATATTAATCTCGAGAATGCAAGACAACATGTCATATGTACAAATAAACAAACAAGCAGGAAAATTGACACCTAAGATAATAAGTGAGCAATGGTATAACACAATGTGCAATAACAATGTCCAATGACACGTCCCTATTTTTTTGTAGTTTTGTGAGACATTTGGTTTTATAGTTTTTTTGGTATTTAGGAAACGTTTCTTAATGTTTAGAGTTTTTTGAAAAAAAATCCGAATCTATGTACATGGAAATTAAGATGCAAGGATGCCCCCATCAATAGATGATAATATACAAGGAAAATCTTGCTCATATATATAAAATTAGGATCATCCAGATCAAGGCCACCAAAGATAGGCTCAAAAGGATTCCAAACACAGGTGAAGGACTATCTCAAGAAGATGTGATCATGCCCCAGTGTTTGTAATGATTGTGAACAATGAACTCTCTCTATGGTGACGCAAACCTATTTCACCAAAGGGCTTGTCTAAAGTACCATAATTGTGTGGTTTTCACACTTGGACGAATTTATTTCTCTTTATTGTTTTTTTTCTTTTATAATTCTCCAAAGCTCATGAATAGAAATTCTTAAGGTACATGATATTAATATAGGTTCTGGAGATCTTCACCATTAGAATTTGCAAGCTTATAGGCCTCAGAACCAAATTTAGCCACCACAATGTATGACCCTAACCAGTTAGGATCAAATTTTCCTCTCTTTTCAATTATTTAGTGGTATTAAACAAGTTTTATTTCATAACAAGATCTCCTACCTAAAATTCATGAAGGATGATGCATTTATTTTAGCCTACATAGATTCTGATTTTGATACACTTTAAGGTGATGTAGGGCGTGAAGGTTTTTCATCAAGGAGTTCAAGCTCTGCTAGCTTGACAACTCTGTAGTCTTTTTCCTTGTCCAGATAATCTCGCAAGGAGATTCTCAAATAGGGGAGCTTGATCTCTAGGGGTATAATGGCATTTAGTTCCAAATACCAAGGAATATGGGGTTGCACCTATAGGTGTGCGGATGGAAGTGCGATAGGCCTAGAGGGTAGGATGGATTTGAGGTGCCAATTATGGTCGATTTTACTAACCATTTTCTCCATAATCTGTATAAGCATTTTATTGGTGGCCTTAACTTTCCCATTACCTTAGGGGTAATAAGGTGTAGACCACTTCTGGAAAATTTTAAAGCGTTGGCACAAAGCCTTCACTTGCTTGTTTTTGAATGACTTACCATTTTAGATACAATGATAGAAGGGATGTTGTAATGGATAAATGATATGGTTCATGATGAACTTGGAAATCTATACACCTGTAACATAAGTGAGAGGAACAACCTCCACCCATTTGGTAAAGTACTCAGTGGTAGTGATAATGTGTTTGTGGTCATCGGATGAGGTAGGGGTGAGTTTTCCTATAAGATCGAGCCCCCATTTAGAAAATACCATGGTGTTATGATAGGTTATAATGACTGAGATGGTGCATGGATAAAATTACCATGCTTCTGACATAGGACACATTTATTCACATACTGGAAATAATCTGTTTCCATAGTAGGCTAGTAGTATCCCACTCATAGGATTTTCTTTGTAAGAACCATTCCACTAGTATGAGCCCCACAGATGCCTTCGTGCACCTATTTGATTGCTTGGACATAATCTTCAAATTTAGACAATGTAATAGAGTCCCATCATAGCCTCGATGATAGAAATTTCCTCCAAGTAGGTGTAATGAGATATTTTTGGATAGGGGTTTTTAGAATGAGAGATGTCAGTGGGAAAAGTACCATCCTATAAGTAATTATAAATGTCAATGTACCAAGGGAAAAGGGACCAACAACTTCACATACCAAACATGATTATGACATGTCATAGGTTGACACTGATTAAATGATCTATAAGGAACTAAAAGTCCCTAGAATCTAGAGATAGATGTAGTATGGATCCCATGTAGCCATGGCATCCATTTATGGATTACTGCACATGTGGAACTTGATGGAAGGAAATCATAACAAAATTAATCTTTCAGGGTGTCCACCATGTGTTTGTATGGGATAAGATTCTCATCTTTGACTTTTTACTCATCATTCACCTATTTTATGATCAACTGGGAGTCACCAATAACCTCAACTTATTTGATGTTCCATTTGATAGAAAATTTAAGTCCAAATGAGAGCTTATATTCAGAAATATTGTTTATATATGGAAGCCACTCTAAAATCTCATGGGATGAGATCTCCTGTGGGAGTAATAAGAATTGCTCTAGCTCCTAAGCCATTGAATGTGAATGACCCATAAAATATCTCTTCAGGTTGATGATTCTTTAATATATAGAATGAAAGCATCTAGAAGATCCAAACTTAAGGGTTCCATTCTTGGAAGGGGTGCTTCCATCAATTGGTCATTAAACACCTTTTTCCTTTTCACTAATTTTTATTGACATATTCAATGTCAAACTCACTCAACAAAATGATCCATTTGGCCATCCTTCCTTTAAGTTTTGGTTTTGACAAAAGGTATTTGAGAGGTTCAACTTGAGATATTATCTTGGTATGATGGTTCAAAAGGTAATGGTGAAGTTTTTGAAAGATAAAAACAAAAACTAGGCAATAGTTTTTCAATTTGTGGGTAATTGAGCTCATATGCAATTAAGGTGTGGCTAATATAATAGACGAATCTTTCTTTGTGATGGGAATCCTACTATGCCAAGAGCACGCCTATAAAAATTTGAGTAGTAGATATGTATAAAAAAAAGGTTCACCTAGGGTAGGTGATACAAGAATAGGTGGATTTTCCAAGCATTGCTTGAGTAAAGTGAAAAGGCTTGTTGGTATTCCAGGACCCTAGTGAAAATCAACATATTTCTTGAGTATATGGGTGAAGGAATGACACTTATCTACAAGTTGTGATATGAATCTTCAATGGCCTAAATTTTACCTTGCAAGATATATAGTTGTTTAAGGTTCTTGGGAGGAGAAATCTCGGTAATACCAAAGTGATTTAGTAGGATCAACTTCAATTCCATGCCTAGACACAATGAAGCCCAATATTTTCCCTGAGATAACTCCAAAAACACACTTCTTAGGATTCAAATGGACCTTGTAATCCCAAAGTCATTCAAAGATGTGAAAAAGGATCGTTGGGTGTTCTTATCTAGTTTTATACTTTCCAAGGATATCATCGACATAATCCTCTATAATGTCATGTAACATATCATGAAATATGAAATTCATAGTTCTCTGATAAGTGACACTTGCATTCTTCGAGGCCAAAAGGCATGATCTTATAAAAAAATGTACCCAAAGGGGTAGTAAAGGAATTTTTTGTTGGTCCTCTTCCATAATCTTTATTTGATTATAGCTAGAGAATCCATCCATAAGGGATAAAATTTCGTGGCATGTATTAAAATCGATAATCATGTCAATGTTTGGAAGGGGAAAGTCATCTTTAGGACATACCTTGTTGATGTCCCTGAAATATATACAAATTCTAATACCAATAGGATTCTTCTAAATATGCACTACATTGGAGATCCACTCATAGTAGTCAATGGGCATGATGAATCCTATTGCCAATACCTTTTATAACTCCTCTTTGACTAAAAGATCCACATGTGGATGCATTTTATGTAGTTTTTTCTTGATTGGATTTTCTAATTCATGTCTAACTAGGTTATGCACTACCAAAGCAGGATCCAAGCCTTACATGTCTACATAGGACCAACCAAATACATCTGAAAATTCTCAAAGAATCATAACAAAGGATATATGTTCATGTGTTGAAAGAGAAGCCCCAAGTTTGACCATTCTAGGCTCATCTTCTGTACCAATGTTGATATCAATAGTCTCTACCAAAAGAAGTTTAGATCCATCCTCCATACATGTAGGATCGGGGGGAGATTGAGTTCTTTCTCTAAGGGTGTCTCAACGAGATTTTCACCCATAGGTTGGTCACTTTTTATATCCTTTATTTTTTCTATTTGTTTGTTTGATAGTGCCTCAAAGAGGTTTTCACTATGGGACTTATATATTTTCTTTTGACGAGGATTTTTAGAAGTTATTTTTCCCTCATTTTATTTTTTATTTTTTGACAACAGAACTTAGCCTCCTCCCTAAAATATGCATATAAATCAATGTTGATAGAGAAGCCCTTCTTGTGGTCACTAATAGGAATTTCATCATGTAAACCCATGAATTCACCAATTTATTTGTCATCATTCGAAAGAAATCAATGGTATGTGTTTTTTTTGGTCCCAGTTTACAAGGGAAGGGTGAACAAGGTCTAATTCAGGAGTGGAAAGGGGACAAGGTTAAAATAGTCATGTCGGAGAATAAGTTGGTGGAAGAAAGGTCCTCGTATAGGATACAAGGGGAATTTGTTTCACTATCATAATACAAAGAACTATCCTCATGTTTAGAGGAGGTGGTGTCAACTTCTATAGGATAGGACCCATAAGGTGAATACCAATTTTGTATCTACCCATTCTTACTTGTGCTAGAATAGGTTCCCACACACCTTGTTCATCTATGCCACACCCATATCCTTGGTACCCCATAGCATACATCATCTTATTAGGGATGACATAGTTTGGGATTGATAACATGAAGCCATCATTTCATCAGAGGATTGGGATGTAGAAGTGTCAAGAATTTTCTCATCTTCTAAGAGGCCACTAGGAATGAAGGTGTTGATACTGCAATGTTCTTGAGGTCATTGCGGCTGATAACTAGGTCTACCATGTGTTTTAGGTGATAGGGGAAGATTTGAAATGAGGAGGTCCTATTGGAGGTTGTATTCCCGTAGCTTGATGAAGAAATTTCATCTCCCATGTATTAGATATAGGGACATGGAGGCACCCATCTCATACAGGTGTAGTGTATCAAGATCGAGATGAGAGGTGAGGGCCTTTGATTGAATCTTGATAATCTATTTCAATAGAAGGACATTCATATATTGTGGGGTAATATCCACATAATGCTTTGCAATGTGCAAAGGGTTGTGGGTCCCTAAGAATGGTGAGTGTTTTCCTTCATGATAAATTTTGATACATTGATGGAAAGTTGAGGGATGACCTACATGGCATGGATCCATGGGTGATCGAGGAGAATATTATAGGGTAGTTCCAAGTCCAAGACATGAACTAGGTATCATGAGTAGTGGGCCCAACTTCCATAGGTCGTAATTGTTCTGTTGAATGTCTCTCTTTGCACTATTATAATCCTTAATGGTGATCACATTAGGCTCCATTTTTTCTATCAAAGGTGTCCCCAATGGTTTAATGATCATTAAGGTACATATGTTAATGCCTGATCAATTATCCACAAGCACTCGTTTTATCTTTTTATGAGTAATGATCACTTCAATATACAAAGGGAGATTATGTGTATGGTCATCCATTAGAATCTCATGTTGGTTAAAGGTAATATGTTCATATGAAGAAAGTTACACAACCAAATCTTGGAAGTGCAATGCATCAATGTATGTAGAAAATCTCCCCCTGAAGAGTTTTATAAAGGATATCTTTATGAACGTTAGATATCTTGAGAAGATCCAAGATAGAAATCTTGGTAGTAGTATTCTCAAGTTGATCAAGGAGATCATAATGATTATCTAAAGAAGGGCTAGGCAAAGGAGGTTATGGAATGATAAGGTGAGCACATTATGTTTCCACAACACACTCCTATGATTTAATCTTGATGGTATTTACATGCTCAGTAGTAGGATAAACATAACCAATTAGAGAGTCAAAAGGATTGGTTGTTCCAACAACAACATGATTGGAATTTTTAGTTTGGGATAATTGACCTCAATCCAGATTTGGTTATGTTTGTTTATGTTTAGGGAATGATATTTATAGATTCCCAACTATTTGTTAGAAGTTTTGGTGGGTTATGGAAAATCCATCTCAACATCTCCACTATCTATAAGGTCTTGAATGAAGTGTTTCAATTTCAAACATTGATATGTGGTATGGCCTTTGATGTGATGATATTCACAATATTCATGGTATTTATACCATGATGGTTTTGGTGCATCGTCGAAAAAGGGTGTAGTATTGGGAATCGACCATGTTGACCACATCCAACTATTTCAAGATTGATGATAAAGAATCTATAAGTGGAGTAAATACTCAACGTTTAATTTTAGGTTTGATCCATCCTTTGGAAAGTTTCAAAGAGATTTGTTTTGGACCACTTGGAAACTTTTATAATTTTTGATTCCATCACTTACGAAGTTCTTATTTTTTTTGAAGAATTTGGGTTTTTTTAAAGTTTTGATTCATGGTTGTCTCTTTGAAAGGGTTTCAGAGTCCCTTTAGCAAGTAAATCCTTCTCAATCATGCTTCCTCTTTTAATAAATTCTTCAGAAGTTATCCCATAATGCATTTGTAAGTGAAAGGATATGTCAGGATGTAACTTAGGTATGAAGATATTAACAAGTTGTTTCTTTGGAATAGAGCAAGGGAAGCGATTAGAAAACCCTCACCATCTTTGTAAGAAACTAGTGAAGTTTTCATTATTGCGTTGTTTGGTGTTATAAAGGTCTATGATAGTGATATCTCTTTCCATGTTAAATGAAAAGTGGTGAATAAAATTCTCAAGTAATTTGGAAAACGTGAAAACAAAACCTTTGGGAATATGAAGAAACCATTCAAGTGCTTGGCCTCCAAGACTTTGTGGGAACAAGCGAATAAGATAATTATTGCTATATACAACTTCCTGGAAAGCCATGAAGAAGAATTCAACATGATCATGGTGATAAGGAGGATCACCTTTACCCTTATATTTGTCAAATTTAGGGCAATCGAAACTAGGTGGAAAGGGCATACACAAAATTTCTTGATCGAAAGGATATGGACACAATTCTTCAAACTGATATTTCTTATTGTGTCCAAGGTTGTTTTCTTGAAGACTAGTAAGGGAATTTTTCATGGATTTCCACTCTTGGTCAAATATTTTGCCACGTGAAGGTGTGGTAGGTATGTACACACAGTTATATTTTGATGTTTCACCACCATTATTTTTCAAGTATGATGCTCTTAGTATAAGTGACCTTAGGTTTCTTAGTATGTGTAGATCTTCTTGTGTCTCTATGGACATGAGAAGCTAAGTTTTCCAATTGCTGGCTAAGGGCTTGTAATTATTGTTGCATAGTAACCTCTTCATTTTAGGGTTCCATTTGAGGTTCATGGGGAGGGTCTTGTTCATGATTTTCATCCTCAATTATAGCTTCATGTTTGGTTTAAATGAGTGGTATGCGATAACTATTTGTGTTTTTAGGAGTTTTGCTTCTTCATTGTTTCCTTGGACAAAAGTAGAAGCATGTCCAGTGTTTAATATGTCCTCAACAGATCAAAGGGAGGTTTTGTTTCTTCTCCTCCATGAATAATATTTGTAAGAATAGTAGGATCAAATTCAAGTGGTAATTTGGCCCCTAACTCTACAAATCGTACTAAAACTTGATCTCTGTTATGGAAGAGAAAGTTATCTATGTGTGCAGGGTCAAGCTCAAAGTCATCCTGAGAAGTTGTCTCCTCATCTCCACTATGGTCAATAAATGTTTCTTCTTCAAGTAATGGGTCTAAATTAGTATGAAGGAAAGGATTTGATCCCATTCTTCTATGTGTCAATCTCGTGATAGGAGGCATGATAAGAAATGTTTTTCTAAGATTTTAAAAATGTACACAAGTGTCATAAATAATCTAGACAAAATCAAGTAGCGTAATAGTTGTAAATGTCACAATGAATTTTCCAAGGGTAAAAATGTATGATGAAAGTCACCAAGGGAAATCCAACAAGTCTCGAAAAAGAAGTGATAACAAAGGAACATATTCCTTATATCTGATTTTTGTCTCAAAGGTTGTTTTTGATAATATGACAAGACAATTTCAATATTTAAATCGAGTTTTGAACAAACAATATTTAACTATTAAAAGGGGTTGAAGTGATTCTAAAGACTTAAAAATGCAATGTATACAATTAAAACAGGTTTAATACAAAAAGGTCCAAGTTCGAAAATAAAGGTTGCGAATGCGAGCAACATAACAATAGAATTTGGATACTTAAATCAAGTTTTAAGAAAAAAAAAATCTAAGTATCAAAAAGGGATTGACACAATGCAAGAAGCATAACTAGAAAACCTTCCAAAACTTAAGTCAATGTTTAAATAAAAACAAGGTCTAAGTATAACAATGAGTAGACATAATGCAAACAACGTAACAATACACTTTGGACACTTATATCAAGTTTAGGAAAAAAACCAAATGTAAGTATTGAAAATAGATTGAAAAGATGAAAGTAGCGTAACAATGCAAAGTGACATCAAGGCAAAATCACTTAGCAAAGAAACCAAGTAGCAGATTTTTTTAATTCACTTAGCAAAGAAACCAAGTATATTTGCTTAGTGTATCTTTGTTAAGTGTGCGTGTTTTGAATGCAGTGGTATTTTTATCTTTTTATTCTTAATGTGGTTTCACACACCATTGAAAACCTATTTATAATGTCGTTAGTATTTATTTCAACTTGATTATTTGACAAGCGTATTGTCCTACACTCAAAAGTTTAGTAGTTTTCTATAGACCCTACAAAGAGAATCAATGTCATTTATGATTGTCAAGATCCCGAAAAGGTGCAAGAGAAGAGCATAGGTGACATTTTATCTAACTAATTAGAAATGGAAAAACATTAAGCAATGATATTTAAGCGCAAAAGATGAATTCATTGAAACAACTTTTAAATGATGAACTTTCTAAATAGATCAAAATATCATAAATGAAGACCAAAGTTACGTTTGCTTCTTAAGGTTTCCAAAATGTGCAAGAGAAAAGCATACACAAAATTTGATCCAAACTAAGTAAGATTAAAAAAAAAAACTTAAAAAATATTCTAAATGGTTAGAAAATGATTTTTAAAGTAAAACTTGTAAAAAGAAGTTAGAAAACCTGTAAAAACAACAGGGACACACAAAAATCGGAATCTAGATTTTTGAAATTTGAGCCAAAAACACACAAAATTCTAGTGAAACTATGTTAACATAAATGCATATACATCAAGGCTAGTGCACATGAAGCAAAACAAAACATAAATCCAACAATGCTAGCGCAAATGCAGCAATGAAAATGTAAATCCAAAATATTCTAGAAAAATTAAAGCAACACAAATGCAAATCCAACAAGGCTAGCAAAAATAAACAAACAGGGATGAAAATATAGACAACACTAGTGCAAATATAGAGAATGGTAGTGCAATATAAGACACACTAGCACATAACATTTAATGTAGACGCATGTGAAATCAACGCTGGAACACATACATCAACACTAGCACATGAAAAACAACACATGCATAAATATAATAATGGTAGTGCAAGAGCTGTGTAGATTCAAAAATGCATGATAACGACCAAAAATGTAAAAAAGCTCAATTTTTTTCTGATAAGATTCAATTTTAGAAGCACTTTACCTCCTTCACACCTACAAGGAACACTCAACATATGCAAACTCAAAAAAACATGTTAAGAAATACAAAGTTATATCAACATGTGCTAAAAAGAGGTTAGTATGCAAAAATGAAACTTAACTACAAAAAATTAAGAAATGCACATGAGACAAAGGAGTGTCCCACCAGGTGTGCCATATGTATGCATGTTATTAAACCAATATAAGTTAATCAATAGAAACTAACACCAAGTACTCTTAATAACTAATCTAATCTAACAAAGCATCCCGATAAAAGTCATGAAAATGAAAAAGATAACTAATGCATCCAATTAACATGAAATAATAAGCCATTCTTTGATGTTTTTATGGGATTTTAGATTGTAGGTAGTCCTTTTCTTGAGCCAAATGGGAATGCGTTCGATCAAAGGATGTTAATTCCATGAAGAGGAAGAGATCTCACCAATATGGCTTGATTATTGTGTATGGTTCTTCTCTTACTACTCTTTGCAAGTAGAGGATAGAAGGGGATGCTTGATCAATAAGCTTTTCAAAGTTGAATTGCTCTTATCATATGCATATAGTAACACTAGTATGTGTGGTGTAAGATTGGAAGGAAGCTACTAGGTTGTTTATATAGCTTTCCAATTTGGGAGAAGCTAGAAACCTAGTGAATGTGGGATAAACGTAAAGTAGAATTAGAAAGGCATAAACATGATTAGAAGGAGTTAATTAGTGATTAGAAAATCATGGGAGTTGGAGATGATTTGATTAATCAACTAGGGTTAACTAATAGGCCAAATTAAGCTTAGAGAAGCTATTTGGAAGTGATTTAGAAGGAGAATTGGTAGAATTTGAAGGGTTTGAGAGGGGATTTAACTAATAAGAAGGTTTATTAGTTAAATAGAATATTAAAATGTGTAATTAAATAATAATAGTTTATTAAAAGAGGATTATGACTAATGAAGTGTATTTAATTGGAATCCATGGTGAAGGGAAGGCTAGTTAATTAATGAAGTCTGGTTAATTGATCAAAATTAAGGGGAATGTTAGCTAATTAGTAGTATATCACTAATTATAACAAAATGATGGGAAAGAGGATAAACAATGCAATTTTGTTATTAAAACTTCGTATTCTGATTTAACTATCTACAGGATTATTCATTCAAATGAAGGAAGAAGAGTTATAGGAAACCCTAGGTTTTTGTTTTTTTCATGAAATAATACGACATGGAAGCAATTTTGTGCATGAAGTAACTAGTGAATAAAAAATTAACCATATGTTTGCATTTATTCTTATGGATTTCTTTAGTATTAAGTGAGTTAATGATTGAACAATAATAATAGACATGTAGAATCAATTATGTGGAGTTAAACCATTCAATTTTGTCAATTAGGTGAAGTACTTTGTCTAAAAGGTTGAAGTTTGTAGATAAGGATGGTGTGTAGTGTGTGCATAGATCCCTATGAATATTTAATGAACCTTGTACGTGAAGGATTAAATATATATTTTTGAATTACCACAATAGTTTAGAAACCTGTGTTTTGAGGGCCAGAGCAAGGGAAATTTTGGTTCATTTTCACATTTCATTGAGATACTAGAGCCTACTATTAAGGTGGAAATATTTTTCATGGTATCACAGAGACCCATAGGATGGTATCCTTACAGGTTCATCAAAAAACCCTCCTAGGGTTTGTAGGGTCAAATATATTTGAAGATATTTTACTTAAAATTAGATCTTGAAAATTTTAAGGAATCCTATAAAAACGAGTCTACAACATGATTTAAGTGGAATTAGGTGAAAATAAAAGCATAAATGATAAAAAATTATGATAGTCTTCTTTGAAAATTGTAGCTTGACATTGAAGGCCAAATTGGAAGTCTAAAATAGTGAATTTGGAGGAATTTTTGTAAAGAAAGGTACTTTGAAACTTCACACACGGAAGAATTTCCCAAATGGGTATCCCAAAAGGTAAGTATTTTTCTTAGGAATTTATTCTATCAAAAGTTAGATAAAAAAGGCTTTAGATAAGGCTACTAGGCAGAGTAATAGGTTTAGGAAGAAGTTGGTGAGAAAGAGAGGATTGCATTGGGAGTTGGTCCAAGAAATTTACCAAATACCTTGGAAAGGAAAAATGGTATCTAAAAATATTTTCAACTTATTCTGGTCCTTTTGGATTGTTCCAAGCATGAACTCACCATTGACATGCTCTTGAGAAGCTTGAGAAGGGCAATTTTGAAAAAGGTGACTAATTTTTCATTTTTTTAATGTTGCATCAATTTTATGGTTGATTTGGTGTGGAGTAGACCCTATGAACAAGATTCAATAATATTTTAAACCGAAATAAGGTTTTAATCCAAAATATTTCTAAGAAGGAAAATTTCTTGACTTGAGTAAATATTTATTTGCAAGCCTAAAGGACTATTTTGGAGGTTTTAAAAATATAACTTGTTTGATTGGATGTATTATTGTATGTTCTTTGCATCATTTGGTATCAAAGTGGAGGAAAGAGAAATATTTATAATAAAAGAAGATAGAGAAGAGAAAAACAAACAAAAAGGAAATTTGTAAAAAGAAGAGTAGTTTGAATGCCACCAAAAATAGTAACCAAAGGAGGTTAGAGAGGGTAACCTAGGTATAATGAATGGGTTTCTATATTGAGGAATATACAAGAGATTAGGAGCATTAGAAGTTTCTCGAAAAAAGAGGTAAGATTTTCGATGAAGAAAGTGATAAAGAAGAGAAAGAATAAGAGTTGGTAGAAGAAACCATGCTAGAAGAGGAAGGATCAAATGTGAAAATCCTAAAAGTAGTAATGGGAGCAGGTTGTAAGCCTAACATGAAAATACCAGAGTATAGTGGAAGCTTGTATCTAGAGGACTTGATAAAATGGATTGCTAAAATAGACAAGTATTTTTATTTTGAAGGTATAGCGAGAGGATAAAAATGTGAAGTTTAGTTGTCGAAACTAATAAAGCATGCTACTATTTGGTGAGATTTTGCATGAGAAGAAAGAATGGGCGAGAGGAAAGGAGAAAATTAGATCATGGGACATAATGGTTGCTAAGCTAAGAGGTAAGTTTATTCCTTCTGATTATCAAACTAGCTTGTTTAAGAAAATTGCAAAATTTAAGGCAAAGGGAAATGAGTGTGGCTGATTACACTAAAGAATTTTATAAGCTAGCAATGAGATTATGTCATATAGAAGGGGATGTTGAAGAAGTAGATAGATATGTGAATGGATTAAGGCTTAACATACATGATGAAATCAATTTGTTTACCTTGAGAATAGTGGAAGAAGCATACCAAGAAACCTTGAAAGCAGAAGAGAAATTGTCTAGAAAGAAAACACAATATTTCAAAGGCAGAGGAAGAGGAATAAAAGGTAGAGGATAATAGTTAAATAGAGGAAAACAACAAAAAAACTCATGAATAAGAGACAAGTATTTCACAAACACAAAGTACACCAAGATGTGGTTATAATAGAGGTGGTTATTTTTACATAGGAAGAGGTAGTTTTGGAAGATGAAGAGGTGAGTTTCTAGGTAGGTGTTACAAATGTAATAAGTTTTTTGGTCATAAATCCTTTGAGTGTTAAAAGAATCCACATGAAAGAAGTAGCGGGGTGAATGAGTCTAGAAATAAAATTGTGAAAGGTGATGAAGAAGAGAGTGTGGCATCACCATCACTTGTAGAAGAACTTGAAATAGGAGAATCCTTGATGATGAGAAGAGTGTTGATGATTGCAAGTAATAAAAGTGAATAATCAACTGAGATAATAACACTATTCAGAACATGTGTAAATTTAGACGTAAGTGTTGCAAACTTATTGTTAACAATGGTATCACATATAATCTAGTTTCTTTTGAAATGGTTTAAAAGATAAAATTGATAAAATTGAAGCATCCTAAACCATATAAGGTATATTGGGTTCAAAGAGATCATCAGGTGTTTGTTATTGAGCAATGTTTAGTTAATTTTCATATTGGTAGATATCAAGATGAAGTTCTTTGTGATGTGTTGCCTATGGATGCTTGTCATCTCTTGTTAGGAAGACCATGACAGTTTGAGAAGGGCTATTCATGATGGATGGGCTAATACGTATACACTCATGAAGGGTGGAATCAAACACACAATTATGGACAACCAAACATGGAATGAAAACTATCCTAGAGTGATATTAATGGTCATGAAAACATATTGTCAACAAAGGAATAAAGATGGTCATGAAACTATGAGAGGTACAACCGAGAAATAATATGGAGTCACGAAAGAATAGAAGGTGAAATGAAAAAACTATATATGTGGCTAATTAGAGAGGAATATAATCAAGGTAACTTGCAAAAAGAGTGGGGTAAGTGGATTTGAAAACCACATGAAAGAATTGTTGGCATGTGTTAGTATAGGTATTGTCATTGATGTAAAATATCATTAATGAAAAAGAGGATGATGGAGAATTGTCATAGGATGCTATACATGATGATGGCATACAGATTCAAGTGGTTTCATGATTTCATGAGTTGATTTAGTGACATTGGCTTGGCCTAATAAGCATAATTAGGTGACCTAGCTAGCCTAGGTGATGGATTTTGGTGAGTTTAGGTGCATGGTGACTTAAGGATAATGATATAAGAATAAAGATAATGTTAGGATAGTATGGAGGCACTCACATGTGCTTCAAAGTATAGGTACAGGTTAAAGACCCAGTTTCAGGTGCTCATCTAGACCTATTCTAGGTGCTTGGAGGCCAAATGAAGCATGAGAATGAGGTATAGAGCCATGTGAGTGAAAAAAATCAAAATTCACACACCTCATTTCCTCCATCAAAACATTCATCATTCACAACATATTAATCAAATTCACCACATCACCTTATCCTAAGTCTAAAATCCTCCATCATATTTACTTCATGTAAATATCCCTTTCATAGTTGTAAAATCTATACTTAACCACCTAAAACCATCTCAAGATAAAAACAAATAAAACAAAAAAATTTAACCATTTCATAACCTCCTAACCATTACATCTGGACCTTTAATATATTACCAACCATTTACCCGAAGAAAAAATTAAACAACTTTGTTTGGAAGTGGTTTTAACCACTTTACCACCCTAGATCCCAAAATGTCGAGATCACAAACAGATTCTGTTTGAATCGCCAACGATTATAAATAACAATTATGTGCTCTTCTTCCAAAATCCTCAATTTTTAGTCTCTGAAACTTAGCTTTATTTTTCAATCATTAGCACCCTACATCTCATCATTCGACATAAAGACACTAAGGCTATCATCAGTATCATTAAACATCATCACCATGAGTTTTCAAACATATGGAGATCGATTTTTCATCACCAAAGATATTGACCGCATCAGGGCACATTCAATCATAAAAAGATCATCCTCAATCAAGGTTTTAGGCATATTTTAGCTTCATATCAATCTAAGGTACTTCCACAATATTTCTTTGTTTCTTTTCAAAGTGATACCTAACCTTTAATCCAATCCAAAACATTATTCGTATCATCAACTATTCATTTTTATTAAATTTTTATAACTCTTTGAAATCACCAATGATTTCTCTAATCACCAACAATTGGCTTAATCGCCGACGATTCCTATCAAACTTGTCATTTTATCAATTTTATCAGTTTTTTTCAACCCTTTTCATCGAGTTTTCATCATATATGTTACTTCTAACATGTTATTGAGAATGGATCTCTATTAGATGGCAATATCTGGTCCCTCACATGAAATCACAGGCATCTACTTGGTTCCAATAGTCCAACATCCCTTTTTCTGGGAGCAATACAACATCCTACATGAACTTACAATATGTGCAATCTTTTTACCAACACTAATCAAGACATTGAAGATCAAATTGATTTCCTTAATGAGATTGAAAAAGAAACTAAGGATTTCTAGTATGATTACTTTGAACATGTCGAGATTGTATCTACCCTTGTTTGGGCCACTTTCAAAACAACACTAGTCTTTCCTATCCATCTAGAGTTCTAGAGCTTCTTTGATTATATTTAAATATCTACATTGATTATATATTTGTATCTTCATCCATATCATTATTTATCAATCTACTCAATTATCTACAAGCGATCGACATCCTCCAAGGAAGTCCCCTTGGATTACTCGAATTGGCCTTTCCGAGAAACTTTCCTATCTATTTATATTATCCTTTATGTTTAGTGTCTTTGAGTGCAAGTTTCTTTCAGGACAAGAGGACTCACATTTATTCGACTTGATCAAATTTAATTGAATGTTAGCTTAAACATCTATCATTACAAGTATCAATAAACCCCGTGTCTTTTGAGGTCGATCTTATTTTATTATTATTTCATTTCATTAATTTAAAGTAGGAAGGTAAAAACATCTCTCGAACATTCTCAAGCACGCCCAGTGAGACCCAAGTCCCCTTTTCCTTTCATTTAAATTATTTTTCATTCATTTTTGAGCTCTATTCTCTGTAATCACTAGCGTTCTAGTCAAATCTCTAGTGATTGTGTGAATCACTAGTGATTCTATCAATCATCGATGATCTCTGTGAGTACTTTTGATTACAAAGATAGACCTCTAACCCCATTTTATATTATGTTTTCTACCTTGTGCTAATGTTTTTGCAGGTTTTCTACTTTAGGAGGCTCTTGCTTGTTACATTATTGATAGAAAATAAAAAATATTAAAAATTATAAAGGAAGCGTCATTCGGGTGAGTTTTTCCCCTTTTTTTTATTTTCAAGCATTGCATTTTTGTTGTCTGTTCTAATCAAAATCAATCATTCTTTTGGATTTAAAATGAACCTTGCATCCTTGCTTGATCACATAGATGAATTAAAGGATTAATTTATTGCATTCACATTATCTTCCCTCACACACAAATAAATCACATCAAATATTAAACTTGCATCAAATATTTCTACCCAGATGATAACTATTGGGATTTCATCACCTAATAGGGAAACTAAATCGGTGTTCTAGCTTAGTATAAAGAACTGGTTGTCGGTATATTGGCTAAGAACCCAACTCCCTTATCGCCGAGGGATGTGAAGTGAGGGGGTAGGCCCCAATACCAAGCCTCGTACCAACACCAACAAATAGTTGGGCCTCGCATACCTTCGTGTATGTTGAGAACTCCAACCCTAAACATTCCTAAAACCATCCATAGATGGCCATTTCCTAGGACCCTATCAGTCGTTTAACACATTCCAATTTCTCTAAATTAAGTAGGATAAAAAGAAAAAATATTTTGTGTGATTTTCTTACTACTTGTAATCCACCCATTTAGATTTATTTTCATTTTGTTAGGTGATTGTGTGTTTTTTAATATGGTACTTAAAGACAACAATCCCATATCAATACTTCAGAAAACATGTCCATTCCATTCCAACAATCCACACCACAATACCATCAAACCTTACAAAAATCCCAAACCCAACTAGATGAATCCCAATGACTCATTCATTAATTCCACGAACGTTTATTGACACCCCGTCCTAAAATACACAAAACATGATAGAAGAAATTACATGTTCTATTCATAACACACAAACACATCTTCGAATGCATGTTGTTCATTTCATGAATGAAAAAATGTTGTATCACCTCCATCCAAAGATCAACCACATTCTCCCAAAGAGCCAATCTACCTCATCCAAGGTTCCCCGATCCTCTCGGTGCCCAATTGTTTGACAATGGGGACCCTATCTTGTTAGAGATCCTTGATTCAAACCTTATGGCCCTTTATTCCTATCTCACAACTAGGGGTATTCATCTTTAGTCATCATTACCTACACCGTGACCTTATGTGCCTGATCTTTCATGTGGGTTCTCGTATCTCATTAATCTAAACCACGAGTCAGTCATTCAACAAATATATTCATATCAACCAGACATATCCAAAGGTGTTGTCTTCGGTGCCCATTTTTTTATCTTAATGTATTCTCTTCACAAGACATAACCACTCAAAGAACCTACATCTTCACCCAACCCTTTCACCGGCTCTACACCACTTCAAAACAACACAAATACTTATTCACCCTCACGTAAACCTTTAACCTCCTCTATTGTTCAAACACCCTTGACAAGTTCTCATTGTTATTCCTACTAGCGTATTGCGACCACCACCTTCTTAACAAAACACACCGCCTCTCTAAAACATTACTATGTCTATCCATGCATCAATACCCTTGATCAATACTAGTGTTATTTCTAGCACTCATTTTACTTCACAATAGTCTTCCACCACCCTTATCTCACAACATATACCTTAATTATCATAACCACTTACATCCTTCCAATTCATACCACAAAAATCACAACCCTTTATCAACACCTTTATTCCCTTTCAACAATCAACCATGTATTCGAAATCCCCTATCTACACATAAATCCTCTTTCAATATATTCCCCAATACTTGTAATATCTCTTGAACACATCTATTCCCATCCAATATCAGTATATCCAACTTTCACAACCCCGGTATCACAATATACTTACAATATCCCCATAAACATTCCTAAAAAAACATCCCCTTCTAACAAGACACTCCTTAGCAGTGATCAATCATACCAATAGCCTAATCAATATTCATTTAATCAACCTGGATTTTCCTCATCTAGTACACAATAACCACCACAAATGGACCCTCTTCAAGCTTTAATGAATAGGATATCTAGTCTTGAAGCTACTTCCATGGGCCCTAAGAACACACTTTTGTATGAAAAAAATGTAATGAGCCTATTCACGCATTTGTGCCTTATAAGACCTATCCACCTCACTCAAAGCTTCCAAAATTTCTCAAATTCTATAGTAAAGAAGATCTGCCAAAAAATATCTGAGCTTTTCATCATGCCTTCTATCTTATAGCCCATGACCAAGATTTGATGCTTAGGACATTTCCTATGTCTTTAGCCGGTCCTGACCTAGACTAGTACAACAAAATCCCACAAGACTCTTTGTTTTCATTCACACAAATTTCTCGGCTCTTCCTAAAACACTTCTCTATCAACATCACATGTAAAATAATCATTACCAACCTTTATTCCATAAAATAGTTTGAATATGAGTCTATTACAAAATGTTTTTCCACATGGAGGGGTATAATCAATCAATTATCATTCTCACTCCCACAAACAAAATTAATAAAATTATTCTCCCATTCATGCGCTAAACAAATTTCATCCACATTATAGATTCAATCATTTCAAACATTTCATGAAGCCTTTACCATGGCCCGTAAGCTTTAATTGCAAGCCCTTGAAGAAGGCATGGTCATACTTAGATTGAAGAAACCTAAAATAGAATTCTCATCAAAACCATCTTCTAGTTCAGATAAATCTAAGTCATCAACAAACACTATAGTCATCAAATTTTCCTCTAAGGAATGTTCGACCACCAAACTCTCTCAAATTTCAACACACATTATACCCTTATCGGAGAGAATTACAATGTAGTTTTGAAAAACTTTTTGCCACCAACATGATGTCTCTTCCACCCATTTGAACTATTGATACATATGTTTCTAATCCATCTCTGGTATAGGGACAATGATTATTGCAAATATCACAAAGTTAAAGGCCGTGACATCAAAATTTACATTCATTCTACAATGCCCATCAATATCTAATTGATAAAGGTGAACTATACTTAGACAACTCGAATGCACCCCAAAATTAGAACCTTGATGTCTTCAAACAACCGTTCCCCAATCATTCTCCCTCAAGTAGTCAGCCATAAGCCAAAAATGTAAAATCTCACCATATCATTAACACCATTAATAAAACATTTCCTATCACCGAATCTACATCCACATATTCTAATAACACCCATGAATTCACATCAAACAAGCAACTAGAAAAATCCACACAATCCTCTATCCAAAGTGAGTCTTCTACATATATAGCTATAACTTCTTCATCTACTCCATATAAATATACTTTGCAAACCCATTACAAACAACCGACCATACAAATAATGAAAAGTTCCTATGCTTTGACTACGTCATCGAATATCATCCACGTCACCTTCAAAAAATTATCCTAACCCTATCTATAAGGGTTACGATCATATCTCGAAATCATCCCATGCAATCAAAACATCAACCATCTATCTTGGGTCTACACCCTTCATCTAAATCACCTATAACCAACACACCTCCAAAAACTATCCATCTACAAAATACTAAGAAACCCATAACCAAAATAGTATCTCCTATAAATCCGAAATCAAGTGAGATATCGTCACCATCCACATCCGCACCTAAAGGACACTATGCAACAACTCTAAAAACTTGCTTCAGAAAAAGCTTGTAATTTTTACCTTATAAAAACATCCAACTCCCGAGGTTGGAAACCATCTTGGTATAACTTTGAATCCTCTTGTGACCATCGAAACCTAGACACTTTGCAAAAGATTATAAATCCTTTCATCCAGTCATTAATAAACTTGAGAATAAATGTCTTCTTCCTTTAGATTCACACAAATACACAAAACCTCATGCAACATCTATAGATACATCCTTGACCACATCTAGGCATCCAATAAAAATCACTCTCCTCATTAAATTGATGTTGTCCATATCACCACATGCTCATGTTCCCACAATCACGATACATCCAAAAAAATAAATCTAATACATTTGTCAAGCATCCCTCCACCTCCGAGCTTTCCTCCTCATCTAAAAACCCAAGGTTTCTGTTTCATCACCCCTTGAATATCTAATAAGAAAACCAATATCTCCATTCTCACCACTCAACCTTCTTCCACTACATTGGAGAAAGCATTCATAAAAAAACTACACCAAGATCTAGCTAAAATGTCACTTTACGAGCTTGTTCAAACATCACCATCCCATAAGCAAGCCATGATTGAAGCCCTCCAATCTATATAAGTACTCACAAATGATCCATATTCTTTCACAAATTTCGTAGGTGCTCTCAAAGCATCTTCGGACATCTCCTTTGAATCTTCGAAATAACATCACTTCATCCTAAATGTCATGAATTGCCCCTCTTTATCACCACTTAGATCAATGACGTCCTTTTCAAAAGGGTCATGATTAATGTGGCACCTCTATCAATATCATAACATCTATTGCCTTCAATCAAATTAGATTACCAAACATTGTTGTCACTCGGACACTTGTCTTATTCTCGACCCTTTAATGAAACTATCATGCCCATACTCGGTATCGTCATCCTACCACTTAAAGTTGGCATAAAAACCCTTCCAGAACTCTTCTACATCATAGAGGAAGAGTTCTAGTATAACATGTTGTAAGGATGACCTTGGATATGCACCATGCTTTGTGTTCCTTCAATCCTAAACCATTGTGTTAAATATGAACACTATGGCCAAACATTCACAATACCTATGGATCCCAACCCTTTCGCCGACTGCAACATGACATACCATCTAAACGATGTTCTATACCAAAATTAGAAGCATCCGACAAAGCATCCACCACTACATCTATCCCATCATCTAGGATTCTAAATGAATCCTCCCTTAAAGATCTAGTACCCCTAGGAGCTAATCACACTCCCTCTCTCTACTCCACCGGATATACTCTTCTCTCACCTGCATACACCCAAAAACACACAAAATAGAGCAAGTTAGCATCTCGAGTAACACTAGAAAAATCACAAAAACACGTAGAGATGCTAGAAAAGCAAAAACAATTTCAAACAGATGATCCTTTTGCATTCAGGCAAAACCGCCACCCTGAGAAGAGAGGTAGTTTTGTAACCACCGCCTTAAGGGCAGCGGTCGTGTAACCACCACCCTGAACAGGCGGTGGTCATGTAACCGCTGCCTTGGGCAGGGCAGCGGTCGTGGTCTGAAAACCCACGCGGGTTTTTAAACTTAAAAAGCCTAAAAAGTGCAAAAAATGACCATTTTACCTAAAAACAAAGCCTACCCAGTAGGCGCCCCCCCTAGGTGGACCTTTTAACACTAACATTTTCAAAAATTACCCCCCCATGACAAAATATTTAGCATTTCAAATTTAAGGGGGTAAAAAGGATAAACTGAAGAAAACTAACCTGTGATCTCACGGGTCGATGTTTCACACGTGGAGGCATGATCGCTATCTCGTCACGGATGTTTCGACTCTACTCACGCAAGAAACCGTCACCGTGGGTCCCAAAGCTCAAAATCAATCAAATTGACTCGTGAAAATGAATAGGAAAATGGGCCCACTTTCATATATATAGTGCTCTGATTCGTTTTAAATGACTTTTTCACAGGTTTGGAGTGCCGACGGAGGTAAGTTCCTATCCCCACACAAATGGTACATTCTCATTCCCTATTATTTTAGTGTTTATTTTTCAAACTATTGTGTCTATCTACACTTGAGTTCTCTTTTCGTTTTGCAGGTAGCGGGAATTTTGGACGGCGTCATTTCAACACACGGATGTATCAGGTATAACTTCTAACTTCCCATTTCGGGACCGCCATACTCGGACCCACCATTTTACGCCTCTTCATGGCTAAAACGCTTCTCCGAGGGGGCAATATGTACGTACCCAAAATTGTAAGGTACTGTACTGTCGGAACAATGTGACATGTGCCCCAATGATGATACAGGTCTCCTCGCAAGGTGTTCGGGATCCGAAAAAGCTCTCCAAGTGTGCGTTAACATCCCGCATGCCCCGCTTAGCCCCCGTGTGCTTTATTTTTCCCTTTTCCCCTCTTTTCTTGGCCTTTTCCTCTTTAGTGACAAAACCACCACCCTACCTGGGTGGCGGTCTCAGTGACCGCCGCCCTAAATAGGCGGCAGCCCTATAACCGCTGCCCGCTTAGGTGGCGGTCCTTTACGCATTTTCCAGAAATCTCTTTTAACACGACTCACGTAATTTCAACGTTTTACCAGCTTTCTTTCATCGCCATAAGCTTGCATTTATGATTCTGGTTCCCTGGAATAATGTTTTGCCATTGTTTATAGTTTAAGAGTTCTATTTGGTTTTTACCTTGGGTAAATCCAAATGCTATAAATAGATGGCTTGTGCTCAAGCAAATGGCCCCTCAAATTTGCCTCTGATTTCTCTTTGCAATAGATTTAGTTTTCATTTTTCTTAGAGTTCTTAGTTTCTTTCATTGCATGCTTAGTTAGCATTGTTTTACTGTTAGTAAGCCACATATCCATCTTGTGCAAGTACTGCTGTTATTTTATCCAATCCATTGGAATAAAATAGTCTGTTTACCAATAGGAAGCCATTAAAGTTACAGGTTTTGTTCTTCAAATAGGATAGTTTCAGGTTCTGGATGCTTTATGTTGCATGACTCGCAATAGATCCCGCTAGGAATTGCATAAGCCAAGCTCTGTACTCTTGCGCTATCCCTCTCCTACTCGCATTGTATTCAGTCGGTGTATTCTGAGCTACCTTTATCCCAATATCTACTTCTATTGATGCTAGCATTACACACTTTTCTGGGTCCACGTGAACACGAAGGAACGAAGAGATCACACCGAGGGACAAGTTCACACACACCATTGGATTTGTCAGCATTTCTACAAAATCCAGTTACGCTTTCAAAGTTCTAGTTAGAATTATATCAAATAGAGTAGTTAATTACTTTATTTCAGTTAATTCTACTCTTGATATTGCCAGGGAAGCTGTGGGGATTGATAGTTTCTGAGAAACTATGATTCACTCCTCACTTCTGAGGTAGGATCGAGAGTCTTGCAAATAGATTAGATAAGCTATTTCATTTTTTAGAATAGATCTACAAATAGATACACACTCGGTTATTTTGTTTGTTTTAAATTGTTATTTTAGTATTAATTCTAGATATTTTAAATAGCTGCTTTCTTAAATTCATAAAGCTCGTCAAAAAACAAAAAAAAAATAGAGAGATCATATATGCTATAGATATACTTCACATAGTTAAATTTCATTTTACCGTAGTTCGTTTTACATTGTTGCTTTTGTATGACAATCATGGGACCTAGAGAGCCCAGGGAATACGTATTCGAGCCAATCGTGCCTCGGTCAATCTCATCACAGCGATAACTCGATATAGATCAAAAGCTTAGGATCCAAGTCTTCCGAACAACGGTAAGCTTCACAACAAATCAATTCCCGCTTAAGCCGACTAAACATAGAAGACGACCAAGCACACATGTTTTGGTCGAATCAACCGAACTACAGATTACCCTAGGCAACATTCACATGACTGTAGAAGGGTTTGCAAGAGAACAAACCTTTGGTTGTGATCCTTTGGTCCCACATTCAGATGCAGGAGACACTCTTCTAGATATAGATACTAGCCTAAGAATCCAGGTTGCACGAACGCCTGTAAGATATTCTGAGAAAATCACACGCTTATTGATCCTAAATATAGAAGTTTGAGAAAGCATACGATTCTTTGGATACTAGGGATTAGTATTTGATTTAACGCATGACCATAACAGGTCTACAACAACTAAGAATCTACGGTTGTGACCCACAAATCCCGCAGCCCAACGAATCCATAGGAGAATTAGACATAGACACTAGCCTATGCACACTAGTATTCCGGTCTACCCCACTTCCACCTATCATCATCAAAAATTATCCTTGCTAGACACAAAGGCAGCTAATAGAGCTAGGGAATTCTGGACTAGGCCAGAGAATCACCCATAGAAGTAACTATATCCATCATTCATTTCATGACCTTGTCCGGAGACATACACGAAACTATCCCGGGTCATTTTCCATGTATTCCACAACCTATAGATCAAATCACGCCAGAGCTCGATATTGATTGGAGCCTTCGAGAAGTCATCCTTGCTGACCGATCTATCACACCAGTTCAAGTTAGGAGGGTCTTCTTCGCCTTAGACTCACAAATTCCGCTAGTGCGTATTGAAGACATTAGATTGCCTAACTAGTTTATCTGCATCTCACATATATTCCATACCCATCGGTTGTCTCGGCACGACCTCGGGAGGTTGGGTGCGAGGAAGAGTCACTTGTAGATTCCCATGCTCGCATGTCACTTTTCCGTCGTACAGGTGGTCCCTAAGGCATCTACATGGACATGGAAGGGCTTGTCCCAAGAGGGAAAACATAAATTAGGCATAGTAATAAGCCTATCTTTTAATGTATCAAATGCCCTCTGTTGTGCCTCACCCCAATGGAAGGCACTTTTGTATCTAAGTAGTTCCTCTAAAGGCGCGGTGATCTTGGCATATCCCTTAATGAATTTTCTATAATACCCCGTATGCCCAAGGAATCCGCATACTGTGCTCTTGTTAGTAGGCTCCCTTAACCCCACAATAACTGCAACCTTAGCGGGGTCTACCAACAAGCCCTCCTTACATATGATATGCCCCAGTAGAGTCCTAAGGGGAGTAGTAAACACACATTTCTTAATGTTGAGGGATATCCTCAACTACCTATACCTCTCAAACATTAATCTCAAGTTGTCACAATGGTCCTTAACCAGACCATATACTATCTAATCATCCAAATAGACTGAAGAAATTTATGGATGAAGTCCTGGAATGCTTGCACCACTATGCACAAAAAAACAACAGGCGCATTCTTCAAACCAAAGGGCATGACCATATATGCAAAAATTCCCCACTCGTTGGAAAAATATTTCTTCTTTTGGTCCTCCTTTGCAATCCAAACTTAGTGGTATCCTAAAAATCCATCCGTAAAGGAATAGATTTCGTGCCCAACGACTCCTTCCAAAATTTCTTCAGTGAAGGGGGTTGGAAATGGATCAATGACACAAACTACATTCAATTCCCTATAATCCACACAAATCCTAATCCACCCATCCTTCTTGATGTTGATTACCATTGGACTTATCCACTCGATTCCTCCACTGCCTCAATGATCCCAAAAGCTATCATTTTGTCTATCTCCTCCTTAACCTTCACGCACAAATTGGGATTCATCTGGTAGGGCCTTTTTCTAACCGGGTGCACACCTTCCTTCAATTTTATCTTCATCTCCCCAAGGAATGGTGAACGCCTTTGAGCTCATGGTACCCGTGTGGGAATAAATCCTCAAATTCGTGCAACAGATAAATGATCTTTGATACTTCCTTCTCTATCCAGTAATCTCCAATAATAGCTTCCTTAGGTTCTTCTTCTGAACTGATGTTAACTTTCTTCATCTTTAAAGGCTCATGGTAGGCATGCACGTGAGCATCTACACTGTCCACTACCTCACGTGTCCCTACAGTGCTTTCCAATTCCTCTCCATCAATCACATATACCAACTTTCCCTTCTCTTTTTCCAAACATGCATGCTCAAGCTGTAAATCTTCTACTTCCTCATTTTCTTCAAAGCGTGCCTCCAATCCTGGTTCACCTAGTAATTCCAGCAGCCTATCTTCCGTTCTGGCACTATCTCCCATGGTAAGGCACTTGATACCTTACAAGGCCTTATCAACCGATGGTTTGGTACTCCGATACTCAAAGGCTTGAATAAGGTTAGCCACGAGATCTTACCAATTCCTTATCTGGCGGCGTGTCTTCGAATGAATGTACCATGCATGTGCACAACCTTGTAGTGTAGAATTATTATCCTGTAAAATTGACGCGAGGGCAATTTTGCAGGTAACCATACAAAATTTTTGTCCCGGTCCTTGTTAGGGACCCCTCTTCTTCGAACGTTATAAAATTCCTTTTCGGGAAATCTAGTTCTCTGAACTTAGTCATTTTGGTCCTTCTTTTGGCTGGGTGCACCTTTTGTATGTGTAACACAGACTAAATTGGTGCCCACTTCATTTCCTTTCGCGCACCCTTTGATGTGTTGACACATCAATTGTTGCACCTTCCCGTGATGTGCCTTTCTTACATGCACCAAGGCACATACACCTTCACGTTAACAACTAAATTGTTGCACCGTGTTTTGGTGCGCTAAAGGGCACAAGGAATGAAGTGTTGACATTCGTAAATTTACGCCCATCCTCCTCGTATCACATTCGTGGACCCCGTTTCGTCTCTCACATTCTATATATTCCGAGTAGGTGGTTCTTACTCCTCTTGTGTTTTGTTTTGATTGTTTGTGTGGTAGGATACAATGGATCTATGAAACCATGAAAACCCCCCTGCTGTTCTTGCAAATATTTCTTCCCAAGCCATTTCCATCCTTTTTCCAGATCTGCTGGCCAAGAGGGCTCTGCCTCGAAAACAAATCCAAACCTCTTTGCTATGCCCCCTTCACCGCTTGAAAAATAAATCCAAACCTATCGTGAGGAAGGAGAACTTGAAAAATTGTTTCCAGGCTACATTTTCCCCTTGGCACAATCACCACCCTTGCAACAGGAAACACAGTCATGCCAAGAAGGCGCACCAACTTTGATTGCAACACATAAGCTCCCTACGCCATGTATAAACCAAGTAAAATCCTAAATCTAGCACAGTGCATCCCCGCTTACAATAACAATATGCCATGCAAGCTTCCCCTGTGCCATGCCAAAGTCCCCTTTTGCGCACCTAAAGTTAGTGCTACACGCACAATCTTGCGCCCTTAGGCACACACCAAACTTCCATGTTGCATGTCAAATACTTGTGCCATAGGTGCACCCTGCCCCTATGCAACACCAAAATTATTTGTGCCCAGTATAAAACTACATAAACGGCGCAGGCGCATCCCTGCTTACAATAAAAATAATGTCATATGCAAAATCCTTGTGCCCTGCACCCTTTGGCGCTTATTTGTTCCTTGTAACACTCCGATTCAGTGTGCCATTCTAATAACTCTACAAAGATGCAGTGTTCTGCGCCTGCGCCCTAAGGCCTTAAAATTTATAACTCCTCATTCTATGCTATAGTGCTTTAATGGAAGATCTGATAGCTAATATGACTCTTTGGCGTTGGACTTCTCTTCTTCTTCTTACAGATCAAAGAACTCGAACTCGAGATCCATATATGTCTACATCAAGTAAGAAACCAACCAAGTCAAAGGGTAAGGCTAAGCTTACGAAGAAGAAGAGATGAAGTATAAATACCGGAGGGTCGAATGCCCGAGTCCCGGCGAATGTGACTGGATATAAGAGACTCAACTTGGTCACATCGACATGGAGGATTTCTGGGCCAGAACTAGGAGAGTCATAGGAAGTCCTTGGATGGACAAGATGGTAGGCAGCGGATTACATTTTGCTGGGGGGATCCCCGTCAATGCAGTAAACAACAAATTTATGATGGTAGTGGCCCGTTGTTATAACAAAGACACAAGGTGTGTCAAAAATGAAAAGGGCGAGGTCATAATCAACCTCACTGCCTGACACTTTGAAATCACGCTAGGCATCCCTCACCACCGACACTTTGTGGCTGTAAGCCAAGAGGACTGCACCAAGGCATGGGAGGACAATGAAGACAAGTGCATGCAGCTGATGAATGAAGTGTACTTGAAAAATAAGAAGGTGATAACCAGATGGCCACATGTTATTCACCACAGTGACTTCTCTGAGGAATTAAGTGACACCATCACATTCCTAAGTAGAGTTTTTGGGCTTTCTGACGCCCATTACTTTCACAAATGGATGCTCAAGTACCTTGAAACTATGAACAAGAATGCGCATGATTAACGCTTGAGTGGGCAGAGATCATAAGCAGCACCATATCCGAGTACCTCCAATAACTCACCACAACGAGGAGATTCTACATGAACTCCTACGTAGTCTATGCTGCAGCCTCAAGGAGGGATTTTCCGCACTTGAGCCAATGCGGGGTTTGGCCCCGTGTAAAAATATATGAGTACTACCCGAGCTGAAGCTGGAGAACAACATCCCACAGTTTACTAAGATCAATGATGCTTTCTTCTATGGCTTCGTCTACCTTTTGAGGCCAAATATGACTCATGGTCGGATAACCAAGAGCATAGTCACAAATGACGAGAAAAGTGGGGGCACTATTTACTCAATCACCCACCTTCACCTATCTCAGAGCATCCAACTTCTTGGGGGAGCCCACCAAATTGCTGAGATATGCTAGCCCCAAGTTGATCCTGTTGGAGTTGTCCAGACAACTCATAACCTACCATGAGAAATGTTTGAAGAGAAAGAAGGGTGGAACTCCTTTCCCCCTTATAGTGGGTAGATACACCTGCATTTCTCACCACAAAGCCCGGGAAATGTTTGCAGAGCTAGAACTGCTCAATCTAAAGCACAACTTCCCGTTGAGGCCTGCTTTTGATCCGAGGAATTGCCTTCCCAAGGCAAAACTCGATCTGATCCACATTCCATAGATCGAGGACATCTATATCGACCTGTATCATGAGGTCGAACTTAGAAGGAAGGACCACTCTGCTTGGCCTTGGCAGAGATTGTTAAATACGGCGTGGCCATTGTTCCAAAGGGTTATCAAACTACCGATCAAGAAGTTGATCGATCGTATATCTAAAACAGATGGGGAAAACTCGGTCGCGTTTGCTGCAATTGATAGAACGAAAGAGCCCCAACCATTAAAGAAAGGGTCAAAGAGTCATTTTAGAGGACAGAACAATGGTGCAGAATGAATGGCCTTATCTACCTCGGGGTAGATTTCACTACATCCCCATTGGGTAATGCACCTATCAGGCCTAAGCATCTGCCAAAGGTCAAAGGCAAGGATAAAGAGGGTGAGTCGAGTTCTACTCAAGAAGGAGCTCCTGAAAGTCATCCTTTGGCTACACAAGAACAGATTGTAAGTTTGGTATCCCTAGAGAAAGAAGCAGCGGAAGGTGTTCCGACGGGCACATCCACTCAGGATGTCACCACTGCTACAACTACTGAGGTCCCTTCTATCCCTTCTCCCTCTCCTCCTCCTCGCATGACCCAAACGACCATTCCTTTGGTCGTATCCTCTCCCCCATCTTCTATTGTTCCCCCTTCCTCGTCATCCATCTTCTCTTCTCTCGTAGAGCTATCCCCCACCATTTCTTCTCTCATCTCTCAGCTCCCTTCCATTCCCGTGTCTACCTCCCCTACAAAGATCCCTTCCTCCCATGAGCACTTTCTCGGCCTCCCTTTTGATGCCATCTCCAAGTGTCTCTACCCATTTCCCCTCATCCACCGCAGCTCCCTCTCTTCTACCTCTAGTCCCATTCCCTTAAGTCCAACAAGGATCTCCTAGCATTTGAGCCGAGAAAAGAGGAAAGTCCCTATTGCACCGATGGACTTTTCTGTCATCCTAGAAAAGGGGCCAAGAAGCAAAGCCTATAACCCGCTTCTCTCGAGTGCATCGGGAGAAAGAGTAATGGAGATCACATATCTCGATCCTTCAAAGGGAGAAAAGGATCTGTCTCCGACAGATTATACACGTGACGCAAGTAACAATGGGTACGTCTTCAAAGTCTTCAAGGAGAGGCCCTATCTCGGTGGATGCCCTTTGCGAAGAAACTTCAAGAAGAAAAGGAGGAGAAGAGGTTACTAAAAGAACAAAACAAACATCTTCTCCACGCCCGCAAAAAAATAGACAAAGGTGAACCTCCTAAAACTACCACCAAAACTCCTAAGCTCCTAAGCCAGGACAGGATAAATGAGTACGCCAAAATTTGCAAACAAGGTATGGTAGTTTCCACCTAGAGGGATCAAATCCTCAAAGATAGTGAGGAGGTAATAGTCAAGTTCACTAAATTATATCGAATATCGTCGGAAAACAAAGAGCTCCAAGTGATCATAGGACCTATCTCCGAAGAGTTGGATCATGCAAGGTTGCAACATGAAACATTCCGAAAAATGCTCAACTCAAGCTCGAAGAGACGATCCGGTGAAATTTGGCATTTTCAGTCACCCCAAGGTACCCAAAGAAGATCTTTATCTGCGTTGGATTACCGAGTCAACCAGATGGAGTTCGTCCCGAAAAGATTGATAAAGTCAAGGAGGAAGCCCTGGATGCAATGCATCAAATGGAGAAAACTTTTCTGAGAATGTCTCCAAGCTTGCTTACTCCTTCTTTCACCTTGAGGAAGGTAGAAAAAACTATCTGGATCTTTAAGGAGATCGTCTTGCAAGGGTTAGGGCCAGAAGCCACTTACGACACCGAATGTATCAACAACCTTCTGGGTTGCCGTGATTTTGTGGGTTTCTTGATAGAGGCGAGCAATGAATATTTCAAGCTCCTCGAAAACTCAAGGATGAGCGGGAGACTTGTGAGGTCATCGGTGATCATACGAAGGGTCCTACCCAAGATCAACTTCAGCCCATGATCAGTAAATTCATGGAATATCAGACTCAATTCCACATCACCTCTCCCAAACAACAACAAAAAAACTAACCCCCTTCCACCGTGGGACGATGAATAGATTTCTTCCTCTTGGCTTCCTTTTTGTATATCTAAGAGTATGTTGGTACAAATGATGACCTCATCCATGTTGCACCATGGGATGTCATCCACCAAGTTGTCCAAAGTCAATATTGACTTTGAGATATTTTGTAGATATTTTGTAATTAGTTGTTGGTTGCCTTTCTCTCTCTCTCTCTCTTTCTTCTATATATACTTGGATGCTTGTCATATGCCAAGTGTGTGGATACTTTTCGGATGAAAAATAAAAGTAAAAAGAAAAGACTTTGAGCTTTTTATGTAATGAAGAAAATATTAATACAAATATTAAGACTTTGTGTTGAATATGTGTGTTATGAGCATTTAATCTTTCTTATGTCAAATTTATGCATTTATTTTGTTGAATCTATCTCTACTTTTTTGTTATTTATTCATCATTATTGTTTTGTTCGCCTATGCAAGTAGGTTCGGCTCATTTACTACCACCCAAAACATAGCCCCTCCGACCTTTCTGCTTTGGAATTCATTTCTTTTCTCCCTTTAGATCTCTTCTATCTCCCACCTCGTTTCTTTCTCTTCTTTTCATAGTGGGAAATACCTCTACTTGGGATGAGATCCTAACCACCGAAGGCGAATATTGTGAGACTTGCAGATTCGTTCGCTTGTAGAATAGCAATAAACTAGTTTCGCTTTGTTGACTCAAAGTGGCCATGCCCCACACTGTTGGTTGGCTTGTCTATCCATAGATCTGTCCACTGATAGATTTTTAGACCAAAATTTTTTTGGTGACTCTCTTGGGATCGAATGGATCTAATAGATCTATGGTAGTGGCATGTTGGAAAATCAGTAAAAATCAGAAAAATCACTACCTGTTTGCAAACTTTAACTTTTGTTCAAAATCCAATTTTTTTGCAAAAGTGATCCAAACCGAAAATTTTCTTCAGGGATCCATAGATCGGGACTAGTTTGAGACCTTTAGTTCGCTGAGATTTTACAAAAGCCTGTATTTTTCCGTAGATCTAAGTTTTTGACTGTTTTGCAAAATTTCAAACCCTTACCAAAAGTCAACTCTAAAATCTAAAAATCAGCCTACTAAGCTGGCCGTTATTTTATCCTCATTAATATTTGTCATTAAACCGCAATCGGTTTTCAAAAGAAGGATAAAATTAAATATTTATAAAAGTACATGCTGCTGGTTTTTGTCAGAAAATTCTAAAAATCAGCAAGTACAACCAAAAAGAGTGTTTAGGATTTGCTCCAAATATTGTAGATCTGGAAGGTACGCTGGTGGGTGAACCTTTCACTCGTAGCAGAAGAGCTCGTGGAGTAATCGATCCTACTTTTGATCTACTTCAAAGGCATAACTTCAGTGTTACACCGACATGCTTCTCATCACTAAGTTCAGCTAGCCGGTCATCCAGGAGTGTCTCACCTCCATGAAGGAAGCATCTCTCACAAGGAATATCCTCATCTCTTTGTAGTGCTTTGCTACTTAGTGGAACTGTGCTTCCAGCTCGCGTCCTTTTTCCAGCTATTCAAATGGCAGTGCCATGGGGAAATGCTATGGGCCCACTCGCTTTGCCACACCCCGTTCATGCACTCCCTCACGGAAACTGGAAGAATTTTCCTAAATTTGATGGTAGCGGGAACCAAAGCACGGATTCACACATATCCGCGTTCATCATGTCATGCAGTATCCTGGATGTGACCCATGAAGATGTGTCAGTCTACCTTTTTCTGGAAACCTTGCAAGGACCAGCAGCGGAATGGTTTCAGCATTTACCGGCCGGATCTATTACTAGTTGGGCCACCTTGTGAACTACATTCGAAGAAAGATATAAGCCTTCAGAGGACGTGTTCACGTTACTATCCAAGATCACTCACCTGAAGAAGGAGGTCAATGAAACCATGTGTGATTTCATCACCTGTTTCAATTCACTGATCAACCGGGTTCCACCTACCATGCTACCAACACCAGAAAATCAGAAATGTTTCTTCGTGAATGCCATGAGCTCAAAAGTAAGTTTCTTACTCTTACAAGAACAGTCACTACTTTGGTTCTCACCCAAGCTGCTACCATACGAATTGAAGATAACTTGCTAATATCTAGCAAATTAAAGTGAGAGCCATCCAAGCCAAAAGTTTTAGCTCCTTCTCCCACCACTTCATCCGATCGGCATTCCAAAAGATGGCAAATGACTTGCTCACGTTAAAAAAGCAGCTAGCTCAGTCTTCTCCCGGCTCTTCGTATCGGGATACCCCGCGAAGGAATTCTACTTCTAACCCTATCTCACAAAGGCCGCGCTACCTGCAGCTGCTCCACGGTTGGCACTCGAGGCCCCTCCGGTCAATGCTTTAGCTGAAATCAAAGAAGAGGAGAAAAATTATGAAGAACCTTCATCGCCAGGTGAAGATGATCAAGATGTCGGTGAACCGACTGGCGACTCTACTATCGGGTATATGGAATTTGATGAGGAAGAATCTGACAAAGAAGAGGGTACCCAAGGATATGCAAGCGGACAGTCATATGTTGTTTTTACCCACTCGCAAGGAAAGGAAGCAGAAGTGGCCGCCAATATGCAGAAAGAGAAGGTAGTGTCGCACACACCTCCAACCATCGCTAAACAAGGTAGTCCCCTTCCAGCTCAACCTATTATTAAGTCTTTTTCAAAAAGATCTTTTTCCCCTATCTCCCCTCCGAATCAGTCCTCACATATTCCTATCAATACCGGTCATCCTACCCTACCATCACAAAATGAGGGACTCATTCCTTCATCAACGCAACCCTTGGCCGCATTTGACATAATTGATCATGCTAAAAAGACCAAGATCCAAATGTTTGAAGCCGAGTATCTTCAGTTCAAATCTGAGTAGCTTGTAAGGTTGACCAAATACATCCAAAGCCAAGTTGTTATAACTACTCAGGTTTCCCCAAAAGGAATCCTTTCTACTCCTACATCTCGCACAAATGTTGCCTCGACATCTAGGTTAGGCAAGATAGAACCTTTCTATCTCTCCCTCCTAATCAATGGCCACAAACTAAGCAACTGCATAATTGATTCAGGGCTTCCGATAACATCATGCCAGCAAAAGTTCACCCATGCCTTGGGCCTCACCCTTACCAAGCCTTTTGGAAAATGTTATTGCTTGGAAACCAAGCAGGTTCCGTTGATTGGTCAAATCAAAGACGCGTAATTTGCATTTGCGGCATTCCCAGAGAAAAGAGTAAAGATGACCGTCCTTGTTGCTGATATTCCGGCAGCATACGGAATTCTATTAGGAAGGAGTTTTTGCAGTGAGGTTGGTGGAGAGATTCATATGGACTGGTCTAAGGCTAGAATCCCCGTCAAAGGTATAATGTAAACATTGGAGCCGAATCACAAAAGAAGTACTTGGTTACTAACTCCGATGACCCCAAAGCCCAAATTCTCTTCGAATCATTAGGGATGGGAAACTATTTCTTGTCTACTGAGTCTGACAAAATGGAGGTCCTTGTCTAAGAAGAAGATCTTAACAAGATCTAGACATTACAGTTTGATGGCAGTTGCACGACTAGTGGGTGCGGCGCTAGAGCCATGCTAATATCTCCCGAGGAAGAGATTATCCCTCTCTCTTTCAAGTTGTAGTTTTTCAATACGAATAATACTGCTAAGTATGAATCTTTGTTACTTGGCATGCAAGATGCAAGGGAAAGAGGAATCAAGAATCGAAAGTACAGGGTGATGTAGAGCTGGTCGTAAATCAAGTTAAAAAGTTATACCAAGTAAAGAATGAAAGGCTCAGACATTACCACAATGTGGTATGGGACAGCATCGAGGAGTTTGATGCCTTTTCAATAAAATCCATTCGAGAGCTCAGAATGACATGGCCAACTCGTTAGCTATCTCAGCATCCCTCATGCTCCCTCACCCAGGTTTGAAAATAGACACATATACCATTGAGGTGGTTTTCCGCCCAAGCATGCCGGATAATTCTCAGCACTGGTAGGTATTCAACGATGACAATCAACTCATTGCCTTTCTTGAAAAAGTGGAAAATTTTAGTGAGCTTCATTTTGAAGGATCCACTTCCGCATGCCATGAGTCTTCATTCGATCGGGACGGGGAATCTGAAGGAAGCAACGGCATATGTCAGCTCAAAGGAAATAAAATTCCTAAAGCCCTGGTTTCTCTAGAGTGGTTGTTTGACAAGCATGATCGTTTTGTCAAGAAGAAAAAGTGAGATGATCCTAACTCCTCCCCAGAAACCGAACCGGTCGATCTAGGTTCGGTAGAACATCCACAGTTTGTGAACATTGGAAAATGTTGCACACTCGAAGGAAGTGGAAATTTGTCAAATTACTGAAGAAATACATGGATGTATTGGCATGGTCCTATGCCGATCTAAAGTCCTTCAAGCCAAAAGACATCTAGCATGACATCCCGTTGAAAGAAGATGTCAAACCCTTTCGCCAGAAGCAGAGACACTACAATCCTAAGATCTCAGGTACTATCCAGGCTGAAATTCAAAAATGTTAGATGCAAGGATCATTTTTCCTATCCATCACAGTACCTGGGTGGCAAACATTGTGCCAGTATGCAAGAAGAATGGCAAGATACGCATATGCATGGATTTTCGCAACTTGAATCAAGCCTCCTTGAAGGATAACTACCCCCTTCCCATAATGGATCAGGTCCTGCAAGCAGTAACTGGATCAGAAATGTTTTCCATGCTTGATGGTTTTTCAGGCTACAATCAGATTGAAGTCTCACCAAGACCAATTCAAAACAGCATTCACTACCCCTTGGGGTACATTCACTTATAGCAGGATGCCTTTTGGTCTGACCAATGCCGGTGCCACTTTTCAGTGGGCCATGGACTTTGCATTCAAAGGTATGATGGGAAAAGTCATCGTAGTCTACTTGGATGACTTAACTGTGTTCTCTAAATAGTGAAATGATCATTGCAATCATTTGGAGCAAGTATTGATTAGATGCTGGGAACATGGAATCTCCCTAAATCCAAAAAATTCTATTTTCAGAGTCATAGAGGGAAAGTTGTTGGGACACATTGTAAGCAAGGAAGGGATGAAGATAGATGCTGAAAGGGTTAAGGCTATTCAGAGCCTTACTTTACCTACGAGCAAGACCGGTGTTCACTCTTTCTTTGGAAAGGTGAACTTTCTCAGGCACTTTGTTCCCGACTTTGCTGAAAAGACTCGCCACATATCAAACATGATGAAAGGATCACCAACTTTCCGATGGAGCGAAGAAGGAAAGAAGTCGTTTGAAGATATTAAAGCTTCCATTGCTCACGTGCCGATCCCAGGTATGTCTCCTTTTCTCCAAATATTTTATCATGTATAGCTATGCATCTGAGCATATTGTATCAGCCATCTTAATGCAAAAGAATTCTGAAGATGTTGAATCCCCGATTGCATTCATGAGCTCTCCTCTCAAGCCTCATGAATTAAAGATGTCTCAGTTGGAAAAGCATGCCTTCACCGTGGTCAAAGTAGTCAAGAACTTCAGGTATTACATTCTAAATTCTCACACAACGGTGATTGGTCCTAACACGGCAGTCAAGTCAATCCTAACTCAACAAGAGTTAGGGAGTTTGTGAGGAAATTGGATTGCAAAAGTCCAAGAGTATGATCTAGATATAAAACCAACCAAGTTGGTAAGAGGCAAGGGCCTATGTCAGCTCATGGCTGAAAACCGAGATTCAGAAGACCCTGAGGAAAAGGATGATTGCACCAAGGGAGCACAAAGCCACCTGGAGGAAGCTGATTTTCTACCCATGGTTCTATTTATCACCACCAATGACGAATGGTATTCTGATATTGCTTTCTTTCTCACTTATGGTGAGTGTCCAGCTCATCTAACTTCAAAGGAGAAACGTGCTATAAAGCTCAGAGCAGCTAGATATGTCATCTGGGATGACTGTTTATACAAATGCAGAATAGATGGCATCTTCTTGCAATGTGTTGACAAGCCACAACAGGTAAAGTTACTTGAGAGTTTTCATGATTCTACTTGTGGTGGTCATTTCTCCTCTTTCGTGACGGCACACAAGATCATTCGGGCTAGGTACTATTGGCCGACGTTGTTCCAGGATATAGCCACCTGGTAGCGAAAGTGCGAGCTCTGCCAACAATTTGTCGGCAAGCCAAAATTGGCTACTTTTCCCCTCAGGCCGGTCATTATTGATGAACCATTCAAACAGTGGGGAATCGACTTTATCGGAGCACTCCATCCCCAATCGAGTGTCGGGCATAGTTATGTCCTGACAGCAACAGATTACTTCACCAAATGGGTGGAGGCCATACCTGTCAAGCATGCCACTTCCGAGGTTGTTTACAGTTTCATCAAAGAGAATATCATTGTCAGGTTTGGCGTTCCAAACAAGATTGTTGTTGATAACGCTTCCAACTTCTCCTCACGAGAAGTTGTTGGTTTTTGCTATGAACACGGGATAACCTTGGCCCACGCCTCGATTATTACCCCCAGGAAATGGTCAGGCAGAATCCAGTAATAAAAACTTAGTGACCATCATACGGAAGCTAGTTGATGAGAGTCAGCGGATGTGGCACAAGTCATTGTACGATGCTTTGTGGGCGGACACGTTACTCCCAAAAGGTCTCTCGGTATGTCTCCTTTTCAAGTGTTATATGGGATCGACACCAAACTTCCCATCTCTGCAGAGCTCCCTGCTCTGCGCTTGGCACGAGCAATTGAAGATGAGACTTTCCAAAATTCCCTTGAAAAGAGGATCATGTATCTATCAGAGCTCGAAGAAAAAAGAGTAAGAGTGGTCGACAGGATCACCGAACATCAGAATCAAGTTAAGAGATTGTTCGATAAAAGGGCTAAGCAAAGAGATTTCCAAGTGGGAGATCTCGTCCTTTTGTGGGACAAACGAAGAGAGCCGAAGGGCATGCACGGGAAATTTGATTCTCTATGGAGAGGGCCTTTCAAGATCAAGCAGCTCAACTGGAGAGAATAGCTTCTATCTCTCATATCTAGACAGAACTGATCTCCCACTTCCCTATAGCGGGTAGCATCTCAAAATATTTAGGAAGTAGAACTTGCTCTCTTCCTTGTATAGTTTTCTTTCATGTCTTTGCTTTTGTTGTGTGTTTGCTTTCATCCTCACCCTTGTTTTTGACCTGTTACCCAATAGATAGGCACATGTTAATCTGGGTTTCTCTACCCTTGCGCTTTGCTCGAAGATAGTCCCCAGAAAGACCCAGCTTGTTATCCTGTAAAATTGACGAGGGCAATTTTACAGGTAACCATACCAATTTTTGTCCTGGTCCCTCGTCGGGACCCTCTGCTGTCGGAACATTATAAAATTCCTTTTTGGCAAATCTAGTTCTCTGAACTCAGTCATTTTTTTCCTTTTTTTGGTTGGGCGCACCTTTTGTATGTGTAACATAGACTAAATTGGTGCCCACTTCATTTCCTTTGGCGCACCCTTTGATGTGTTAACACATCAATTGTTGCACCTTCCCGTGATGCACCTTTCTTGCGTGCACCAAGGTGCATGTGCCTTCATGTTAACAACTAAATTGTTGCACCGTGTTTTGGTGTACCAAAGGGCGCAAGGAATGAAGTGTTGACATTCGTAAATTTACACCGAAGGCGCAAATATTTCCGTGTTGACACATGTTTATCCATGCCAAAGGGTGCAAAAGTTTTACGTGTCGACACATGTTTTGGTGCACCTCTTGAAAAAGTGGTTGGCGCATTTATTGCACCTTCGCCTATATATAGGCACACCCACCCTGTCACTTTCACAATTGAAAACATGTGATAACTTTATTCCTCTGCACCTGTCAACATGCCCGTCCTCCTCATATCGCGTTCGTGGACCCCGTTTCGTCTCTCACATTCTATATATTCCGGGTAGGTGGTTCTTACTCCTCTTGTGTTTTGTTTTGATTGTTTGTGTGGTAGGATACAATGGATCTGTGAAACCATGAACACCCCTGTTGTTCTTGCAAATCTTTCTTCCTAAGCCATTTCCATCCTTTTTCCAGATCTGCAGGCCAAGAGGGCTCTACCTCGAAAAAATCCAAACCTCTTTGCTATGCCCCCTTCACCACTTGAATCAATACGAAATGCAGCCTAGAGGATCACAAATCTATCAGAGGGAAAGAGAACTTGAAAAATTGTTTCTAGGCTGCATTTTCCCCTTGGCACAATCGCCACCCTTGCAACAGGAAACACAGTCATGCCAAGAAGGTGCACCGACTTTGATTGCAACACATAAGCTCCCTGCGCCATGTATAAACCAAGTAAAATCCTAAATCTAGTGCAGGCACATCCCCGCTTACAATAACAATATGCCATGCAAGCTTCCCCTGCGTCGTGCCAAAGTCCCCTTTTGTGCACCTGAATTTAGTGCTACATGCAATAAACCTGCGCCCTTAGGCACACCAAACTTCCATGTTGCATGTCAAATACTTGCGCCATAGGCGCACCCTACCCCTATGCAACACCAAAATTATTTGCGCCCAGTATAAAACTACATAACGACACAGGCGCATCCCCGCTTACAATAATAATAATGTCATTTGAAAAATCCTTTGCCATGTACCCTTTGGCGTTGATTTGTTCCTTGTAACACTCCGATTCAGTGCGCTATTCTAATAACTCTGCAGACCTATAGTGTTCCTGTGCCTGCACTCTGAGGCCTTAAAATTTATAACTCCACTCATTTTATGCTATAGTTCTTTAATGGAAGATCGATAAACTAATATGGCTCTTTGGCATTGGACTTCTCTTCTTCTTATTGCAGATCAGCAACTGAACTCAGATCCATATATGTCTACATCAAGCAAGAAGCCAACCAAGTCAAAGGGTAAGGCTAAGCTTACAGAAGAAGAGATGAAGTATAAATACCAGAGGGTCAGAATGCCCGAGTCCCAGGTAGAATGTGACCTGGACATAAGAGACTCCGAACTTGGTCACATCGACATGGAGGATTTCTAGGCCAGAACTAGGAGAGTCACAGGAAGTCCTTGGATGGACAAGCTGGTAGGCAGTGGACTGCATTTTGCTGGGGGGATCCCCGTCAGTGTAGTAAACAACGAATTTATGATGGTAGTGGCCCGTTGTTACAACAAAGACACAAGGTGTGTCGAAAATGAAAAGGGCGAGGTCATAATCAACCTCACTTCCCGGCACTTTGAAATCATGCTAGGCATCCCTCACCACTAACACTTTGTGGCTGTAAGCCAAGAGGACTGCACCAAGGCATGGGAGGACAATGAAGACAAGTGCATGCAACTGATGAATGAAGTGTACTTGAAAAACAAGAAGGTAATAACCAGATGGCCACAGGTTATTCACCGCAGTGACTTCTCCGAGGAATTGAGCGACACCATCACATTCCTAAGTAGAGTTTTTGGGCTTTCTGACACCCATTACTTTCACAAATGGATGCTCAGGTACCTTGAAACTATGAACAAGAATGTTCTAGATCAACGCTTCAAGTGGGCGGAGATCATAAGCAACACCATATCCAAGAAGCTCCAAAAACTCCCCATAACGGGGAGATTCTACATGAACTCTTACGTAGTCTACATTGTAGCCTCGGAGAGGGATTATCGACACTGAGCCGATGCGGGGTTTGGCCCCAGGTAAAAATATATGAGTACTACCCAGAGCTGAAGCTGGAGAATAGCATCCCGTAGTTTACTAAGATCAACGATGCTTTCTTCTATGGCATTGTCGCCTTTTGAGGCCAAATATGACTCATGGTCAGACAACCAAGAGCATAGTCACAACGATGGAGAAGTGGGGGGCACTATTTACTCAATTCCCCACCTTCACCTATCTCAGAGCAGCCAACTTCTTGGGGGAGCCCACCAAATTGCCGAGATATGCCGGCCCCAAGTTGATCCTGTTGGAGCTGTCCAGATAACTCATAACCTACCATGAGAAATGTTTGAAGAGAAAGAAGGGTGGAACTCCTTTCCCCCTTACAGTGGGTAGATACACCTGTGTTTCTCACCACAAAGCCCGAAATGTTTACAGAGCTAGAACTGCTCAATCTAAAGCACAACTTCCCGGTGAGGCCCGCAATTAATCCAAGGAATTTCCTTCCCAAGGAAAAACTTGATCCAATCCACATTCCACAGATTGAGGACATCTATATCGACCTGTATCATGAGGTCGAACTTAGAAGGAAGGACCACTCCCACTTGGCCTTGGCAGAGATTGTTCAATACGGCGTGGCCATTGTTCCAAAGGGTTATCAAACTACCGATCAAGAAGTTGATCAGGTATATCTGGACACAGATGGGGACAACTGGCCGTTTGCTGCAATCGATAGAACAAAAGCACCCCAGACCATTGAAGAAAGGGTCAAAGAGACATTACGGAGGACAGAACACTGGTGCAGAATGAATGGCCTTATCTACCTCGGGGTAGATTTCACTACATCCCCATTGGGAAACGCACCTGTCAGGCCAAAGCATCTACCAAAGGTCAAAGGCAAGGATAAAGAGGGTGAATCGAGCTCTACTCAAGAAGGAGCTCCTAAAAGTCCTCCTTTTGCTGCACAAGAACAGATTGTAAGTCTGGTATCCCCAGAGAAAGAAGCAGCGGAAGGTGTTCTGACGGGCACATCCACTCAGGATGTCACCACTACTACAACTACTGAGGTCCCTTCTATCCCTTCTCCCTCTCCTCCTCCTCCTCGCATGACTCAAGTGACCATTCCTTTGGTCGTATCCCTCTCCCCATCTTCTATTGTTCCCCCTTCCTCGTGATCCATCTTCTCTTCTCTCATGGAGATATCCCCACCATTTCTTCTCTCATCTCTCAACTCCCTTCCATTCCCATGTCTACCTCCCCTGTAGTATCCCTTCCTCCCAAGAGCACTTTCTTGGCCTCCTTTTCGATGCCACCACCAAGTGTCTCTACCCATTTCCCCTCATCCACTGCAGCTCCCCCTCTTCTACCTCTGGTCCCATTCCCTTAAGTCCAGTGTGGATCTCCCAGCATCTGAGCCAGCAAAAAAGGAAAGTCCCTATCGCACCAATGGACTTCTCCATCATCCCAGTAAAGGGGGCCAAGAAGCAAAATCCTATAACCCGCTTCTCTCAGAGTGCATCGGGAGAAAGAGTAATAGAGATCGCATATGCCAATCCTTCAAAGGGAAAAAAGGATCTGTCTCCTACAGATTATACAGTGACCCAAGTCACAATGGGTACGTATTCTAAAAGTCTTCAAGGAGAGGCCCTATCTGCGGTGGATGCCCTTTGCAAGAAACTTCAAGAAGAAAAGGAGGAGAAGAGGTTACTAAAAGAACAAAACAAACATCTTCTCCATGCCCTGCAGAAAATGGGCAGTGCACCTCCTACAACTGCCACCGAAACTCCTGAGCTCCTAAGCCAGGATAAGATAAATGAGTACGCCAAAATTGGCAAACAAGGTATGGTAGTTTCCACCTGAGGATCAAATCCTCAAAGACAGCGAGGAGGTAATAGTCAAGTTCACCGAATTATATCAGAATATCATTCGGGTGAACAAAGAGCTCCAGGTGATCACAGGACCTATCTCCGAAGAGTTAGATCATGCAAGGTTGCAACACGAAACATTCCAGAAAATGCTCGACTGCTCAGTCAATGATCTGGTGAAATTTGGCATTTTCAGTCACCCCAGGGTACCCAGCAAGATCCTTGCTGCGTTGGATTACCGGGTCGACCAGATGGAGTTCATCTTGGAAAAGATTGATAAAGTCAAGGAGGAAGCCCTAGATGCAATGCATCAAATGGAGCAAATTGTTCTGAGAATGTCTCTAGGCTTGCTTACTCCTTCTTTCACCTTGAGAAAGGCAGACAAAACTATCCGGATCTTTAAGGAGATCGTCTTGCAAGGGTTAGGGATGGAAGCCACTTTCGACACCAAATGTATCAACAACCTTTTGGCTTGCCATGATTTTGTGGGTTTCCTGATGGAGGCAGGCAACGAATATTTCAAACTCCCTAAAAAACTCAGGGATGAGTGAGAGACTTGTGAGGTCATCGGTGATCATACGAAGGGTCCTTCCCAAGATCAACTTCAGCCCATGATCAGTAAATTCATGGAATATCGGACTCAGTTCCACATCACCTCTCCCAAACAACAGTAGAAGCAAACTACACCCTTCTAGCCGCGAGATGATGATGAATAGCTTTCTTCCTCTTGGCTTCCTTTTTGTAAATATCTAAGAGTATGTTGGTACAAATAATGACCTCATCCATGTTGCACCATGGGTTGTTCTCATCCACCAAGTTGTCCAAAGTCAACATTGACTTTTAGATATTTTGTAGATATTTTGTAATTAGTTGTTGGTTGCCTTTTTCTCTCTCTCTTCTCTTTCTTCTATATATACTTGGATACTTGTCGTATGCCAAGGGTGTGGATACTTTTTAGATGAAAAATAGAAGTAAAAAGAAAAGACTTTGATATTTTTTTAACAGAAGAAAATATTAATACAAATATTAAGACTTTGTGCTGAATATGTGTGTTATGAGCATTTAATCTTTCTTATGTCATATTTGTGTTTATTCTATTGAATCTATCTCTACTTTTTTGTCATTTATTCATCAGTATTGCTTTATTCGTCTATGCAAGTAGGTTCGGCTCTGTTTACTACCAGCCCAAAACATAGACCCTCTGACCTTTCTGCTTTGGAATTCATTTCTTTTCTCCCTTTAGATCTATTCTATCTCCCCACCTCGTTTCTTTCTCTTCTTTTGCAAGGTGTGAAATACCTCTCTGGGATGAGATCCCAACCCTCGAAGGCATAATATTGTGAGACTTGCATGATTCTGTTGGTAGAATAGCAATAAACTAGTTTCACTTTCTTTGATCGAAAGAGGGGCTATGCCTTGCACACTATTGGCTTGTCTATCCATAGATTTGTCCACCCGATATATTTTCGAACCAACAAGAATACAACTCGTACATCTAGAGGGATGGTGGCAAAGCTTCTGCGCTTCTCTCCCGATATTTTCACATTCTGGACATGGAAAGAAGTGAGCTCCTTCCCATGGTAGTCTTTGATGATGGTGGGTACATTACTCCTAGAAAATTTGATAGAGAGAGCAATTCTTACCTCGCACCACTCTAAAAGGCTCTTCTGATGTGTGGCCCACCAACTAGCTGTTGTGCCAAGCAAGACATGACTCAACATCTCCCTTCGTTCCTTCTCCTTCTTCCGCTAAGCTTCTACCTCCTGGAGAAATATCTCAAGGAAGGATCCTCCTAAATACTTGGGTAGTTCTTTTCCTCCAAGGTGCCTAATAGTGCATGCCTTTGTTACCTTGGTCACCGACCCTCTCAACTGTTGTCCCATTAATTCGTAAGTTCCATGCACCCAATTTTCATAAGCTAGATTGGTGGCATCACTTACTGACTTAGCATCTTAAAACTGGATAACTCCATTAGTAGGGTGTACCCTCTCATGGTCTCTGATTGAGTGCACATAAATCTTATCCGAACTTCTTCTCCCAACGGTTCAATATAGGGCGTTGACTTCCCATCAACCAGGGTATAATGAATTTTTCCTATTTGTTCTCGAAGCTGATGTACCCTTTGTTGAACCGAAGGTCTGCATTATTCTTGTAACACCAAGGGTGCCCAAGTAGTGCTAGGAAATTGTCTCGCCTTGGTGAGTGCCAAGACTTCAAAGTCCCCAGTAAACTTGGCTCCCTGGATAGTAATAGCTGCATCCTTTAAGACACCAATGGGCATTTCCTTAGTCTTGTTTGCCATATACAACACATTCAAAGATGGCTGTAATGTAGGTCTTCCCATCTGATGCCATGCATCCAAAGTTAGAACATTAACCTCTGCGCCAGTGTCAATGAGTATATTACTGAGGATCCATCCATCTACAACTGCATTCAACATAATCTCCTTGTCATAGTCGAGGTTGTGAGGGGGAAGGTTCGTGTGCAAGACCTATCTCTTGCACTCTTCTCGTGGCGTATGGTACCTTCTCTCTCAACTAGGATCCTAGCAAAGGAATGATGTTCTCCTACCTTAGCATTTTACACACCTCCTTGACCTCATCCAGTTCATCCTTTTGCGCCTCAATTCTCCTTCCTTGTTCCTCCCTCCTAGATTTCTCCTTTAAGAACTGGATCTCCCCTTGCAAGCTTCAAATAACATCCATGGTGTCTTGATATATCTCCTTTTGATGTGCGGGGTCTAGATACTTTCCATGAATGAATGACCTCCACCCTCGTAACCGTGGTCTTCTCGTCTTGTTACCTATCTTGCATGCGCAACTTCTACCCTTGTTGTTACCAAGATAGGCTCCAAACCTTCATCCCGTATTACCCGAGGCATCCACTATATGTCTTCCTTCTTGATGATGACCATTATAACACCTTTGTCCTTTCGGTGCTGCTAATTCTTATACTCAAATAATTCTAGGCACTTCTCATACTTATGCTTCTTTCCGCACCATGAGCACTGCAACAAGTCCTGGTACTCATGCTTTTAATGTTTTGTAGATCCACAGTTAAAACATGTTCCACGTGGGAACTCACTCCTTCCTCCTCTATGGTTAACTCGACCACAAAATCCTCCTCAAAAACCTCTTCCACGCATGCCCCCATTTGAACACTCCTCATAACGGTGATTATCATTTTTAGAACCACTGGCAATGCTAGTTTGGCATACCCCATGATCAATGGCCTCATGGATCTGATCAATGAGCCTATAGTCTTTCGTATCATGGGTTGTGGAGGTGAAAATTTTGCAATAACAAGATACATTATTTCTGATCACACACTGTAGAAAAGGACATCTACTTACATCATGGTCCCCATGACAGATCTCACAATATATTGTCACAAAGTGCGTACCATCCTTTGGGGCAATTATCCTTAGCGTGCCCCTCTATCTCACAATTTGTGCACCATAAACCACTACGAGTCTCATGGACTGAGTTCACAGACAATTTTTCCAACTTGTTTGGCCATAACAACAATCTGAGCCTCAAGAATGGGCTAACACCAGTATTAATACTTCTAATAGCCTCGGTGTGCAAGGCATCTTCCAATGCTTCGCACGGATCTGTAAAATTTTATGAGACAAGGCCATTCTAAAAGGGGTGATCAATCCTCCAACAAACCACTTTGTGCATGCTGTGAAGGGTGAATATCATATGACAATTTAGACAAGAGAGTTTTAAAATGTGCATCATACTCCCGTACACTCTTTGTCATTCCTTGTTGAATCTCCTTCAAAGCACTCGATGTTTTTTCGCTCGAACTTCGGGAATGTGGAACTCTACCAGAATGTATTCTTTAAAGCAAAGTGTAGTCCACCACCATTTGATGAGGATCATACTTTCTATACCAGCTATGCACATGCCCTTGCAACGTGGTTACAAATTGACTAGCCTTTCATTTTGGGGTTGTGATACCCTTCACGCACCATAGCAGTTCACACTTGTGAACATGTTTTGCAGCATCCTCAATGCCCCTATAATTTGGAAAATGCAGAGACATTTCAAAGAATACTTAATGTGGTGCACAGGGTCCTTCTCCGAACCGAGCCTTGGTTCCCTCTGGTGTTTCCTCCACCACCTGATCCACTAGGTCCACCAGGGTCTTGTACCTCTAGAGCCACCAGATCCACTAGAACCACTGGGTCCAATAGGGCCTAGTAGGAGCTATGCCAAGTGCTCCCACGGTCCCACTAAACTATGCACCAACGATCTATGATAGCGCCCCACTACCACTACTGTGTCCCGCGCCACTCCCTGATGCGAGACCAAAAGCTTGTACACTTTCCCCTTATCTAAAAACTCCTTTGAATATTGGAATATGCACAGCCATAGAAGAAGGAAATGAAAAATTGTACCTCCTAGGTGCGGATCTATCTCTTCCACTAGTTTCAACTGGATCAATACTTCTTCCTGGTTCAGAAAACCAAGTGCCAAGGCTTGGTCACTGGGTGGGTTTAGATATGTGCCAATGACTATCCTTTATCCATGCGATGAGCTCTCACCAGAAGCCGAAGGGGTCTCCCTCACGTGCTTGCCAAGATGGGGTAGCACAAACTACTCAGGTTCCACGTCCTCCACGTGAACCTCAACTCCTTCCCGCAACGTCTGTCTCCATAAATCCATCACACTAGTAGCCTCACGTCATCTAACAATCTTCATTTCACATGTTTCATTATACTTGAGCCGTATTTCTTCCCTCTCCTTCTCTGTCATATCATCTGTCATCTTCCTCCACCCAAGCTTCCTTACCCAGTGCTCGAATAATTTATCCGGCCATTGGGAGCACCTCTAAACTCATGGTAACCATCAATATCTTCATAGCTAGAGGAATAACATGTAGAAATGTTCCTCTAAGTTCTCATAGAAATTCAAACTTAGCAACCTCTGGGAAAGAATACATAGAAATGGCATATTCCAGAGTGTATCTAGCTAGTACTCCTCTCCACCAATGATCTACAACACGGTTCCACGTCAGATCTACATCCTACAACCTCTGGTAGTCTTCTTTGGTCCATATCCATGATCCATAATGCCAACTTGATCTAGATGCATAGGCTAAAAGCCATCCATATAACTCTACTGGGAAGCAAAGAAAAAAATTCTCATACAGATCATGGTAGAGGTTCTCTTCTACCCATCTACATGTATTAAACTCAAGTCTAGTGTTGAATCTCTGAGAAAATTCATCCTCCGTGCTCTTGAACCATGATTCAACATTTTCCAATGTTAATTGATTCATCATGACTCTTTACACGATCATGATGCATACTATATCCTACTACAACTTCAAAAGAGTCCTTAAATGGAACCAAGATGTAGTCATTTTTACTCCTATCACAAAAGGAAGAACCCCATGTGCATTGGCCTATCACCCAACAGAAGTTGAGCACTCACCCGAGGCACGTGCGGGTGCCGAGTCTCTATTTTATGTGAGTTTAGTGGGAAGCATTATCTATGATTAGTGTAAGAGTATTTAGGAAAGAAGTTGAGACATACAAGAACCATAGGGCTCATAATGGCCTCTAGATCCTTGCAGTCACTTTAGACCGAGTGCTTTAATTCTAAAACATATACTATGACAGAAAGAAAGATACAACCATTCATTCGTAGCATGAAAGGAAAGAGAACTCATATGAACGAAATATACATTAAACCCATTGATATTCATATCTATTTATAACAAGTAACCTCAATATATTCATTGGTTCATTACAGAGTGTCACAAAGAGCAGACCTGCAGTCATGTGCATCACTGGACATATGTAACTAAGCTAACAGAAAAGAAAAATAACAACTCCATGCTTAGTACATCCTTTCCTAAACCAGAATATCCACTCACAAAGAATCTTGCAGAGCTTTGCTTACTCTCTAACCTGTTATTCCCTATGTATATCCAGATGATATATCCTTCTCTCGTGTGTGTATATCTCTATATCTTTTCCCGCAAAGAGGAACTTTTATTTATCACTTTTCCGGGCTGCCAACTCGCCTTACCATGCTATCGGATCCATCGCCAAGTGTTGAATGTGGTCCTCCATGTGAGCATGTTCCTTCAGGCCCGAGCTCTCCATTCCATCTCATGATGATCTTCTAGAAGATTCCATCTCGGGGCATGCTCTTTCCTGGGCCAACTTTGTTGCAGGCTAGCATCTTATCCGCACACAACCAATCATGCTTTTCACGTGTTCTACCTTGGGTGCTCAAATTGGCTAAGTCCCAAACCTCCTTTCACGTGTCACATGTGCTATTTGCTTCCTTAATCCTTTCTCTTGTGCACTTTTTCCTTGTGCACCATTCTATAATTGGGATCCAGTAGCACCCACGCACCTTTATACTTGGTCAATATTCCAAGGGCCCAACAAAGTGATCATCATCACCTCGGTGTTGGAAGCATATCTTCAGTGATGTTCTTATAAAAATATTGTGTGATGAGTCATATTCATACAAGTATCTTTTTGTGAGTAATATAAACAAGGGTTTAGGATTTGGTGCTCCTTGTGGGGTTAGTGCCTCACTAAATAAATCTCTTGTGATGTGTAATATTCACTCGAGTCCTTTTTATGAGTAATGTTAGCAAAGGTTTAAATGGGTTTTCTTCTCGTTGAGGGTTTCCCACTTACATTTTGTGTTCTTTTGTACTCATTCATGTTTATGCTCTTGTGGATAGTTGTTTCTTATTACTAGTATAAAATTCATTCATGGTTGAATGTTAATGGTGTATGAAAGTTAATTTGAAATTTTCTAAGGGGTTTTGAAGGACTAATTCACCCCCTCGCCCCCCTCCCCCGCTTATTTGTGCTTCCAACATGAAGAAGACAAAGGTGATCTCATTAGGAGAACAAGAGGTAAACAAGAAAGATAAGAACTCAAGATATGATTAAAGTATGAAGCAATCGGACATTGGGAGTGAAGAAAACAACCATGAAAGATATTTCAAATTAATTCAAGAAGACAAGATATTGCAAGATCAAGAAGGGGAAAGCATGATAAGGAAGTGGTGGTCAAGAAGGGTCATGTAACTCAAAAATTTTATTCTAATCTTTCTTTGAGTGTTGTGTATGTAGGTTTAACAATTGATATTTTAAAGGAGTGGTCAAGAAAAGATGAGCATTTCATGAAAAAGCTAGTATATTCCAATATTGAGGATGCGATGACTCAAAAAATTAAAAAATAAGATAACATGCATAGTTTAACAATCATGAATGATGAAATTTCATCTCATGTGAAATTGGATTAGGTGTATATTCTCAGGCACAAGGTGAAAAGTAAAACATACAATCCTAGAACAAACATCTTACTCAAGAACATGACTATTTTAGAAACAAAGAAGCCTATGGGAAGCATGAAGCAGCTGATGAAGGCATGGTACTCAATCAAGGATCACCTCAAAAAGGTCATCTTTAACTGGAAGAAAAGAAATAAAAAGAACAAGTTTACAAAACTAGAAGTTTATAGGGAATATTTCTCATTCCCTTGGGAGTATGATGCAGGAGCATCTCTCCTAGCATCCATTTAGGAATTTCATGACAATTTTGGATTGTTAGGTGGGTTAAGAGCCCTTAGGAAGTCCTTAGAATTCATTTCATGTTGTTTTGTTGAGCTCAAGTGGTCAAAAGTTCAAAATTTGCATTTTCCCTCCTTTTTAGTAAATTTTTATTTTTGAATTAGTCCAAGCCATTTTTCTTTCTAACATGGTATTTAGGATTCCAAGAGGTGTTTACAAGCATGTATATTGGTCTTAGAATCATTTTGGTGTCTTAAGGAGACTCTCCATGTTGTATAGTTGGTCATTGTAGCTCATAAAGCTTGTTTAAGATCCTTTCCTTCAAGATCGACCCTCCTCTTGTGACCATAACTGTTAGTTATGGGGGAAGATCTAGTTAAACGAGGTATAAAATATTATTTTGTAACTATTTTTGGCATTGTTCATTCAAATGAAGGAAGAAGAGTTCCAATAAACCACGGGTTTTTGTTATTTTTGATGAAGTAATACATTGTGGAAGCAATTTTGTGCATGAAGTGATTAGTGAATAAAGACTTAACCGTATATCATATCCTTAAAGGATCATGTTATTGATAAGAAGAATTTTAATGTATGTTTGCATTGATTCTTATGAAATTTCATTAGTTTTGAGTGAATTTATGATTGAACAATAATAGCAGATACATAGCATTCAATTCGTGGAGTTAATCCATTCAATTTTGTCAATTTGGTGAAGTACTTAGCCTAAAAGGTTGAATCTTATGGATAATGATGGTGTGCGGTGTGTGAACAAATCCATACGAATATTCAAAGAAACTTGTAGGTGAAGGACTAAATATTATTTTGTTTCAAGTACCATAACAAGACTAGAAACCCATGTTTTGAGGGGCGAGCAAATTAATTGTTTGTTCATTTTCACATTTTCTTGGAACCTAGAGTTTACCGTCAAGGTCGAAAGATTTCTCATGGTGAAAAAGACCTATAAGATGTGGTTTAAGGCACTAAATTCAAGAATAGAAAAATTGGTGTGCAAATATCCTTACCCGGGTTCATCAAGAAACCCTCCTAGCGTTTGTAGAGTCAAAGACATTTAAATATCCTTTACTTACCAATTTTAAGGAATCCTCTAAAATAATTATACAATGGAATTTAAGTGGAATGAGGTCAAAAGAAAATAAAAATTATGGGAAATGATGACAATCTTCTTATAAAACTATAGCTTGACATTGAAGGCCTAAATGGAAGTCTAAATGGTGAATTCGGAGGAATGTTTGTAAAGAAAGGTACTTTGAGATTTAACACATAGAATAATTTCCCAAATGGGTATCTCAAAAGGTAACTATTTTTCTTAGGAAGTTATGCTATCGAATTTAAATAATAAAAGGCTTCAGACAGGGCTACTAGGAAGAGTAATAGGTCTAGGAAGAAGTTGGTGAGAAAGAGAGGCTTACATTAGGAGTTGGTCCAACAAACTTACCAAATACCTTGGAAAGGAAAAATTGTATCTAAAGATGTTTACAACTTGTTTTGGGTCCTTGTGGATTTTTCCAAGCATGAACTTACCATTGGCATGCTCTTGACAAGCTTGAGAAGGGAAGTTTTGAGAAAGGTGAGTAATTTTGCATTTTATTTTGTGTTACATCAATTTGTAGGTTGATTTGGTCCGGAGTAGGCCCTAGGAATAGGATTCAAGAAGTTTTTAAGCCCAAATATTGTTAATAAATAATTGTTGTTGACTTGAGTAAATATTTATTTTGCAATGTTAAAGGACTATTTTGGAGGTTTTGATCAATATAACTTGTTTGATTGGTTATATAAGTGTATGTGCTCGCATCACAATATGTGAACAAAATTCCATTGCTTGTCTCCTAACATTATTTGTAGTTAAATTTTCTAATTGGTTCATCATTGATATAATTTGTTCTTTCATAAATGGGATTATCCCAATATTCAAACTGTCAACAACTTCTCGCATGCAATGTTGCCTCCAATGTTTCTCATGGATTTTTAAATGCCTTATGCTATAAGGCATGTATGAATGGAAAAATTAATCTTCCAATAAACCACTATGTATTTTGGGTTGAATGGATCTCATAGGATAACTTTGAGATCAACTCTTTGAAACATGCATCATATGTATGCACACTTTCAAGAAGCTCATGTTTGATCTTCTTGAACACCGATATACTTTATTGTACAAACTAGGGTATATCTAATTATTTCAAAAAGGCATCCTTTAATTGATCATAGTATATGAATTCTTATTATGGATCATTCTTTCTATACCATTTACATTCTTATTATAGTATATTTGAAGCAAACCGACTTGTTTTACACTTTGGATAGGTAATTCCCTTCATGTACCAGATTAGTTCACACTTGTGTACATGCTTTATGGTTTTCTCAAATATGCGATACTTTAGAAGATTCAATGGTATTTAATATAATATTTATGATGCTTTGGTAATTTTTGTGCAGATTGGTATTACTTTTCCTTGTGATCCTAATTGAAGTGTCCCATAAAGCCACATCCTACACCACTTGAAGTTTGAGTAATAATGATTACATCTTCATGCACTAATGTGATACTTCTTGGTGCACATCCCTATACACCTTATAGTCCTGATTTTTAGATTACTACTCATAATTCCAAATCCATGTGCATTAGGGTGTTTGGATTGAATCGTATTCTTCTTGGTGTTGGTATAACCTATTACAAGAAAAATAAAAATATAATATCCAAAAGCTCTTATCCTTTTGCGATATTCACCTCTCTGCATCACTATATATCTCAATAAGAACTTGGTCTTAAATATTATGGGATTTATTGGAGCTCAAAATTGTACCCTCAATATGATCATGAATGATCAAGAATTCTGAGGCAACATGGGACTGTCTCTCGATTATGGGACACCGTGAACTAAGACAGACTTCCTGGAGAAGACTAGATTCCTCCACATACTTCTACTACTAAACTAATCCTAGAAGGGAAAATTCAAATAATTAATCTTAAATTAACCATTGTAAGGGACTAGGGTTAGGAATAATTACATAATCTGAAATCCTACACTATAGGAGGTGATAACACCAAAAATAAGGTTGGAGACATTCCAATGAGTGAAAAATGGGGAAAATGATGAAGGAAAGGGAAGATAAGAAAGCCACCATCCGTAATAGCGTTAAAACTACCATTTCCCTAGAACACAATAAATATGAGACCCTATAAGAGAGAAAAATATGCACAAAACACCTGCAGATGTAATGGAAATCAAGAAAACTAAAAAAAACAGAGAAAGGGTAGAAGAGAGCCACAAAACACACATTTTATTGCTTCATGAATGCAAATTCCATTACAATAGTGGAGAAGAGGAAAGGATCACCATGCAATATGTTTAAACATGAGGTTTATAACTCATAATATTCTCGGAACTATTTTGACAGAGTTCCATTATAATGAATATTCCCCATCTCAAATGAGAAGTGTTTTCAATATATAAAAGAAGTGAGAAAGAGAGAAAAGATGAAGATCTCGAACTTATAACTTCACCAATAAAAACATGCATTAATTCTCTAGAAAAATCATGGGATACTTACAAAACTCATTCCCCAATGTCCTTTTCCTTGTGGAAGAAGAAAATGACCATACTACATTATGTTCAAGTTGTTGGGAAAAATGGAACTACATTTTGGTCCTAGACTATTTTTTTCCTTTTTTCCCCACCCGCTCTTGCCAAAATATGATCTTCATGATTCCATGGTGTAGGGCTTGATGAGACATTTCTAGAAATTCCAAGATCTCGAAAAATAGAGCATTTGGTCAAAATTTATGGTCATTGAGGTTTATGAGGTGTCATATCTATCTTTTTCTCTATGGGTTTGTAGGGTGCTATTGCTTTCACTTCTCCATCTCAAATCCTCGCATCACGTTCCCCATCACCTTGTGTTTTACAAGATTTTTGAGTGCTTTACTTAGTCCTTTGTTTGGCCATTGCTTTGAATTAATGTCGAGTCACATCCTGCAACACTCTCTGCTTTGACCTTTCGAATGTGGTTTTTTGAATTACTTTATTTGGGTTTTGACCCCCACTTGCTTCTCGCTATGGCTCATCATTGTATTCCATATTGCGCTCCTTTCTAGCCTATATTTATGGGTTTATGGGATTTATTGACTCACACTTTTAACCCTCTATTCATTCTTAGTTAGCACGAGTTGAAAACCCAAGTCATCGTCATCTTCTCCTTTTTTGTGAGGATTCAAGGTTTTGGATCTTACGGGCCCATGAAGTACAAAGGGAACACGAGGTCACTTGGGTCTCTCGGGGATTAAAACTTCCACCATCTTGACACCTAACTTCCTTGACTACTTTACTTTTATTTTCGGGATCACAACCTCCGTGGGAATAATATTCCACAGGGAACATTATTCCCGTAATCCTCAGTGCCCACACCACTATGTGACCCACATATAACTCTACACCCTTGCCATTTGAACCGTGGCCCTCCAACCTTTGTGGAGAAGTTAGGTTCCCGTAGTTCCCATTTCATTCGGGACACGTGGGCCCACGTCATCCGCATAACCCATAATCAACACAACTCCCCCCCCTTCACCTTACTACGGACCGATGGCCAATGCGGGAACCTAGTGTTCCCAGGGAACATCATTCCGCCCCGAACCCTCTCGTTCCCAAAACACGTCACTTTTCTAGAATACAAAGGAGGTGCTTCAATTTCTTATCAAATCGGAAAGTTTGGGGAATCGAGAAATCCAAGACCTTGAAAAACTTGTACCCTATGGGCCTCCCAAACCCTAAATTGTCACAATACACCGCAAAAAGCCATTTTTTCCATTTTTGGCTAACGCTTTGGATTTTTCTTGGATAGGGGAGTTAAGAAAAATAGAGTGAAGTGATCCAAAACCAAATTTCTCCATTTTCATCAATTTTAATTAATTATTTAGCTAAGTATATAAAACCTCAAGCCTAAGTGAAGGGAAATGCACTAAAAATGGTTCCAACTACACCAAATCAACTGTAAGTGTCCGTAGAAGCATGAAATTACTTGAAATTTCATATTCATCACCAAGATTCCATGAAGGTGCTCAAGTATAGATTTTCAAGTTGTTTAATTTCGCAGGGTGAAAAAATGGTCAACATTTTTGGTGACTTGTAGGGGCCATCTACCTACTAGATGAGTTGATTAGTGGCCTTGAAGCATTTATTGGGCATAGAGTCAACTTGTTAATCATGAGAAATGATGTGAAACTTTGAAATTATGCCCCGAGACCACTTAAAGCAATTTGTTGAACTGAATCGATCTATTTCTTACTCAATTGACCATCCACATTATGAAAATCTTCTTAATAAGGTTTTATGCGAGTGGAAAATGGTTACGAATATGAAAGTTCATTTGTTTCTCTTTGCAATCGATTTGATGGGATGAAGAGTGAACATCCGAATCTATCCCAGATCTGATCTATGCTAATTTAAAAGAAAAATGAACTAAATCAAGGCAAAAGATGAGGCATTACTGAGTTTTAGAACACATGTTGATAATGAGTACACTTGGAATTTCCTTAAAAGAACTAATTTCCCCATGGAAACTAGTTCTAATTAACTTTACAACAAAAACATCGAAGAAAAACTATGTACAAAGTGGAAAATCATACATGTCCCAAGTGGAAACATGCAAAGTGTGCACAAGCACTTATTCTACTGAAAACAAACCTACTCTGCCATACTCTAACTAGAGGCAAGGAGAAACTAAACAAAACCTACAATAGGTTATGATAAATATTTTCCCCTCCCTACCAATTGGGACCATGTGATTGATTTGGCATTAAACATGGTCAACAATGAGAGTGAAAAAATGACATGAAGCTTATTTTTCACCCTACTCATTAAGGTACAACTGGAAATAGAAAAAATACCTCTTTTAGTTTCTTTTTATTTTGATTTAAGAGGTAATACAACTGATCCTTGGGACTTTGAAATTCTTTCTCATGATCCAAAGAAAGTTTGACTTGTTGCAACTCCTTCCTTATCTCTAAAGAAGCTAAATATTTGATTGGGCATGGTTTGATCCTCGATTTTTCCCATCTCTTTAAAGGTCAACTCCATGAATGGGGGCATCTTGCAAACTTTCTGAAGAAGGGGAGTGTTTGCATGCTGATTTGAACTTTGTTTTGCTTCTACAAACAGCAGCTCATCCTCTTCCTTGATGACTAATTTGGGAATGGTATCATTGTAGACACCAAATTTGGGTCAAACTCCCCTTGTCCCCTTCAATTAATTAACGTAACACATTTAACTAATCATGACCCCTTCACCCCATATTAATATTCATACTACGCTATTAATTAATTTAAATTATTTTAATTTAGTTAATTTCATCCTCGCACCTCCACCTCATCATGACACCTCACCCTGGACCCATTCCAAGGGAATTTAACTCATAGTGACCAAGTCATCACTCTCAACACCGAGACATCACTCCTAGTGATGAGTCACTCTTGAAAGGAACGATAACCGAGATCGTACCAAGCCAAGAACATAGATGTTAATCAAACATCGTGATTAATAAGATGAAAGTAATTTTCCAAAATAAATTTACATAAAACATTTACCAACAAATGAGCAACAATATCATATATTATTATGGAACTCAATGCAATACATTGAGAATGGGCCTTTCTTAAATAGGAAAGGAATAACAATCTAAGAACCAGTCAAGGTCGTAGATCAAGCCATAAATCAAGGAAATAACTAGTCATCAAATAACTAGTCAAGACCATAGATTTAGGAGAGAACTAGACATCAAGGATCCAATCAATACCATAGATCAAGGAAAGAACTATACCTAACAACTAGATAATATCTCATAATATATAAATAAGATAAAAGAAATATTCACACACATAAGTGGGTGAGGATAAATACAATAAAGGTAAATAAAGCTCTTAGGTGAACATGAGCTAAGGTAAATACCTACTCTAATATCTACTTGACCTAACTAGATAATAATTCTTCCTTAACCTAACTGGAACTTCTTCTAAGATATTCCTACCTTCTCTCACGTGAACTCTACTTCCCTAAGTAGACCCAACAATCAAAATCACGCCAAAAATAGTAAAGATCGGGCTATTTTTGGTAACTTGGACTATTTCACCCTAACCAATGTTGGTTTATCCTCGGTGACGTTGGTCACCTAAACCACCATCGATTCCTTTATATAGAATTTTACAACCCTTTACCCAGGTTGGTCATTTAGTTATTGGAGCCTTATTGCATTCAAGCATGAATCTTCAAGCCCTCCTGCATCCAGACGATGAACACACACACAACCACAATGTGAGACAAGAAATCAGTTCTCCTTCCATAGTGTTGGAATAATCATGGGAGCACACATGTTGTACTTCCATGACATTGGACTCAAGCACCTCTTCACTGATCAACCATCAACCATCTCAACTCACAGGATCTACAAAATACCAACTAATTTTTTTGATTTCAATTATTTTTGCTTATCCCATTGTAGATCTCTTGTTGCTTTCAGTATTTTATTTCTTCTATTACCCGTACATCATCTTATTCCCACCAACCCACTATTCAACCACCCTAAGACTTTTCACCCTTTTAAACCTCTTTTTTAGTATTACTGAGTCTTCTCATCCATATTACGACCCAAACCACACTACCCCCACTCTCTGTGCAACCATAGGGAGCCCTAAAACCCATTTTTAATAGTTCATTACCTATTTCCCCTACCGACGTAAATTCCTTGACCGTTGTCGGTTTCATCCTCATCTTGGAATCGGTCACCCAGGACCAATATTGGTCTCTATGTCATTTTATATTCTCATACCAATAAGCTTCCAACTCACCCAAGACCAACCTAGACCTCAACTAATCAGCCCCACACCCTTACTAGACCTTTGACAGACCTTCCTGACCTAAACAAACCCCGATTCTAATTAGATTTAGTGTTATTTTGATATCTAGCATAAAATATAGTGTATTGTGTGTATGAGAAACCTAAATCATTACATTACAATAGGACTTATTTATTTCAGTTTCTTATTCACATTGAATTGTTATTAAACAGTGGATTGACAACCTCTCTAGGAAGCACCACGCTTCCTAGATCTAGCATATGCTAGGTAGTCCACTGTCATATGCTATTTAATACTCTTTTGTGGTCTTGCTTTGCATCTATAGGTAGTCCTTCCTAGACAAAAAGGAGTTCTCTATGATCAACTTGGATAACGTCAACAACACGCACATTCTACCTTCCACCTTTGCCTCACAGGTATTCCTCCTTAACCATTTACCTTCTATTTATTTCGTCCTAGAAAGTGTAAAAATTATTGGTGAAACAATCACCATCTCTTCCTTCCTCCTCATCCAACATGAAGGTTACAAGATCAAAATCATCTATTCCTTCTTCATGAGGACTCATATGTACATTAGGCTCTTGGATTTTTTTCCTCTATAGCTAATTTTGTGAAAAGTAATGAGAAAAAAATTTCATTCACTTGAATTTCTTGCTCCTTTTCAAGTCCAAGAGTAACCTTAGCAAAAGAGGCTCTTGGTATTGGAAGACATGTGGTGGGGAAGAAAAGGTGGTAAGTTCAATGGGCTCTTTCTCACCAATGCAATCTTCCAAGTCTTATATGAAATTTACATCTTCACTATCAAGCTCTTCAGACACTTCTCTTGGACATTATCACTTCCATGTGCTCCTCTTCTTTTGAATTTGGAGCTGATTTTTCTTCCTCATCTGATTCTGTAAGTTTTGATGAATCAACCATCTCCATGAATATGGTGCCAACATGCACACTACATTTAGAACATAGAGATTGGTCATCTTCTTCTTGTGGTTCTTATTCTACAAAATCATCTTCTACCTCTTGTTTTCAACCCCAATCTCTATTGAAGGTTTGAATAGCAAAGCATCTGATTGGCTTCAAATTTTAAATCCCAATCCTTCAAATTTTGTATCATTTCTCCTCTATTAAGTGCTTTAATTTCCTTCCCTCCTTGTTTGATATTTTTATTTTGTTCTTCCCAAAATGGATCTAGGAATGTAAGAGGCGGGGTGGGTTTTGTTTCAATTGATTCATGAAAATTTTTAGATGGAAAGGAAGATGTAAAATCCTTTTGTGGAGGGGATTGAGGTGTGGAAGGAAAAAGGGAAGAGAATTGAAGATGGGGAGGAAAGGAAGAATATGGAGAAGTAGAATCCTCAATGGGGGTAGTAGGTAAGAAGCAAGGAACATGAAACTCATGTTGAGATGGTGTAGGTTGGGGAGAAGGAATGAAAGGGTTATAAGATGGTAGTGTAGTTCTACCCCATTGACAAGGTTGTCTTACACTAGATTAGTAAACCTCTACTTCTTCATCCCATTTTGTAATTTTGGGCATCATCTCAATTATACAGAGTTCAGGGCTTCAAGTACAAAACTAGACACATAAGGACCTTCAATTCTTCCTCCCACTTCATCCCCTTCGAGCTCTAATGTCGAAGAAGATTTTGAGATTTCAAACTCCATGTTTGAGGATGAGAGGAACCATGGTGAGAGAATTTCAGATTTGGAGGACACCGTGGACGAGGCTAAGCCAAGGTAGCATGAAAACAAGGAGGCGGAGACTATCTATCTGATTTGGAGGACTTATTCAACAGAGAGGAGCCTGTAGATATTACCACATTCGCTACCTCATCATTCATTCTTCAACATCAAGAGACCACTATCATGGGGAAATACATTCAAGGACAACAACTTGCATCCTATTGTATCCATTTGGAGCCAATATTGGAAGATTTTTATCTTCCAAGAGTCACACTAGATAACAAGAAGGAAGGACATAGTGATGACACCATTTCCACACTGGTCATCAAGGCGGAGGCTAATCTACTTATAGAAGCAATGCAAAGAAAAAATCAACATGCATGAAACTTCTTTTTCGGAAGTTTAGTAGGAATACTCCTTTTTGGAGTTGAATTTCGAAGAAATGGGTACATCCATCGGATCGGTGTGCCTAATCGTGCCAGCTTCATTAGAGCCAAGGGAGAAGCCAACACCAGTCATGTCCATTTCAGGGCATGAGGATGATATACAAAGCACCAAGGGTCACCATCAACACCTCCAGGAGTCCAATGTCAATCAGCTTGAGGAGGTATTTTCGATTGATGTTGATACTTTGGTTATTTGGGTGAAATATTGGCCTTCGTTCAATTTTTCACTCTCATACATGACCATGCCCATTTCCAAACCAATCGCATGGTCCAAGATTGTGAGAAAGGGAAGCTACTTCTCCCTACTAGTTGCAGGATTTGTTTGAGTTCCCTTGCTTCGGTTAGCATAGAGTAGGTAGGTTTTCTTTCAGCAGAAGAAGTGCTTGTGCACACTCTGCATGCCTCCACTTAGAGCATGTATGTTTTTTCTCCTTTGTACATAGTTTTTGTGTGGTGGTTTCTCTTGCATAGTTCATCATGTTTCCGAGAGGGAAATGTTGTAATAAGGGGTTCAATGTTGCAAGACACAATTGCTATCTCCAATCAAATCCAAATGTAGAGTAACTAAATCAGATTGGGGAAAATTTTCAATGTTTTCATCTCTTATGTCTCCCTAGATCAATCACAATTGAGCTCCTATGTCTCTTCTTGCATTAGAAAATCAGTTGTGGGGTATTTCTATCTTCAACATTTCATCAATGAAAGTGTTCATGAGGAGAATCGATTTTGGGGTAGTTTCACATTATGTATATTCAATCTCGACGATCGATTGCGAGCTCGAGAGGTCTTTGCGCATTTTCCTTGATCATATTTTCAGTTTTGGGGATAGTTTACAGGTTTTATCCAAAGTCCCAAAATCAGCTTTAAGAGTAGGCCAAGGAGGTTTCAGTCCAAATGCTAAGTTTGCACAAGTCTAGGGGACATGTTTTCAAAAAGAAATATCAGTTTCTTCAAGGCTAGGCTTGACTCCATGCCCAATGGATGCTTCAAGGAAACTGGTCACACATCTAGTAGGCAGATGTCCCCAAGAGGTCACCAATTGTTATCCCAAATTCACCCCCAAGTTAATTTAGATAACTCATTATAAATGGACTTAGCCATTCAAATTCTCCTGGGACGTGCACAAATATATGAGTTGTCTAGCAAGTTAGGTCTCAAGGTGAGCAACGATAAAGGTTTGGAGCCATCTCATGTCGTGTGTCAACCATGTGTCAACTACCACCTATTGTCACGTGTCTCCACCCACCCCATTGTGTGTCAATAGATCTTGTTGACGTTCATCAACCATTGCCTCTTGTTTCTTACTACCCTCCATGTCAAACATCAACCATTGCATGCTTTCGCGTGTCACCAACCTCCTTGTCATGTGTCAACTACCACTTGATGTCTTGCATCACCACCCTATTGTCACACATCAACCATACATTAACACCCTTTACCGTCACGCAGCGTCGAATCACGCTTGCCTTCCTATCGCACATCAATGCCCTTGTTATCGTGTATCAATGCCCTTGCTTGTCACACATCAACCATTTCCTTCCTATCACGCATAAATTCCCTTCTGCCGACATGCGTCACCATTCCTTCCTATCGTGTATCAACATCATGTCTTCTTGTCACACATTAGCCACCTTCATCCTATCATGCGTCAAAGATTCCATCTTAACACGCATCAACCTTCCCTCATTGTCATGCGACAAAATTTCTTCTTGTCGTGTGACAACCCCTCCTTGGCAAACAACTTCTTCTATTCTGTTAGGAGATAGAAACGAGTTTCGAGATACGGCCAAGACAAAATGACACCGTCAGGGTAGCTCAACGACCATATTAATGAGGTATGGCATCCATGTCTTTTCGACGTGAGAAAAGTACCATTGGAAAGTGAACCAATATGGCTGCCCATACCTCTATACATTAAATTAATGAGGGTTGTCGGTAGGTGAGACAAATTTTTTATATAATGTATTTGACCCCCTCATTTTTGGGAGAGACATTCTGGGAGTTGGGGAAACTCTTGCAAATTTTTTCCTTAACTCCATTTGAGTTACAAGCCTTCTCTTGGGCCTAGAAATGTAATTATGCCTTTGTGCATCAAATGTAATGGTCTGTGCATACTTTAAAGCAATAAAAATTGTGTTTTGTGGTGTTTCTTCAACCCTAGCTCATTTTTATTGTATTTTCTTGCCTCCCCATTATTATTGTTGTATTTTGTGCATGTTCTTTCACTTGCAGGTTTATGATGTTGTGTTCCATGGAGTTTTGATGGCAGATTAGGATCTAGGTCTATGTCACATTTGTCTAACCTCCCTTATCCCCTTTTTCCCTATTTCATCCTCCCTCAACAGAGTATCTCACCCCTTTTATTGGTGCTATCACCCCCTTAGTTTAGGAATTTCATTTTATGTATCTCACCCATTTTATGCATCTATTTTAGGATTAGTTTAGCATTAGGATTAGGTAGAGGAAGCTGACCTACTCCAGAGGTCCATCTCAGGTTTGCAAGTCCCACAAATTAAGAGATGGACCCATGGTATCAAAATTGCACCGATTTCCCCACACACATAAAGTGAAAATCAGGGGGTGTTGTAATTTTGACATAACATGACCCTAAAACCAATCACGACTTCCTTTATTGAAATTTTAATCTGAGATGCATCATGCCCACCTCCATTTCTTGAATCTACCTCTGAAAAATCCACATCTTCAATTGTAGGATGACCTCCAAAATCTGCATACTCTTGCTCTTGAACAAATCCATAATTGGTGAATGGCCAAATTGACTTGTGTCTGAAACATATGGATATGCATACTGATTCTGATTTTTCTCATAAAGATGATTTGGACGTGTGTTGTAAGAGCTTGGAGATGGATTTTCATGGGCTATTGCTGCTACAAATGGGAATCCCATAATGGAAATGAAATCATGATTGAAAAACTTCATGAATAGAATAAAATGGAAAGATATGGAAGGAAAATGGATGGAAGTGGATGGAATGGAAGGAAAGGTAAGTTCACGTAACTCGAGAAAATGGGTTATTTTGATCAAAAGAGTCACCATATCTGATTGAACATGCCTCTAAAGGTTAAAATTTCACCAAGAACACAAAAATTTGATGAAATGAAGTGGTCGGTGTTGTAAACCAGCCCCACCAAGTGTGCCAAAAATGTTGGAGCTAAAAATTACACCTGGATATGATCATGAATGACCAAGAATTTTGAGGCAACATGGGATTGTCTCTCAGTTGTGGGACACCGTGAACCGAGACAGGACCTTCAAAGAAGGTCAGCTTCCTCTATCTACTTCTAATGCTAAACTACTCTTAGAAGGAAAATGTAGCTAACTAATCCTAAACTAACCATTCCAAGGGACCCGAGTTAGGAAGAATTACATAAACTAAAATCCTACACTATAGAAGTGAAAACACCAAAAAGAAGGTTGGAGACATTCCAATGAGTGAAAATGGGGAGAAAATGATGAAGGAGAGGGCAGATAAGAAAGCCACAGTCCATAACAACATTCAAACCACCATTTCCCAAGAACACAACAAATATGAGACCCTACGAGAGAGAAAATATTCATAAAACATTTGCAGAGATGCAATGGAAAGCAAGAAAAAAAATAGACAAAGAGCATAAGAGAGCCACAAAACACACATTTTATTGCTTCATGAATGCGCAATCCATTCCATTAGAGGAGAAGAGACAAGGATCACCATGCAAGATTTCCAAACATGAGGCCTACAACTCATAACTATTTTAGAACTATTTTGACAGAGTTCCATTACAATGAATATCCCCCCCTTCTCAAATGAGAAGTGTTTACAATATATAGAAGAAGTGAGAAAGAGAGAAAAGATGAAAATCCTAAAATTTTGTCTTTACCCACCAACAACATGCATTAATTATTTGGAAAATAGCATGAGAGACCTACAAAATCATTCCCCAATGTTATTTTCCTTGTGGAAGAAGAAAAATGATCATATCAAGTTCAAATTTGTTGATAAAATGGAACTGCATTTCTAGTCTGGACTATTTATTGCCTTTTTCCCACCCACCCTTACCAAAATCTAATCTTCATGATTTCATGGTGTAGGGCTTGATGAGACATTTCCAAAAATTCCAAGATCTCAAAAAACGGACCACCTAGTCAAAAGTTATGGTCATTCGTGTTTAGGAGGTGCCATAACGCCTTTTTCTCTCTGCGGGTTGTGGGGTGCCATTACTTCAACTTCTCCAACCTCGAATCCCTGCATCACGTTCCCCATGACATTGCATTTTGTAGGCCTTTTAGAGTGCTTTACTTGTTCCTTTTCTTGGCCATTAATTTGAAGCAATGTGGAGTCGCATCCCCACAACACTCTCTGCTTTGACCTTTGCCATGGGTTTCCCGAATTGCTTTGCTCGGGTTTTCTACCCCCACTTGCATCTCAGTTATGGCCCATCATATCTCTACATTGCAATCCTTTCTATCCTTTCTCTACGGGTTTATGGGATTGCTTGAATCCCACTTTTAAACCTCCATTGTTTCTCGGTTATCATGAACCAAAACCCGAGTCACTTGCTTTGCCTTCTCCTTTTATTTGCGGGATTCAATGTCTTCAATCCTTGTAGGAACATCGAGTACAATGGGAACACAAGTTACTTGGGTCTCTAGGGATTCAAACTTCCACCATCTCTGCACCTAATCGCTTGCCTTGCACTTTCCTTTTATTTTTGGGCTCACAAACCTCATCGGGAACATCGTTCCCTCAACCTCAGTGTCCAACACCACTATGTGGCCTGCATATAACTCTATACCCCCACCTTATAAAATATGGCCTTCTAGCCTTCATGAGTAGATTAGGTCCCCACAAACCCCATTCCGTCTAGGCCACTTTGGCCCATATCATCTGCATAACCCGTAATCAACAAAACTCCTTGCCCACTTCACTTTGTTTGGACGGATGGCCAATGTGGGGAACCTAGTGTTCACAAGAACATCATTTCGCCCAAACTCATTGTGCCCAAAACATGCCAATTTTCTATAATTCAAATGAGGCACTTCAATTCCTTAGCAAATTGGTGAATTCGGGAATGGGAACCCAAGACCTGTAGAACTTATACCCTTTGGGCCTCCCGGACCTGAAATTTCGTAATACATTGAAAAAAGCCATTTTTTCCATTTTTTTAGCTAACTCTTTTGATTTTTCTTGGATATGGGAGGTATGAAAAATAGAGTGAAGTTCTCCAAAACCAAATTTCTCCATTTCAATCAATTTTAATCAATTATTTGGCTAGGTATGTAGAGCCTAAAGCCTAGAAGAAGTGAAATACACTTAAAAGGGTCCCAAGTCCCCCAAATCAACTTTACGTGTCCATAAAACATGAAATTGCATGAAACTACATATTCATCACCAAGATTCGATGAAGGTGTTCAAGTCCATATTTTCAAGTTGTCTAATTTTACAAGGGGTGCAAAAGTGGACAACATGATCTTTTCGCATGAAAAAACATAGAAGGTCGGAAAGGATTCCATCCAAATCATATTACACCTTCTTATCCTCTTGAGATAGTTTTGTTTTGGTATTCCTCCTATCCTTATCTTGGTACTCTTCGTCACTCTTTTCTCCCTCCTACCTAAATTAATGCTTCAATTTTTCTATGGTAGTTCCTAACGATGAATCTTACCTAGAAGTATTTTCATACCAGCTATCATTGTTCATCAAGATTCTTCAAAGTGTAACCTTCTTAATGAGTGCTCATCTAAATATTCCATGATATAGTCAAGTCCTTCCTTACTTTTCCTTCCCTTGTGCACTACTCACGTGTGTGGCATAAGTATATGTCCATGGGAAAGTTCTCAAAACTAAATTCACCATAAGCTTCTTGATGTCTAAGGGAGTTACCTAAAATATGATCCACGTTGCTCATGAAATAATTTAAAATAGGATTTATCTCGCATAAGAAAAATTTGATACCATGTACTTGATGACCTAGTTGTGAAGCATACCTCTCCACTAGTAATCTACTATGCATGTTAAATTTATGTCGTGCCTTGTAAGTCTTCACATGCACTCTAAATTCCATGTGTACTTCTTTCCAAAATTCACACCTTTACCCAAATAGTAGATCGCTAACTAAGCATTAGGTGTATTGGAAGTTTGCTAAAAAGGTTTTATATAGTTCATTATACACATTCTTTTCCACCCAATTTCTTGGAGGGAAATTGGGAGAATAGTTATTGTGATTGGGATGTCTTTGTAAAAAAATATTCTTCAATCTTGTCTTGCCAAAGTTAAATATTATCTTGCATGAGTTATAACATCTTTCACCCACTTCATCATCTCTTCACAATAATAATGTGTTCCAAAATAGAACCAAAATGTTGCGCATTGAGTTACACCTACTAATACTACCGTGTATGGATGTTTTACCACCTGGTTCATGTGAAGTGATTTTTCACCTCACATTGGCTTATCACACTAAGGCGCACTCATTGGAGGCATGAGATATATCTGGTCCCCATTATGTTTGACATTGATATGAAGGATTTTAATGTATAACAAAATAGAAGTAGCAACATCAAGCATAATAACCATAACAAAAACAATCAACACATACTCATACATAAGCGAGACATAATTAATCCATAAAAATTCACTCCATAATTAAATCATAGCTCTAAAAGGTTACATATAAGTTCTTTTGTATCAATCAATATCTCAAAATTAGTCTCCCAAAGTCAAAAATTACATCCAGTTGTCTCCAAAATAGTGTGTCAAAGTCTCCATTACAATATCCCCAAAGGGGTATATATACTAGTGGGGGTTTTCCTTCACTAGTCGAACAAAAAATATGATTAGACCTTGATTTCTAATAATAAGACCTAAGCTGTTATGTAGGGGTGGCATTTATGCACCGTCACTATATCTTGAATTCACTTATTTCATGAAGTTATTTCTTGAATTTCCACCACTTTGGATGAATGTGTATATGTTCTACATGCTCCTTAGGATATACTTGGAAAATGTATTCTTAGCCTTAACCAATTTTCCATGCACCACTTTCTTATCTTCTTATGCATGCATGAAGACTGCAATTTCTTTTCTATTTTTAGCCCATCTATCTCTTATGTTCGAACATCCTTGCCCATGTAGTTTCCATGTTAGTTCAACTATCTACATATGATACACACACACACACACACACACACACATACATACACACACACACACGTACATATATATACATACATACATACATACATACATATATATATATATCTATATATATATATATATATATATACATACGAGATATACATACATACATATATATATATATACATATACATATACATATACATACATACATATGTGTGTGTGTGTGTGTGTATGCTAGGAAAAATGCACTACTAACAAGGAAGTAAAATACTAACAATAATACCTCCTCCTTCACGTTCCATAGAAAACCTCAGAATGGGCTAGGAAACATGGATTCAACCCCGATTGTGTGATATGTAGGTGCTTTTCTTCAAGATGGAGAAAAGGCCTTCCTGCAATAACGATCCACTTAATTTGCACCAAATGGGTAAAAGGGTTATGGATTTGGGGTGCTTCAAGATGAGGCTATTTGGGCATTAGGACAAGGTAGAAGGATGTTATTTTCTCAAAGGATGCAAGAACTTAGACAGGGAATTCAAGCTTATTCTCTATGTGCTAGAGGGGAGGGGTAAGACTATATTTATAGCCTGGGGAAGTGATTAAATTAGAGTAATTTAAGTAATCATGGTTTGAAAATGTGGGAAAGATTAGGTGAGTGGGGACCACGAAGAATGGGTGACGATTTGATTTTAGATTTTTAATTCATAAGTGGAGGATTTTAGGTGAGTGGGGACCACGAAGAGTGGGTGAGGATTTGATTTTGAATTTTTAATTCAATAGTAGAAAAACATGGAGAATAATGACATGTAGTAAGGATTAGGTTATTTTTATATTTGAAATGGATAATTAATCAAATTATATTTGATTCATTCGAAGTGTATTTTTGTGGGAAATGAGGTAGGGGAATTAATTGATTTAGGACATATGTGAAATTAGGGTGTCTACAACACACACACACACACACACACACACACACACACACACACACACACACACACACACATATTTATATATGTGTATTTATATACATACATGCACATGGGTAGAAGCATAACAAAAGTGTGTCCCATTTAGTGGCCAAAATTATTTTGAAATCTAGTTGGTAAATAAATCTTTAAATGTGTGTGTGTGTGTGTGTGTGTGTGTGTGTGTGTGTGTGTGTTATATTTGTGTATCTATATACATGCATACATGGGTCAAAGAATAATAGTGTGTTCCACTTGGTGGCCAAAAATAATATAAAACCTGGTTGGTAAATACATATTTAAATATGTGTGTGTGTGTGTGCGTGTGTGCAAATATATACACATATGTATATACATATATGTATGTATGTATAGAGACACACACATACATACATACATATATGTATGTATGTATGTATATGTTTATATATGTGTGTCTATACATACATACATACATATATGTATGTATGTATGTATGTATGTATGTATGTATATGTTTATATACGTGTGTCTATACATACATACATATATGTATATATAACAATATTTGTGTGTGTGTGTGTATACAGACACATATAGATACATATATATATACACCCATATATGTATATGTATATTTGTACATGTGTATGTGTATGTCTATACATGTATGTTTGTGTGTATGTGTTTATATGTATATACATGTATATGTGTGTAGATACATACACATACACATATACACATGTAAATACACATACACATGCACATGCACATACATATACATATATATATATATATACATATATATATATATATATATATATACATATATATCATATACATGTGTATGTATATACATACATACATATACATATACATATACATGCATGCATACAAAAAAATATCCCCATAAACTTTATAGGCTAGATTCCCCATATATAGACAGGCCCCCATAAACTCTATAGGATAGATCCTCCTTCCCATAAAATATATAGGCTAGAACCCTTGACTATCCCTTTGATTCCCTAATCTTTAGCCCATGGAATCTGCCACGATGACTCGGTTCTATGTCTAGATACTACAACTATCCATATGGTGGATATATATAGGCCTTCTAACCTGGGAATCTTCGACTAGATTCACCATATATATGTACATGCATGCAAACACAAATGTATGCATATATGCATTCACATACATGTACACACACACACACACATAGATGTGTGTGTGTGTGTGTGTGTGTGTGTGTGTGTGTGTGTGTGTGTGTGTTATGTATATATGACATGTAAATAAATTGAAAATATAGTTCTATTTTCTTATTCATTGAAACATGAAAACATACCTCTACATTTTGTGAGTTAAACACTTAAACTTGTATCTAGTTGGCCTTAAGGTGGTACATATATGGAATTAGGAAGCATCGATTTGATTATACCATGGACACTAGTATCTCACACACACACACACACACACACACACACACACACACACATAAGTAAATAAATATTAATTTTTAACATATATTTAAAAAAAAATTAAATTGCATATAAAAATGACAATCATATTTAAAATATGTAATTTAGAGGAGACAAATGACTTCAAAATTTTACAAAATATTTTTAGCTTAAAACATTAAAAACATGTGAACGGTCATCAAATTTAAACCCTTGGATGGCATGGCTATTTTGGATGAGAATATTTACTAGACATGAACTAATATGATTAATTTTGTACCGATAAAAAAATGGCCATTTGCATGAAATTTTTCCCTTATAGATGCCTCATATTTTGTGATATGTTGTATTATGTATACATTAAAGATAAATGGGTTGGGAATTTTATTATATTAATATCTAGTGGAGTGTGGTTATAAACATACATTCATGTGCACATGTGTGTGTGCATATGTATACTCGTACATGCACGTGCACACACACACACACACACACACACACACACACACAAAATATATGCATATGTATGTATAAATATGTGTGTGTGTAAACACACACACACACACACACACACACACACACTCACATATGTATATGTGTATATACATATACTACACACACACAAACATATGTATATTATGATATTGTTATTTAATCTTTGTAGCACATGTTCCCAAGTAAGATCTTGTATGTGTTTACTTTTTTTCCCTTTAATTTCATACAAACACTACATTAAACATGGGCATTATGCAGACACATAATTTTAGTACAAGGCATATGGAAACATCTATTTTGACATCTTCCAAGATATTTGGGACACTACCATAGATTTGGGTTGTTTTTATATTACTCCCCCTTTCAATCAATCCCACACACTTTTATTGCCACAAATTTCCACTTAGAAATTCTCAAGATCATTACCAAAATTCAAGGGAATTTAACACACCTCTATAGACTCATGTCATTCTATTATGATATTTTCCCATAATTGTTAGTAGGTCAAAATCAACAATCATTGATATTGTCTTAGGACATTATCCTCCGCTACCAAATACTCATTTTTCTATTTCATCACTTAAAGAGGCTAGCATATATTTAGATTGCATGGTCATCTTGAAATAAAATCCATAAAGAGATGCCTATATGTAAAAAGACCCTAAAAGTCACTTTATATATTATCACTTAGTTTGGTGATCCATAAATCACCTTATAGATCATCATTGACCTCAAGGATATTATTATTTATTGATTTATACATATATTTACACACTCCAAGGCACACAAGAGAACTCCTAGAGATACCAATCCAAATTTGAAGTCTATTGCTATCCAAAGTTTCCATTACAAAATGCCATGTGCCAAAATAAGGATAACATTATTACATTACTTAATCATATAAGGAGAATGTAATACCAAACACTCAACTTGAATGAGAAGTATATCTACAATGTATCTTTGCATAATCCTTGATTCACACTCATTATATAATGAATCACCTCATTTTGAATTCATTGGAGGGTGGTTTGAGAATAGGATATGTATTTTATTTCATGATTTTTTGGTGTTTGATTAGGGTTTTCAAGTGAGAAGTCATATCAAAACACTCACACATCATCATACATATTGACTAAATGTTCATGTAGAGAAGAAAATTAGAAGAGTGAATGTAAAATTTAGAATCCACATAATAAATGTGTGAACAAAATTATGACACATGTAAATAATCAATCTCTTAATTTTTCCACTAGTCGAACCTTCCCCATACATACTTTGAGCTCACCGAGTCTATTCTATCTAATTACACTAAGAGGCATTCCTACGATGGCATCCAGGTTGTAATGGAGGGAGTTGTTCAATTCTAATCTCAAAATTGAAATTGACATTCATTTGACAGTCACATGGCTATTTATCCATAGATTTGACCTCCATTGACTGCTACTTAAATGTTTTTCTTTTTCTTGGAGAATTCAATCAAAAAATAGTAATATCTTAGCCATATAGTAATGTTTGGGCCCTTTCTCCTAGAAATGTTTTTTTGAGACAGGCATAATCACACATGAAATTATTGATTAAAGTGGTAAGTGAAATATCTAAGCTAATAACCTTGAAATTGATATCTATTAATGTATTTGATACACACACACACACACACACACACACACACACATACATATTAAATGAAATTTATTTTTTGGTATATGTATACTACATCGGCATGATTAGATAGGTGCTTTGAGATTGATGTCTCATATATATATACTAGTTCTTATTTATTTTTGATCCAATTATAATAATCATGAGTCAGCTTTTTAGTCAATTCAAGTACATTTTTCAAGGCGGCAGTCATACTCACACGTCATACACTTTCCTCTTTTCAGTTTTAGTTCAATTTCACCTTATTCTTACAAATTTTTATTTAGTATCTTATTGCATATATTTAGGCTTTTTATTAGGATCAATATTTTGTGTAATTTAAGGTCTTGTGTTTAATTTAACCATAACACTACCTTCGTGGGACCCTTGTTTGTGAATTCATTTTTGTGTACCTTTTGTCAACTTTCCTACCCATTGTGTGTTAGTTTTCATGCCAATGGGGTTCAAATTTTAATTCAATATGTTTATAAATATATGAGTGCATAGGTGTATTTAGGACAATAATTCATAGTGAAAAATCAATCCAAGATTGACATTAAAGTTATAAGGGAATAATTTAATGTTTAAATAGCATTCTCGTGAGAAAATAACAATTCGATCCTTTACATATTATCATTCTAGTATTTACTAATTGTTGCATTTATATGAAAGAATAATGGTTGGGAAACTTTTATTCGTTGGATTTCAAGTTCAATTACATTCAATGTTGATTTTAAAATTGTTTAAAAATGGATAAGTTTGATAATAATGGAAATATGATATATGCCCTCATTGATACCCTCAATGTTTATGGGTTTTGTAATATATTGAGGAAGGATTAGGACTTGGAGCTCAAGGAGAACATTTTCTTAGTGATTCAAATCAAACTTGGGAGAAGTAAGCAAGGCTTTCCATGTTCGTAACCATTTTCTAGATCATATTTAAAACTAAAAATGGAAACCACTTTTGTACTCCTACATTTATGGAAAATTTGTTTTTGTACTTGTACTTCCTCGATTCTTTTTAGTTGTGTTTCACCTTGAGATATTGAAATATTTCATGCTTCTATTTTCTTATAAATACCTAATCTTATCATAAGATTTTTTTCATGAAATTTTAACATTGAAAAATAATTCATGTGTGTGATCGGTCAAGATAATATTTTAATAAGTGAATAGGATGAAATCTATAACTAGGTGGAACTAATAAGCTTAATAGTTCCAATGGGTAAAAATTTGATATTCTACTTGAGAATATTTGAGGGAATGGGCAGCAATATTTACATGGGTAATTTATAAGGTAATCAAATTTTGAAACATTTTACCATTGGGAAAGATGCTATATGAAAATTAAAGTATTTTTAAGGTTAATTGATTGGTTAAAATAAAGTCATTATCATAATTAGTAAAACAAAAACATTATTTCTCAAGTTATCATATGAAATGTATACTAAATTGTTAGAATTACCAAAATATAGGTGTAATTATATTCATAGGTAACTTATGATGGAAACAGTGGCGGTGGAGTGTAATGTCATAAGTTGTTCACAATTATTTCCTAATTTAAATTGACATCCATTTGATCATCATCAGGGATAATTTAAACATAAAATTTGAAATCCATTTTTATCATTACTTAGAATTTTTTTATTTTTTCTTGAAAAATTTTATATCTTAGCCATATTTTTGAGTGTGGGTAGAGTTTGGATCCCTCTTTTGAAATTTTCTTTTCGCTCCAATACAATGGTACAACAAAATTAAGACCGATTTTTTACCACCACTAAAATATTTCAAAGATAAAGTAATGATTTTATTAATCAATGTGGTATACGAAAAATCCAAGATAAGGGCCTTAAAACTGATATCTCATAACGTTTTTAGATGGATGTATTTAACATATGTACACTAGATGTAGAAATCTTACTAGACACCTAATTTTGGTATGAACTAATTAATTGTTATAGTGAAAGAGTATTTATGTGTTTATTGATTATTGGTCTAATTTTTTCTCTTCTTGGTCCTCGGGCACTTGAAAATAATCATTTGGAATTTACTTCAACATAAACCCATTTACACGCTTAATGCCTTATTCCAATTTTGTGTCTCTCTTAATTCCTACACTTTGATTGTACTAGGTCACACTTATTTTTCATCTTAGAAACTCTAAAACCAATACACCTATACAAAAACATCTTCATAATTATTTTCTTCATGTCTTTGATCATGTTCTTTCTTAAAATTGGATAGGATTTCCAAAAAAAGAGCATAATTGACTAAAAATTATATCCAAGTCTAGTGATTTTGTCCATTGTACTTGCAATGGTCATAGTTTCATAGACAATAGTTTCCTTAGTTGATTCGAGTTAGTTGATCAAGAAATAATTTTTCGAAGTCATCTATATACACATATGAACACTAACCTATGAGGGACATAAAGGGAATCTCATACTCAATGAAACTTTAAGAAGGACTTTGAGTTCTAATAATTAAAGCACTAATTCATTAAAGCACCACAATAAGTTGAAAGTGGTATTTTTTCATTCAAAATTTGACCTTGTATTGTCCCTCTCAACTTTTTCTTCTTCTTATCAATTTCCCATTTATCACTATTTCATTGTTTTTTATCCTCATTTTCTTGTATGATTTATAGTTCCATAGCAATTTTGTCTCCTTGACATGTTTTTCCTACGGGTTTATGAAATTTAAAATGCGATATTTGTATGGTATTAATTTTCCATATTAGTACTTGTATAGTCCAGATTCAATCTTTGTGATCCCATTTCCCCTTGTTTATGAAATCATCATGGTTTGGAATTTCATTTACTCCTTTCCCACCCATTACATTTCATATTTTTCATTAATATAATCATGATTTTAAACAAGAAGTATATAAATATATGAGTGATTTAGTGAATTTATAATAAAAATTCATTAGGAGAAATGAATCTAATAGTGTATTGAATTTGTAAGGGAAAATTTTATTGTTTCAAGAGAATCCTCATGCTAAAAGCATAATGTAAGAATTTAGAGATCACTCTAGAATTTACTACTTGTTTCATCCATTTAAAAGAATAAGAATTGGGAAATTTGCATAAAGCTGGATTTCTTGTTGATATGCATTAAGTGTTGATTGGTAAAATATTTGAAACATGAAGGCCTTGATAATAAAGGAGCGATAACACTAACCCTCAATAACTCAATATGTTTTTATGGGTCTTAAAAGTATTGAATCTGATTTCAAGATATGAGTGGGGTAAAATTTACACCCCCACCTTGATTAAATTATATTGGGTATACCATTTCTCCTTCTTATCCTATATAAATATTTAAACTATGATGGTTTTCACATAAACTATGTTACTATTGTACCTCAATGATCACATCTTTTCTAACTGTTACACATGGGATAAAATGTTACATAATACACCTACATGATGTCATGTTTTCTATGTTTACATATGCACATTTTATGATTATTTTAAACACTTGATTGAATTCATAAATGTTGCACAAGATGCTTGTAAAAATTTTCATTTGAGATGAGTGATATGAAAGATACCTCACTTCAAAGGGGGAATAGAAAAAAATTATTCTTCATTTTGGATTAGCAAGGAACCTATGTAATCAAATATGTCTGGATTTTTTTCTGCTAAGAAACACCATCTTTAGCCTCCATATGAAAGGTTAGTTTGAACTGTGATGAGGCGGAGCCAATTATCATTTTTTTGTTTTTGTTGTTAAGAACTAGGAATTTTTGGCACCAATGTTTCTCCATTCAATAGTTTGAGGGTGACATATGGAATTTTTCTCCAATTGGTTAGAATGGTATAGCCACTTTTTCCCTTTAGATAAAAAAAGATTCATTATAATATCCAAATAATCTAGATGAGATAACATCAATCTATATACAAATAGGTGTATTAGTTGTGTTTCTCATTTTAATTTCTCTGTTTATCCATTTGGATATCATATATTCACTTTATCAAGAAACTGATATAATTTCATACGTTCACATTTTCTTGTAGGTACACATGGAACATGGAAAAATGAACATTCAAATTGGCATATCTATGACATCATCCTTATCCTCTCAAACACACACTCTTTGGTAAGTTTATGCACATGTTTAATTTTTTTTCCCTTTACATCATGCATACACCACATTAAAGTGGGGCATTATGTCAACACATAATTTTGGTATAAGGGATGTGGATACATCCATTTTGAAACCTTTTAAGACATTTGGAACACTATTACATGTTTGAATATTTCGACATCATTTCCCCCTTTTAGTCATTCATGCACTACTTTTATAGCCACCAATTTTCCCATAGACATTCTCAATATCATTTCAAGTTTTCTTAGGACACACAAAAACCTCCACAAAATCACACCTTTCCATTTTTGTATTTTCCCATCACTTTAGTAGAAGGGGAAAATTGACCACCACCAATACAACTTTGAGGAAGAATAAATAATTGGTTTTCTCCTCCTTTTCCAAAACCTAATTTTTCATTTTAATTTGGCTGTGTTTGGATTATAGGGTTAAATTGTGTATAAAATCCACAGAGATGCCTATATATACAAAACACTTTAAGTCATTTTATATCTCTTGTCACTCACCTTGAAAATCCATCACTCGATCTGGAGATTATCATTGACCTTGGATATCATTATTACTTGAGTTGTACCTATATTTACACACTTTAAATTGGATATATGAATAATCCTAGTTCATCCAATCTAAATTTTAAATATATTCTTATAAAAAATTTCCACTTCTAAATGTTGTCTACCAAGAGAAGGATAGTATTGTCGCATTTCTTAAGTATATGGAGAGTTAAGGAACAACACTCCACTTGAACAAGAAGTAGATTTTATATAAATACATAAGACCTAAATCAAAATCAATATGTACCACAATGCCTAATTTTAAATTAATTAGAGGGTAGTTTGGGTAGATACTTTCTGTCACATTTTGTTGAGTGCTTGATCAAGGTTTTCAAGTGAGAATCCATATCATGATATTCACACATCATTGTACATATTAAAGTCATGTCTTTCACACATCATCATACATATTGAAGACATGTTTTAGAGATCACATTATTGGATATCCTCATCCCCATAAGAGCATGATTTCATGAAAAATTAAACGAGAAAAGTATAGGAAAAATCTACTACGAACCTCACTCGAATGACTTTAAATAATTTAAAATTTCAAAAAGTATGTAAGCTTTTCTTTTAGTTTTACAAAAAGGAAACAAAACTTGTTTTTAAAATAAATATAAGAATTTCAGATATTGGAAGTTTTTACCATGAAAGCAATCTCATCCCAAAATTTGAAAATTGTGTTTAAATTTTGATCGCTACAGAGAACTAGAGAGTTGAATAAACATAAAAAAAAAAATAGAAGGTGAAGATAAGTATATTTAAGGTGAAATTGATGAAAATAAAAACCCTTAAACCAACATAAATCTTTTTTAAAAATACAAGGGATCGTAGATGGTAGATTAATAAGAAAATTATCATTAACAAATGAAATAGTTGCAAAATTATTTTTTGTGTTTTCTCGTGAGTAAGAAAGGAATTTTTAGCATAGGAAGAGGTTATTATTCCATTGTTAAAGAATGGAAAAGGTATTCAAAATATAAAATAGACCATTGTCAGATATGTATAATACAAAAACAATTTTTATAGAGACAATGAAAGGTTTTTAGTCATAATCAATCTATTCCATTATATTGAGGAATGTAGGAATCTTAGAACATGTCTAAGTGAGGAATATTTCCAAAAATAAGCTCAAACACTTCTTGCCAAATCTTTCAAATATTGTAGATAGGAGGAGAGCCTTTAATTTTGAATAATTTAGCTTAATAATTTATCATGAATGTTAAGATGTTGCCATTCATCCTCCACAATAGGTAGTTAAAGATGATTCATAAAGAGAATATTTTACGATTCATTTCCTCCGAAAGCTTTCAGCACCTAATTGATACAAAAAAATCTTTGAGTCTTGGGGTCATTGATACCTAGTCTTCCCATGTGTTTAACTTGAATGCAAAGAGCCCAAGGAATCACATGCATACCTCTTTGATCGTCCCACTTGGTCCATATAAAATGATATGATTTTTGTTCCAATTTAAGATAACGTGTTTTGGAGGGAAGCCAACATGATAAAAAATAAACATGAGTAGCTAACAAGATGATGTTAATAATTTGTACTCTACCCACCAATGATAAAAAAATTCACCTTCTTGTTGTCGGTCTTTATATTCAACCTATTTATAAACCAACCCCACATTTAATTATGCGGAGAAACGAAAGGGGAATCCAACATATACTAGTGAAGAGTTATGGTTAGGTATCTAGTTTAAAAATATTTTAGGTCTAGTGAAGAGTTATTTTGTTTTGTGTGAAGATCTCAAACCCTAACAATGAATATCTAAAAATATAGAGTGTTGTTCACTTTATGTTTCTCATTTTTAAGGAAGAGCAAATTGTTATCTATAAAGTGGGAATTGGAAAAAAATATTTGATGGGGAATATTTTTAACTTTAAATAGCCCAAGTGTGTGAGATTTAACATGTAACCAAGGGAGACAACTGTAAGTACATTAAGAAAGGAGCTAATTGAAAATTTTTCTAGACAAACCTTTAAAGCTAGAAATATTAGTAAGAGAGCCTTTGAAAAATATTTTGGTATAATTATCAACAAAAAGGACTTTAACATGATTAATCAATCTCATCCCAAAATCCATCCATTCAAACATTTTGAGCACTAAGGAAATCTTGTCTTGTTGTAATATTTTTCAAAGTCAAGCTTAATAATAATGGCATCTTTTTCAAAACAAGTAGCACTATCACTAACTTCACATGCAATAATCAAATTATTAAGTATGAATCTACCTCCCAAAAAACTAGTTTGTTCCTTTTTAAAAATGTATTTGGCCACAATTTTCATAATTGTAGACAAATATTTAACCATGATCTTGTAAGTAGTGGTGAGTGGAGTTTTAGGATGTCAACCCAACACACCATATCTATTAGATCATTTAGGAATAATATTGATAAGACCTCTATCTATATCCTTCCCTAGAAACCCGAGTAATTCAACCTCAAGGTAAATTTGGTGGAAATCATTGTGAATATTAGGACACATGTCTTTAAATAATTCAATACAGAGCCAATTAGGTCAAATAATCTTATCCTTGGCCATAAAAAAAAAAACCCTTTCAAAATCCTTAAGTGCAAGAAGTCGGTCCAAAATATTTAATCTCTTTAGTGATTTGTGAGATTCTTCCAGAGTCAACTCAATATATTTATTATCATCTAACATTTAAAATCCATCTTCGGGGAAGAGATGAATAATGAAACTAATGCTCAAAGAAGATCAAATAAGAGAACATTCATAAATACATGTTGTGATACAAATAAAGTGATTTTGAGTGGGATGTAGTTGTTAATAAATTTTTCTAGTTCAAATTGAACATTATATTCTAATGGAGAATATTGAAGCCTCAAGGTAATAAGACGGGGGTTCATTAAAAATGTGTTCATATTGAGGTAATTAAAATTAATAAAATTAAAGTCAATATACCTATACATGAGGGGGTGAAAGGGTTTAATTTATTAATGTTTTCCAGTATTTGAGGTAGGTTAGAGAGGTGAGCCAAAGGAGGAGGTTTGATTTTAATATAAAACTAAAACATTTGAACATAGTTTTTAAAATTAAATACCTTAAAATTGAAAAACTAGTGTGGTCATAAATTAAATTATACTCTCTTTATTGATAAAGAAATATAGATTCTTAACCAAGACTAATAAAATGGTAGAAAACTAGGATTGAGTATGCTTTTCAACACAAGTGATATTATCTCACCATCTTAATTATTCGAACAACTATTGATAAATGATTAAAGCTACCATATATGGTGATTTGTAATAGGTCTTCAATGGCTTCAAATTATCTTTCAAGAGGAATGCATATTAAAAAACATTGAGTGAAAAATATAATATGTTTTTTGTCTAATATATTAGTGTAGAAATAAAAGGGGTAAATAAAATTGTAATCGAAAAATGGGTAAGTAAGGTACATGGAAAAAATAGGGGTATTTTCATTCAATAATATAACAGTATGCAATTGAGTAATTCGAGGTAGAAACTGAATTAAGGGTATTATTTAATACCCTTCAACGCATACGTGCTATACCATAATTTTAATAAGTGAACCCCGTGGTAATAAGAGAGGAAAATGTGTTTGATACCATCTATATTGTTTAACTATTTGAGCATGTGTAAGGATGCAATATTTTCGATGAATTTACCTAAGATATTGGGTACACACACACACACACACACACACACACACACACACACACACACACACATGGAAGATATGGCCACCCGTAGATGGAGATGGGGATCCATATGTGTGTGTGTGTGTGTGTGTGTATATATATATACATATATGTATGCATGTATGTGTGTGTGTATATATACATATATATACACATATATGTATGTATATGCATGTGTGTGTGTGTGGTCTCACACACACACACACACACACACACACACACACACACACACACACACACACACACACAGATATATATATGTATATATATATATATATATATATATATATGTGTGTGTGTGTGTGTGTGTGTGTGTGTGTGTAGATATGTAGATATGTAGATATATATATATATATAGATATATATATATATATATATATATATATATATATATATATATATATACACATACATATATATATATATACACATAGATATATATATATACATATATATATATATATATTAATATACATGCACACACACACATATATATATATATATATGTATGTATGTGTGTATGTGTGTTAAATATATATATATATACATATATATATATATATATATATATATATATATATATATATATATATATATATATATACATATATGTGTGTGTACATATATATATATATATATATATATATATATATATATATACACACATATATATATACACATATATATATATATATATATATATATATATATATATATGTATATATATATATATATACATACATATATATATATATATATATATATGTATATATATATATATATATATATATGTATATACATATACATATATATGTATATGTATATGTATATATATATATATATATATATATATATATATATATATATATATATATATATATATATATATATATATGTATATATCTATATATCTATGTATGTATGTATGTATGTATGTATGTATGACTTAAATCTAAGTAGGGCAAAAGTTAACTCTAGTTCATATGACTTTGAAAGCTTCAAACTCAAAGAATTGAGTCCTTGTAACAAATATATTACTTTTCAAACTTTCATCTATGGGATTAAATAGTAGAGGGCAGTTCTATTATATAAATAAGATAGTTGCCTCATACGAGACTTCTCTTTTCTTCTTCTTTGTTTGGCCATTAATCTTCCAAATTATCTAAGAAAATTCACGCACTTGGTTAAAACAAGGGACGACCAATTATTCCATTTTCCTCCTAAATAGGTTTACAAGTGTTTACACCCTAGTTAAATAATAAGAATTTTTAATATAAGAAAACATAAGATATAAGAGTTTGTAATAGGTTATTATTTTGAATTAATCGAGTTTAGTATTAACCATGCACATTTAGAATAACACATTAAAACTTGGAACTATGCTAAAACAATAAAATGAATCTTTTCTTGAAATACATAAATGCATAATTACTTAGTTGTGCAAAGTGCTACAAGGAGGATCTATATGTGTGGATTGGGTATATGAGTGTTCTAAAGTTGGAAGTGCTTCGTCTCTCAAATTAGATCTAAAATATGGCTCTATCTAGGGCGTAATAACTTTACCTCGGCCATGGTAATGGTTATGCCCCCTTATGTACGATTTTGAACTTGTTGACAATAGGTATTTGTAAATTTTCATGCCCTTCACTTGCCTGAAATGAATGTTGCTATATGTTTTTGGAGCTCACACAACTTTGACATAACATATAATGACCTACAAAAAATAGAAACCTTAGATAATTACAATACCCTTCATCAAAATATTAGCTAAAAATGGATTTCAATAGGTGTGATGGTGAAGTTGGACTACCCTTGGTGATTAACCCTTGCACGAACCAATTCAAATGTTGCACTACATTCCGTTGAGCAGATCAAGCGTTAGTTATCTTAGGTGAATGTGCAATTTTGAACGTGATCTAAACTAATCCCCTATGGGTGCCCTTGTGTCTCTTGACATGCAAATATAGTGGGATAACTATAGAGTATAGAATATACCCAACACAAAAGTAGTAGTGTGATATTGTGTTCTTGAAGAACTAGACTAAACCCTTTTGTTTCTTGAAGATTGTTGACAATGCTTGGATTGAACTCGTCTAGAAAGACATGACTCTAGGACCTTGTGTGCTAGAAAATGGAGAAAGTTAAACTCTTTGAATTGAGTGAGCATTTAAGACTTGATGCACTCGCTTCTCTAAATTATGTGCAACTGATTTAGAAATATTTAGGAGAGTCTTGAGTGCTTTTGTTATGATATTTGCAATAGGAGCTTATGAAAGTGCCAAGTGAGTTATGAATTGATACTAACTTGTTTGTATAGGCTTCTATAGGTTAGACATTCACATTAATGTTGAAATATGAAGATTAACCAACTCACATAATGATTTTCAAATTGGAGAAAAGTCGTTAGATGGAGGGATGAAAGACCATACAAGTCGGCTAGAACCGTAGTCCTGCTATGAACCAAAATTGTACGATTTTCCTTAGGTAGACACTAATACCAAAGCTATGGGTTGAGAATGATCGCGAGGTTAAATTATTGCTTTAGTAGATTAATATTTATTTAGTGAACAACATAGCAAAATGTAGAGATGATTCAACAAAAGAGAGAAACAGAGATGTCTTGATTAAACTTAGGATGTGAGCATTTGTCTTAGTATTTGAACAAAGCGAGAGGAGCCAATCATGGTGCAAATTACCCAAATAAGAGGGAGAGGAGCCAATCATGGTGCATTACCCAGTAGTGGTGAGGGTAGTGGGAGTATTTGCTGTCAGCTTTGGCACAATAAAATATTAATAATGGAATGAATATTATCCTATAAATGTACAAAGTATCCTCAAAACTGATGTGTCTGTCACTTTTCATGTACAGCCATGAATCTGTCAACAGTAGAATAGTCAGTGTGGCTTTTAAACATATAATAACATATATTACACTTCAAAAATTGCCAGATTTAAAGTCAACATGTATTTAATACAAGGATATATTATTGTATTTCATCCCTATACAAAATAGATATGACATCATCATATCAATTTGATGTCAAATTTCACATAATTTAAGTTCCCAGTTTACTATGTGTAAAAGGTCTTGTCATTCACACACTTTAGGCCAGGTTCTCACAAGCAGCAGTCCAAAGTGCACCATTTTCAGATACAAGTTGTCTTTCAAGCATTAACTTTGTCACCATTTTCCATCCCAGCTACTCCCATAAATTATGTACCTGCATATTTTGATCAAATGTGAGGCTCAAGAAACAAACATTGAATTGAAATGAGAAATCAAATCAAATTGAACTTCACATATGAGTATTGAAATAAAATATCATAAATCTTGATCCACCCCTATCAGTTTCACCCAATCAAAAACAAGCACAAGGATCAACCAATTTTACCCAATCAAAAAAAAGCACAGGGATCACTCAACTACAACACTTTCCATATCTCCTATAAATCTAGTTCCTCAACTGCTGTGAAATTTTATTCAGTTAGAGCTATTTTGCTAGTGCATGACAATTACAGTTCCAAGCTGCCATAATCAACTGTTATTCCACATCATAGTGCCACATACAGTAAGTTCTTAACTCTGTTCTTATATTGATGCACATTCATTTAATTTTAATTTTTTTTTATTGTCCATCTCCATATGGGAAAAAACCTGATGATCCCAAAAATCTGTCAAAAGAAGCGCTTGAGATTTCTCTACAGCCCAATCTACTTTGCAAACTAATTCATGTAAGATGTATATTAACAAGTAATTCCAGTCTAAATTAATGAAAACTGTATTTCACATTTATACAGTCAAAGTATGTATCCCCTTGCTGGTGCATACTTTATGCTGCCTTTTCATGTAGACGTATATTAACAAGTTATTCCAGTCTAAATTAATTAAATCTGGCCTTTTCATATTTACGAGTAGATGTATGTTCCACTTGCTGGTGCATACTTTATGCTGCCTTTTCATGTAACATGTATATTAATAAGTAATTCCAGACTAAATACATGAAATCTGTATTTCATATTTACAAGAAGCTGTATGTTCTGTAGACGTATATTTACAAGAAATTCCAGGCTAAATTACGGAAAGGCTCTATGGCAGGGGAGGCAGTCATGGTGCACCCACACTTTGGCGGATTATAGTGGACATTAAAAAAAACATTGTAATCACAAAAATCCGTCAAAAGAAGCGCACGAGAATTCTCTACAGCCCCATCTCCTTTGCCAACACATTTGACACGCAGATCACCGTACACATGAACTGGAGTGTGAGGTGTCTCAAATTCCGAATTTTCATGGTGCGTACCAATAGCTGTTAGTAGAACCCCCCACAGTTTACTGTATTCACTGCCACTTATCACTAAAACAATCACTGTTTCCGAGGACAGCGAAATCCACACATAGGTATATGGTAGTAATAAACAACCAGTAATTTTCATGTAGATGTTTATTAACAAGTAATTCCAGACTAAATTAATGAAACCTGTATTTCATATTTACAAGTAGCTGTGTGTTCTGTAGACGTATATTTACAAGAAATTCCAGGCTGAATTACGGAAAGGCTCTGTATTTGCAAATAGATATATAAGAAATATACATCTACTTGTAAAGATACATCTACAGAATACACATCTGGATCTAAATATACATCTACAGAATATACAACGACAAAAAAGGCAGCATAAATAATACAGCTACGTGAAAATGAAGCATAAAATATACAACTACATGAAAAGGCAGCATAAAATATATGTGGAACATGTAATTTTTTGTAAGCATATATATATACATATTTCTTCAATTTAGCCTGGAATTACTTGTAAATATAAATCTAATAGTACACATACATCTGCAGGTTTCATTACTTTAGACTGGAATTACTTGTTGATATACATCTTACATGAATTAGTTTGCAAAGTAGATTGGGCTGTAGAGAATTACTTGGCCAGCATAAAGTATACAGTTTCAATAATTTAGCTCACAATTACTTTTGAATATTCATCTACATTTAGAGGCAGCATAAAGTATACAGTTTCATTAATTTAGCTCAGAATTACTTGTGAATATTCATCTACCTTTGATTTTTGAAGTATCCATTGCTCAGAACATAGGCACTCATATCAAATGGCTGCACTTGAGAATTACGTTTGATGATTCAATATGCTGAATATCTCATTGTTGTAAGTTACATCGGTTTGTTGAATTTAACTATATTAGCAGGTTTTTATTGACATCATGAGGAGAAGGCAGCTTCCAAAAAGAGTAAGACCTGCATGTGCCAAAATTAGGGGAGCAAGATTTCCGCCAAGTGAAGAACGTGAAGAAGAGGCTATCAATACCCCACCTCAAGATGCCAATGACACACCACATGAAGAAGTAAATGTCCAAGCAATAAGAGTGAGCCCTTCAACACAAAATGTGTCAAAGCCAAGATCTGATTGGAACAAGTCTGATATGAATAATGCCATGAAAGATGTTGAAGATTATGGATACTCTACACGCGCTGCTGCAAAAAAATGGGGTATACCAGCAACCACCCTTACTTCATGGCTAATGGGCATTACCACCACTAAAAGAAAGGGTCCACCAACAATTCTAACAGAAGAAGAAGAGATGGAGATAGTGAGTTGGTGTCATGAAATGGCTGACATGGGACATGGGTTAGAAATTATACAACTTAAGACATGTGTGGCACAAATCACAAACAAGGTCTAACCCATTCACTGATGGTTTTCCTGTAAGTCATGGTGGGCGTGTTTTAAAAAAGACACCCGGATCTAACATTAAGGACAAATTTCAAGGGCTTGATAAGGATCGAGCAAAGGTGTTTGAGGCCATCAATCACGCCTTCCTTCTACATTAATTTGTCTAAAGCTTATGAGGCCAACCCATATGGACCAAACCGAATATGGAATTGTGATGAAACTGGATTACAAGCAGGGAGGAACTGCGGTATGAGAGTGCTTGCTAAAAGGGGTAGTAGGAGTGTGCCATATATCATCCCAAAAAGCAGAGAATGGATTACCATTTTGTGTTGTGTAAATGCTGCTGGACAAAGTATTCCAGGATTCTATCTTTTTAAGGGGAAGAGCCATTTAGAAAATTATATTGCAGGTTGTGAGCCTGGAGCTTGCATGGCAACACAATCACATGCATGGATGACAAAAGATTTATTCATGAATTGGTTACATCACTTTGCATCATCTATACCTGGTGGAGTGTCTCCTACCAATAGGCATTTACTAATTTTTGATGGCCATGGTTCACATGTTGCTTTGGGGACAATTCAAGAAGCCAGGAGTTTGGGGATTGATTTATTAACATTGCCTGCACACACCTCTCATAAATTACAGCCATTGGATGTGAGTGTCTTTGCTCCATTCAAAACATACTTCAAGGAGGAGAGACGCAAATGGATAGTTGCAAACCATGGGATAGATGTGAAAAGGGCTGAATTAGCAGAGTTAGGGAGCAAAGCATTCAGAATGGCTCTTACACCTAGCAACATTAAATCAGGATTCAAAAGAACAGGGATATGGCCTCTTAATCCCAATGCCTTGGATGAAGACATGGCACCAAGCAGAACATTTGACACATCTTTTCAAGATGATGCTGGTGCAGCAGAAAATATGCTTCATCTATCTAGGGTTGATTTAGAGGGAAGTGAAGATGTTCAGATGGTCCCTAACACACAATTGGAGAAAGAATCAGAACCTCAGCAGATGGAGATAAATATAAATGAATGTGTTGCTCAACAATTGGAAACTCCAAACAGAATTAATCAAATCGATGAATCACTATCTTTGCCCACAGAAGAAAGCCCACCCGATTGGATGAAAGAAGCAGCTCTTAATCTTGGTGTCAACTTGAACTTCAATAATGAAGAGGTCAGCCTCTCTTTACCCTCTCAACCAGCAGTATTTCATGACTCAGATTTGGTGCACTACTATGTTGGCAGTCAACCTGAAGATAATGATGCAGGGGTATTAGGGGCAGATTCGAACCAAACTTGTGAGGCAAACCAGGGACAGAAAACTCTTGGTAGATTCTTGAAACTCCCTGTGGAAAAGGTTAGAGAATCATCAAGGTCAAATAGTGCTTCTGGTATAAGATTGAGCAGGGAATCTCTACTAATTACAGCAGATCAGTACATGGAGCTTCTGGTTGAGAAAGAGAACAGAAAAAAAGAAATAGATGAATTAAAGCAAAGAAAAAAGGAACAAATCCAAGAGAAGAAGGCTGAACGAATTGTTGAAAGGGAGAGGAAGGAGCAGGAAAAGATTGAAAAAGAATATAGAAGGAAAACAAAGGAGCACCAAAAGTTGATTCAAAGGCAGGAAAGGGAACAGAAAAAGGAACAGGAAAGGATTCAAAGGGATCAAGAGATAAAGGAGAAGGAGTTTGAGAAGGCAAGAAGAGAGTTAGAAAGGAAAAGGAGATTGAGCAGTCCAATTAATCCTTTTCCTGATCAACACCCAATGCTAAGAGAATTAATGGGCATACATTGCCCTTTATCAGTTTCAACACATAATACTGCAGTCGGAGTGAATGCTTCTCCAAGTTCTGATCCATTTCCAACTACGCCTACGAGGGATGTCAACATTGGGAGGCAATTGCAAAGTAACACCCCAGCTTCAACCTCAACTGCAGATTCAACGCCGCCCTTCCTCGGATTTTGGAAATAATATTTTCGAAAGTAAATATTTAATTTTGAGGGCTGAATTTTTGATGTGTGGAATTGGCCTTTCGATTTAAAAAGTACAATATAGTAGTAGTAGTTATATGGCCCAAGTATATTGTATGGCCATGTTTTTGTAATGGACAATGGAAATGTTTACTGAATGAATATATATGTCTTCCAAGTTATGTGATAACCTTTTTGAAAGATTTAAACTCCTATTGTTTCTGAAAATTACACTGAGTAACAATCAATGGTAAATGTCATTAAAGTAACACACAGAAGCCAATAACCCAATCTACAAGTAGAAAAGAGAAATACGCAATAGTTTCTATCACTGCCTCAATGAGGGTAAAAACCTCACCTACTGGAAGCACATGGACTGTAGATATTCAAAGAGAATCAAACAATTGCCAAACTAAAAAATGTGTTGATAACAACAAGCATATGCACTTCCATTATCAGTCACTCCAACAAGCATAACAACACCAGTGCAAGACAAGTACAAATTATATTATCAGATTTTAATATGTAAAATCACCAAATTATACGAATCAGTTACTAATAATAGGGGTTGCCATGTCCTTTGACAAATCAGCCTCTTCGACTTTCTTGTAACATTCGAAGGCTTTTATCAACTATGATTGAAATATATTCAGTTATAAATCATATCCGATTATAAATCACATGCATACCAGTGTAGTTTGAATCAAACAACTCCATTTTGACTATTGCTCAAGGAGCCTAACCACTTGATTACCTTTAAATATGAACAATTTTCCAATCTTCACATTAAAACGACTAAGGAGGGTTACCATAAAAGAAGTAAATGGCTAAGAACAGAACAGTGTACAGAACGAAACCTCTTTTGAAGCATCCACGGCAAGATTCAAATGACTATTTCTAGTTTTGAAGGAAGCAAAGTTAAAATATCACTTCAAGTAGATATTATTGCTGAAGAAAGAAAACAGAAGTACACTCAGAAGTATGACTAGCTCCCAACACAGAGGTGGTCAGTGTAAACACCCACACACAAAAATCTCAGGCCGAAACATTAGGCAGCTTTGTTGTTAAACTTACCATATCCCTATGCGTGGATTTCACAGTTGTCGAAAACAGCGAAGGAGATGGGGCTGTAGAGAATTCTCACGCGCTTCTTTTGACAGATTTTTGTGATTACGTGGTGATTTTAAATGTTCAGTTTAGTGTCCCAAAGTTTGGGTGCACCGGGACTGGATCCCCTCTCATACAGTAATGTCTTTAAAAGAATGGAAGCGTCCGTGTACATAGCTACAACAATGGAAACGTGAGAGCAAAAATCACACTTTGAGCACGCTCAGTTGAGCACAATCGAATGCTACAACGATACAATGATACAATACTCACGCGCTTAGTTTGACATATTTTTATATAAATTCAACACTGCACAAAGATTCAACTCTCACGCACTTCTTTTGACACATTTTATGGATCACCCAGCTTTTTTTTAATGTTCAGTATATTGTAATTTTCAGAAACAATAGGAGTTTAAGTCTTTGCGAGAAGGAATCACGTAACTAGGAAGACATATAACATCATCTACCAGTACAGAAGAAGTAATAGTAATTGTTTCTATCACTGCCTCAGTGAGGGTTAAAACCTCACCTAATAGAACCGAATCGACTGTTAATATTCGAAGAGAATCAAACAATTTCCAAGCTCTTTTGATGTGTTGATAAACACATTTGAAGGAATGTGTCTGCATCTGCGTGGATCATTCTCCGTCAACCGAACGAGCTCCTCCCCACCACTGCAAGACGCGTACAGAAAAAACAGTCAGTTTTTCATATGTAAAACCACCAAATCAAATTGAAATTCACTTTAAAACGACTAAGGAGGGTTTGTCTAAAAGAAGTAAATGAGACAGAACAGAACCGAACGAAACCTGTCATGAAGCATCCACGGCAAGATTGAAGATGGCAGATCAGAAGGATTGTCTTTGAAACACTGAGTTATTGCTGAAGAAAGAAGTCGCAAGTATGAGTAGCTCCCAACGCCGTAGCCGTAAGCATGAACACGTGTGTGCTGTTGAAAATTATCACGCCACAACTGTAAACACTCCCCTCCTGGTCCGATGGCTTCCAAAGTCATGGGTGCGTGCTTTGCTGGTTCGAGCGGTATACGGTGTGGGTGCTGGAGGCGGTTTGGGAGTAGGTGGCGCCATACTGAGCAGTGCAATGAATCCGCGCGGAGGGAGTCATCAATCCGCTTGCTTCCCTGACACGGCGCCAAAAACATTTACTACGACCATATCCCTATGCCTGGATTTCGCTGTCCTCAGTGTACAGTCCGTTAATGCGCCTTAAATGGCATCAAAAATCTCAACCGGTGGGGGTTTACATGCACGGATTTGGTCAAGCGCGGGAAAACACGAATTTTTGGACACCTCACATTCCAGCTCAGGCGTACGGAGGTCTACGTGTCTGTTGAGCTGGCAAATGACATGGTCGTGTAGAGAATTTGCGCGCTTCTTTTGACGGATTTTTGTGATTCGTCTGGTTTTTGTGCTGTTGCAAATAGTCACCCAAAGTTAGGGTGCACCGTGACTGGCTCCCCTCCCATAAACACCTAACATCACACATAAAATAATCCGAAGCTTTGCGTGGGAATTTGGAGAGGAAACCTACCAAGTATTACCAACTTCCAAATATCACGAGTGCACTGTAATTTGTCCCTGTTACATATTCAATCATGTGATTTTTGGCTGTTTGCACCATTAATTCCAGAAGCCAGTCAAACACATTATCACATATCTACTCCTTCAGCACAGGTTTTCGTATTGAAATATATTACCAGGACATATCATGAAAAGACAGTTAAATGAAAGAACATGCGTGTCATAGAAATTACAGACATACCTATGATCTATCACAAAAGAAGTAGCCGTAGGTAATAAGTAGTTTCACGGGCCTCATGTACATTGTTGACAGTGTTGAGTTGGTAGGTGATAGTTGCAGAACAGAACAGTTTACAGTGTTCAGTAGATCGCCCTGTCATTCCCCGTACTGTCCCAATGTCTCTTCTTTTACAACTGCGACATGTCATTTCGCTAATTCAATACAGTCAACAGAAGAGGCTGCAACTTCATACCTACCACATTCATCATTACAATTGTTCTGTTTTATATTTTTAAAACTGCCTACGTAAGAGTCTACCTAGCTATGTACTTGTCTTTTATATGCTTGAAATACAAGTAAGAGACTGATTGATTGATATGGTAAGCGTTCAAAATTGCACCTGTTACAGCGCTTCGGAGGGCTTCCAACCCGTTAGAGAAGGGCAGGTCAAAATTTCCCTGTAAAAAAACTTATAAATTATTTGACAAATTGTAAGTGTAATATTTTATTCAAATTGTCAAAAGAAGGGCTGTGTGGAAAAATGGTCGTCAACCACTGTCATTTTAATTTGTAAATCTGATAAAATATTTAGTTGCAAACACAAAATTTGGATGTTGGGCACTGGGAATATGGGATTAAATATACTACAAACATAAGTATATCATTTTTCCAAATTTCCATCCCATATATCAAATCATGTGACAAGTGATGATGCAGATATTTAAAACACGAGTAAAGTCCATTAGATTTTGTCATTGTAAACAACTATTTGCATAGCTTAGCGGCTTCTAGGTTCTAACCATAGTGATATTTGGCCATATTTCTCTTGGATTAATCAAAAGGATTAATAATTCAATTTCACTAAACAAAAATTTTCTAAAAATGTGATTTTTTTGGTGAAAAAATGGAGATATTTATAGCTTAGTAGTCGCTAGCTAAATTGGTAATACATCAACATGACCATGGTAAATTTTAGAGCTTAGCGGTCGCTAGGTAACTTTGGCTAGACCATGGTGAATTTTAAGATACAAGCAAATTCCATTAGATTTTGTCATTGTAAACAACTCTTTGCATAGCTTAGCCTGCTACCCTACAACCATAGTGATATTTAGTAATGTTATATATATGAAGGTGAATTTTACAAATTTTAATTTCTCGCTAATGGCAATTTGAATTAAAAATTTGGTTATTGGCGTAAACGATGGGCAAACTGACCCCTAAAAGTAACTTGAACCTTTAAAATTTAGGTGAATTAGTCATATCCATATACCTAAAATTTAACAAAATTTTAAAAACTAGAATATTCGTGAATTAATGAAGATTCGCCACTAAAATTTTCCTTAAATGAAACCCACAACCTATGAGATGGAAATAGTGGACAATATCAATTAACCATGAAGGCTCGAAGTATAAATTATGTAAGCCAAGGATCATATCAATGTCGAGTCAGAGGATCACTACATTGGAACCTATTGGCTTGAGCCTAATATGAATCAAAGGGATGTTCTTCTCGTTTAACATGCACATTAAGCAAAGTGAGTTCGAAAAGATAGTGGAAGGTGCGTAATAATAGCATGCATAGAGGTGGCATATAGAAAATCGAATCTAAGTTTGAGTTAATAGTTATGGATAGTTTGCTTTTGTTTTTGTTGTCTAAATGCTCGAGCGTCTAGAGGTGCATTAACACACCCTAACACATTTAGACCAGTATAATTGATCTTACTCATTACTTGTGTGCTTAATGTTGTAAGAAACAAACTATTAAGCAACTTTTCAAAGTAAATGAGTTAATTAATAGATGACTTGTTTTAGGTTGAGTTTTAAAATAGCGTTATAATAAAATAGACCCTATGTAGGGGGTATAGATATTGTTCTTAGATGTGATTGATGTAAAATATTATATTCAACACCTAATTAATGTTCTTAGTTTTTATAAAACATTCATTAAAAAAATGAATCTCTCGATTAAAAAATGTTCTTAGTTTTAATAAACATTCATTTAAAAAAAAAAAATCTCTCAATTAAAAAATGTTCTTTATTTTTGTGACGTGGTTACTTAATCTACTCTTGTCATGCGAAGTGCGAAATATTTATACTACTTTTCATCATCGAAGGGTTGGTCCAATATTTACCCTTCGAGTGAAATTCAGACCAACCCTTCAAATTTGATCACTAATTATTATTGGTAAGTTGTAAAAACTTTCATTTCTTAAAAAACAAGAACATGATATTACGGAAAGGGTGCATTTCATAGTGGCTTGGAATTTGATGGTCACCCGTATGTTAAATGAATTTTTTTATGGTTTGATTATTTATTTGTCTATCAAATTATATTCTACTTAATATGTTGATTCGTCAAAAATAAAATAAAATAGTTTTTATAATATCATTTTAAATTTTACAAAATAATAATAATTATTTTAATATATATAAATAATAATAGAGCATCTAAATAAAGAATTGAACAAATCCTTAAACATTTTATAATGTATTTAATCAATCTTTTACCATAAAACTTAGCTTTGCCAATATCATAGATCAACACTTATGTCTCATGAAAATTATGCATATGATCACCGATGTACAATATAAAGACATCCTAATAATAAGAAAAACATGATCATAAAAATATTGATGCAAGAGGAGATTAAAAAACAACCGATAAAAAAATTAAACAAAAACTTAGCACATATTGAAAAACTTAAAAAAACAATGTGACTTATGAAACTAATTAGTCTTTACCTAATTTCAAATTACATCTATTAGAAAATAATCCAATGGAATGAAATCTAAATTGAAAATGAATGAAATAACAAACAATATGTAACAATATATTAAAAGAAAATCTAAAACTATAACATATTTTTATTATTAAATTTTTTTCTAAAAATCAAGGAAATAATGAACAATATGTAACAATATTTTAGAAAACACTCCAAATATATAACATATTTTTATTATTAAATTTTTTTATATATGTTTTCTTTGAAACTTAGAAAACCAAGTTACTTATTTTTATATATTTTATGTTCTACTTTCACTTATAAAAAGAATAAAACACTTTTTAAACTATATTATTCGAAGATAAATTTAAATATTAAATTTATTTTTTAAATTGTATGATTTATTTAATTTATAAAAATTGAAAAAATCATTCGATATATTATATTTTTAAGATATTTATTAGACCATTAAAAATATATATAATAATTTAATATGTTAAATTTATAGTTTTACATAAAATTAACCAGCCTAAATATGGGGTTTAAAATTTTCTTAAATTGTAAAAAACAACTAAAATTATGAAAAAAATTGTCCAAGATCATTAAATTTCAAGCCTAATTTCAATGAAAAAGAATAATACTGGAAAGAAAAAAACTGCTGCATTTTAATGAAAGAGAGAAAATAATATATCAATCAAGAGAACAATTCTGCACATTTATCACTTGCGCCCTATATTTAGAGTCAGATTGTAATAATATTACTTAGTTAATTTTTTTGAGTGAAAATATACAATTGAACAACTAATATTGGGTTTGCATTAACTCAGTTATAATATAATATAATTTTGAAAGAAATGTAAATATAAGAAAATGCTCATATTAACGTATGAGCTTTCAAAAATATTAAAAAATCATTCTCCCAACCAACGTGTAAATGGTGCTCACACAATTTCCAAGCATATTTTATTGCAATTTAAATAGTAACATGAAAATGGTATATAAACACATCAAACGTTTAGCACTGTTCAACTAAAAAGACCATGTTAGGGGAAAATATGAAACCTAGATTGAAAGATTCTTTGCTCATAAGTAGTTTTCAGAAAATCAAATAGTATGTACACCAAACTTGATTGAAAAAGAAAAGGATAAGTGATTGGATTAAAAACAAATCTAAAATAGAAATATTGTAAACTCTGCAACTGATCTATTAAGAAAGCATTGATCTGCATCTTTTTATCATAATAGTTTTCATTATGATAAATAGAATGACAATTAATTTCAGAAATCTTCTCTCAAATTCTTAATAAAGATTATTACTAATTAATATTGTACAAAAAGTAAAGTGTGTATTAGATCCATTAATTTTAGCAATCATGTATTTTAATCTTTCAATTATTTTAAAAGCTGAAAATAACTAATTACCAATGAAGGCATGCTAGACATTTTGATGAGTTAGATAAAAACGTTTCAATTACTTTATAAAGTTGGAAATAACTAAGTATTAATGAAGACATGCAATAGTTGAATTAAAGGTTAAGAGCGCCCTAGGCAATAATTGAAGTGGATGCCCTTCTTATAATTTTAGTTAATATTTTTTCCTCCCATCAAATAAATAAATAAAAGATATGTACATTATCCTATTTTAAAATTTGTATAAGGATCATACTAAATCACTAATTTAGAGAAATTAGTATACAAAAGGAATAAAAATATCCTATAAAATTATCAAATAAGGACAAGTAATAATCCATGGATGGAGAAAATTAATCACAGAGGTGCTTAGAATGCAAAAATACGATTTTTATATAAAATTTGTTACTCGTCTTATTTACCAATATCAAGTAGGTGATGGGACTCAAAACTAAACAAAGCACCATTTTTTTGCAAAGCAATAAATTCTTAGGTAGCTCCCATGGTTTTTGAAGAGTGGTATCTGGACCAAACCTACTAATTCCTCCATTAAAAAGAGACAATTTTCCAAAAAACATTAGGAATAGAGAATTAAATAATTATTGCCTTCAATTATACTTGCCCTACTAGCTACACTAGTGATATTATAAAAAACACATGAACCTTTTCTCGATAAAAATTACACACCTGAATTATCTAGATCTACATTAGAAAATGAGTAATAATACCAACAAAATCGTATGAGCTTAAAAATATGTGTTTTATTTGTACTTACAAAAAGTATAGGTTTATATATGTATGCATGAAATTAATGTTACTTTATAATAATATCAATAAAAGGGTCAAATAGTATTTTTTATTATTGGTAAATGGTTTTTAGATGGGTACCATAGCCCAGAACAACAAAAGGGTCATAACTCAAATACAACAATAAAATGCAGAAGGAAGAGGGTCTAAGAACCTAGGTAAGCAACGTAACACCTATAAAAGAAGAAGTTGAACTGCCCAACAGAAACAAACAAAAAAAAGCGGGCTCGCAACTAACCCACAACCAACCATCAACTAGATCTCAACAGAAACATATTCTAGAAACAAAAGGCCTATAGCCCATATAAAGTAAAAAAAAAAAGGATAAGACTCATACCTTATGCAAACGATGGTGGGTTTATGTTTGGTGTGTCCTTTCTATCTCTTTTCCACCACCATCCAAACCTTGTTACCTTATTCCGAGTAGATCGGAAGAACAAATTTATTTTTCTTAATAGGAATGTAACCCTCAACGAGGGGCAACAGGAAAAATCTATCATATATTCAACAATGTTCTCTTGGGTAGAGGAATCATGTGTTGCCCCAACAAAGTTTTTTTCAACAAAGTTGAGAGGATTAGAGTTATGTGGTTCCTTCTTTGGAGGGTTTGGATCCTTAGCGTGTCTACCCTCGAGGGGATGAATGATTTCTCAATCGAGTATGAATGGGTACTAATTGTGAGATGTTCTGGAAGAGATTTCTTCCACCACACAGTTTAACCTTGCATCTAGAATGCTCGTAGTCATCTAGAAGATGGCCCATTTAGAAACATTGCCGACATATGAATGTTAAAGCCTCGTAGTCTATCCTCTACACCTAGAGTATGTCACCGATTTACAGATTGATTTCTTTTGGAAAGGCTTGAGAGGTATCAATATCTACAAAAATTCTAGCAAAATTTATGTGACTCGAACGAGGTTTTATCATCTACTTTCACAAAGGATCCTAGAGTATCACCTATAGCAATAAGACATGATATGTTCCATAGTTGTAGTGGAATTCCTAGCAAGTGAACCCCAACATGGTAGGTATCATAGGAGTGATGCGCCCATGTGAGGTCATAACTTGAGCTCCGGTGTCCGTTTGAGTCCGTTTTTTGAAACCACGTGTTTTGATGAGACAAACGCAGCGCTCACCCTACCTGTTGGGACAAGTTTTCGATCACGTTTTCATCCTAAATCCATCTTGAGGCCGAAAATTAGGATTTAAGTTATAGTTTGGTTTTTTCCTATTTTTGAGCATTAGTTAATTTTAGTCTATTAATTACATTGTGAGTTAGAAATTTGGAAATTCCTCTAATTTAGGGATGTAGAAGATGATGGCAATTTACGTGCCCGTAGGAATAAGCATGCGAACTTACTAAGAATAGCAGGTTGTAGTAAAGACATAAAATAGTAATTTCCGCCACCTAGAGTAGATTTAGTCGAGTTAGCTAGAGTTTACTTGCAACTCGAGTTAGGAGTTATTTTCCTATTTAGGAAACATTGTAATTCATTATTTGGAATGAAGAAGGAGATCTATTTTCTTTTGGAGTTCATTTTATTGCAGTATATCTGGTTGTTCTTAATTTGGCTACATTAAGGAGTATTGTAGAGGATCAAAAGATGGAACATGGTTTGAACACGAGTTTGTTTCACCCCAAACCCAATAAATACAACAATGAAATATGGTTTATTACAGGATAAAGCTCAATCTTACCCTTAATCTTTTCCCTCCATCTTAGAGAAATAAATTCATGGAGCTAAGATATCTTAGGCTAGAACTTGTGAAATCTATAGATGAGGCCAAGCTGGGAGAGATTCTCCTCTTCCTTGAGAACCTTTGCAGCAGATCCTCCTCTATCTTTAGCACCAGAGTCTTCTGTGAGGGTTTAAATTATTTTATAAAATCCTTGCACTACTCTTTGAATGTTTTGAGAAAACAACACAAAAAGGATTTGGAAGATCCTCCAAACCCTTCCCATTTGTGATGCATCTCTATTTCATCTGGTTGCGGCTTCCGGCCCCTATAGGAGGGCATGCACATATTTCCCGTATCCATCCCCACCATTTCCTAGGTGTGAAGCACTAATACTATTAGAAAGAGGAAGGGATCGAGGGAGTGGGCCTCTAGAACTTGACCTCACACCCTTTTTGTGTCGCTCTGCTACTTCTATGATCCACTCTACTAGACCAATGACTCCAACCGATAACTATCACCACCTTCTCCATTCTCAAGACCGCCTAGGGTTAGGGAAATGGTTATGCAACTCATCGCTAACAAATTTTTACTAACTATAAATATGGAGTAATAAGGGTTAAATAATATTGACTTTGGGTAATAATGAAAATTTAAGATTTAGGTTAGTCATAATTAGTGTTGTGACTCAAATTTTGTAAGTGTAGATGTGTATTGTCTAAAGCTCCATATATTTCTATGAATATTTACCTTAATTTAATAATCTTAGTCATGAAGGTTGATGGATGAAGTTAAGGATGTCCAAAATACACACCATTCTAGAGAGAATCTAGTTTGTGTCATTAAGTCGTGGTATGGTTCATGTCTCGAAACAAAGGTAATAGTCTCCAAAATGATGTTTTGAGGTATAAAGGTGTTTATATGACAATAGTCACATATGTAAACAAACTCATGGCAAATCTCTTATATTGGTCTATCAAGGAGAAGTAGGGATAAAGGTTTAGAAATGAGAACTAATGCAAATATATGTCTAAAGCTAATCCATTAGGTCTTGAAAAGCCTTGGATTCTTAACACAAATGGTATGATGATAATTGGTTCAAGTAAGTTAGATGGTCAAAATGTCTATCCAAGGTCAAAGTCCATACATCATGAGTCAACACAAAAGAGGTTTGTGTATGGTGTTAGATTAGTTACAATGAGTTGTTGTGTCATTATGGTCAAAGATCAAGAGTCAAGTCAATGATGTTCAAGTTGAAGAATGTTTAAACTATTCTCTAGAGTTATTGATCAAGCATAACTATTGAATCAAGTGAGTCAATGTATGACACAAATCTTGCGATGACATGAAGTACTCGTGGGAAGATCTAACATATCAGGTTTGAGTGTCAACTCATAAGGATTGGTACTTCCAATAAGGATGACAAGTGTTGGTGAAGGTTTTGATCCGTGTCAAAGCCTATTCAAGTAAGCTATAAAGGTGTTCATCAGTTGTATGTTTCTTTCTTCATATCTTTCTCAAGTTTGTATCAAAGGTCCTTAAGGTTTGTACCAATATATTGAAGCCATGAAATGTGTTAAAATTTTAAGTGAGTATGTGTTGTCTTGGGTCGAGTGATCAATTAGAAGGAGTTTGAAAGTGTGATTTTACATCCTGAGAGATTCCATTATGAGTTTGTTGAGCCAAAATATGGGATTGTGTATTATTTCTCATTATTTAGATGAAGTATAAATGTAAAATAAAGGTTGAAGAATGAAATTGAAGTTGTGTGTTGATGAATACAAGAAGTGTTCCTCATATGCTTGATGGTCATCAATATGATTGAAGATGGTTCGACAATCGAACAACGAACAATGATGTTAGATCAATGAAAGACAAGTTGCTCATCCTATGTAATGACTTGATTTTCAAAGAAAATATGTGCATTCCATGTATGTTTATGAAGAGAATGAGGCTATAAGGTGTATCATTTAACCATGAATCATGATTGAGATGTTCTAAGGGTATTTATGCATTATAAATTTTGAATGAATCAAGTAACATGAGAAAGTTGTTGCATGAGTGTGAAAGCCTATAAAACATATTTGAACCTTAATGGAGATCATGCCACAAGATAAGGCATACATAAGTTCAAAATGGATGTCATGGAAAGATCTAAAATATGAGGGTACAGAGTTAGGTCACAAAGTGGACCAAAAATGAGATAGTATACCACTTCATCAAAACAACCAAATCTAGAAGAAAAAATCAAGCAAAATGAAGAGCAGACTATAAAGTTACAGAACCACCACTCTATGTGCAGAGTAGTGGTTGCATAACCACCCCGAAAGTTGTGTAACCACCCCTACATAGAAAAACCCCTACGTAACCACCCCCGATGGTTACATAACCATGTCCATACATACGGTGGTCTTATCTCTAATGGAGGAAAAATAAAATTAGAGCCACAAATGGTCGTGGATTTCAAGCGTCTTGACCATGTCTCTTCCTTGGAAGATGTTTCTCATTCTCCAATGCGCATGAGAGGACATGGGAAGCATGTTATTTAAGGAGAGCATAGGAAATAATTGATCATCGAATTTGGAATGAAGAAAAGTGAGCAAGAAACCATTGGAGATGGAAGTGTTTTGTAGAAGTAAGGTGTGAAAACAGAGCAAACAAGTATAGAAGGGAGGTGTAGACATTGTTTATCTTCCTTCATCTTATTGTAATATGTATTTCTCTTTAAATTGGCCAATATAATATTGGGAAGAAAGAGCAATTTCCCTTCCCATGGTTTTCCCTCAACTTGGGGGTTTCTAGGATAAATATTGTGTTGAATTGTCATCTTTCCATTGCTTAAAATAGTTCTAAGTTTCATTTTTATTCACTAACATTAAGAATTTCATTTTTAAAAAATTGGAAGTAGAATAATAAAGGTTTTTGTGGTCTTGTAAATTTCCAAAGCTAGAGGTTTATAGATCATTTTGGTATCAAAGCTGATTATTATCCAGGACTGTGGTATTCATTCTTGTGATTTGTATGATAGTGACAAGGTCTAAAGGTGAAGAATTTTACCTTGCGATCTAGACATATCTACGAAGAAGTGGAAACAAAGAGTCTCGAGATCAAATGGAGGAAGAGAACTTGGTCCATAGAATTGAGATGTAGAAACCATGATGGATAGGTTGTATAGACACCAACAAGAAACTCAGATCTGTAAAAGATGGCTTTAGTTAAGCAAGATTCCATGGAATCAATGGTTTGAATTTGGCCAAAAATTTTGGCATAGGAAAGAGCCACATGAAGAGAAGATGATGTGGAAGAGCATGAAGAAGAAACTCTAGTTGGAAAGAGAAGGTAAAATCTGATCATGCTCCTTTTAAAGTTGAAACTAAGGTTGAGATAAAAAGCTTTGAAGGACAAGTAGATGCATAATTTCTTGATAAATGGTTAAAACAATTGGAGGTTTACTTTAGTGTTCATGATGTTACTTGAGGCACAAAGGATCACCTTTACACATCTCAAAATGGAAGGACATGCTCTAGTTTGGTGGGAAACCCATCTAGCCACTTGTGAAAAGAAGAAACGTCCTATTGTAAGATCTTGGGAGGGTTTTAAAGAATTTCTTAGAGCTAAATTTTATCCTATTGGCCATAAGACTGACCAAATGATTAAATGGTAGTATTTTAGACAAGAAATGGTCAAAGTGTGCAGGATTATACTACGAGTTTTGGAGACAAGCCATGTTGCTTAATATGGACTTGGAGGATGAGGATATTTTGACCAAGTATTTGGGAGGACTTCACACTCACCTTCAAAGGAAGGTCATCTCCATGAAGCCCAAGGATCTCAATGAAGCATGTGTGCAAGCCTATTATATTGATGATGAAAAGAAGCAAGGAGAAATGGAGTCGAGGGAAAAATAGTCAACAAATCAGCCAAAGAAAGAGTAAGGAAAAACAAGTAACAAAGGTAAATGGAAAGGGAAAGGTAAAAAACCCCACTACTTTGAATACTTGTAAAGATCCTAAGAATTTTTGTAAGAATTGTGATATCAATGGTCATACTGATGCTACATGTTGGAAGTTACATCTAGAATTACATCCAAAGAACCGAACCAAGGATTCAAGAAATCCATGACAACTGTAAAGACAAATGGGGAGGTGGAAATAGAGGATGATTCTGATGTAGATGAGAGGCTTGGATGCATGGCCACCAACATGGACAACCAAGAACAAGAGGAAGAGATGAGTAAGCTATTTCAGATCAAAATCCAAATCAAGAGAACTAAGGTAAATGCTTTGGTTGATATTGGTTCTCAATCTAATTTGATTTCTGATGTGGTTGTAAAGAAGCTTGGTCTTGAAACTTATGAGCATCCACATCCTTATCCTTTGGGATGGGTGAAGAAGGGTGTAGAAATTCAGGTAACAAGAAGATGTAAGTTCAAGTTTGGGATAAATTCTCAATATATAGATGTATTGAAGTTGATGTAATTCCACTTGATGCATTTGATGTTGTTTTTGGGAGTCCTTACTTGTATATATCAAGGATGCTATATTCATGAGAAGGGAGAACCGATATAGATGGGTCAAGGATGGAATCAGTTACAACATCCGGGCACACCAACGTAAGAAAAAAATTGCTATGGTAAGTGCTAACCAAGAAAAGAGACTAATTCAGAAAATCATAATCAGTTTTGTTTACTTTTATTGAAAGATAAACAAGATGGGGTAGAAATTTCAGATATTTCTAACAAAGGGATGAAGGATTTGGATAACATTTTTAGTATTTTTAGGAAGTATTCTAGACTCCCAAAGGGGTTACCACCAAAATGAGGAGGTAGAGCATGAGATTCAATTGTTTTCAGAGTCCCCTCTACCAAATATCGGGTTGTATAGGAAATCCTTGTTGGAGAGTACAGAGGTAAAGAAACAACTCCAAGAGCTATTAGACCAAGGGTAATATTCCCAAAGCACCTCACCATGTGGTTTTATTGTGATGGTGCCAAAGAAGGATGGTTCTTGGAGGATGTGCATCGACTACCATGCTTTGAAAAAAGATTACCATAAAGAATAGATATCCACTCCCACACATAGATGACCTCTTGGACCAACTTCAACATGCAAATTCTTCACGAAGTTGGATCTCAAGTCGGTTATCACCAAGTCAGATGAAGGAGGAGGATATATGGAAGACTTCCTTCAAAAAAACAGGGTTTGTATGAGTGGTTAGTACTTCCATTTGGTTTATGTAATGCACCCACTACATTTATGAGATTGATGAATGATGTATTGCGGGAATTCATAGATTCATGTGTCATTGTATATCTAGATGATATTATGATTTTTAGTGCCACATGGGAGGAACATCTAACACATTTGCAAAAAGTCTTGCAAGTTCTCAGAGAGAAACAACTTGTTATGCAACATGAAGAAGTGTGAATTTTCCAAATAGTCACTTGTCTATCTTGGGCACATGGTTGGAGGAGGAGAGCTATGAGTGGATCCAAGAAGGTGGAAGCCATCACCAACTGGACAACACCAATGGGAGCCACAAAGAGACTAGAAGTTTTGTGGGAGCAATACAATACATGAGGAAGTTCATTCTAGGATTCTCCATATTATTAACACCTCTACACACAACAACCACAAAGAGTAAGGGTTTTGACTAGGGTAAGGAACAAGATCAGGATTTTGAGTTATTAAAGTACAAAATTAGTCATGCTCCAGTACTTTCTCTTCCTAATTTGTAGCATCCCTTTGAAGTAGAGACATGATGCCAGTGATTATGCTATGGGAGAAGTGTTTACTATAGGAGGTAAGCTAATATGTTATCATTCTAAAAATTTCACTTCAGCAGTTAAGGATATTCAATATATGATAAAGAAATGTATGCACTAGTTCAGGAAATAAAGAAATGGAAACATTATTTATTGGGTAAAGAAACTATTATGCACACTGACCACAAACCTCTCCAGTATTTGCAAGCACAATCTAAATTGTAGTAGGCAAGGCACTACAAGTGGATGGGATTCCTTCAATAATTCCATTTGGTGATCAAGTATAAGAAAGGTAAGCACAAATTTGGTGGTAGACATGTTGTCTAGGCCACCCACACAAGAGAAAATCTCTAGTTTGGCCACTATCTCTCAGTTTGAGCCCTTCACGAAGGAAGCTTACAAAGAGGCATATGCTCAAGAAAATATTTTGGGGTAACATATCAAGCAGTTGCAGTCTCAAGGGGCTGAAAAGATGGGTATTGAAGATTGTTATCTCAAAGATGGGCTGCTCTACCGATGGGGAAGCTTTGTGTGCCAAAAGAAGAAAGGATTCTATTGATGAGGGAAGCACATACCTCAAAAGTAGTAGGACATTTTGGTGTTGGAAAGACCATGGCCCACTTGCAAAGGTACGTGTATTGGCCCAATATGTAAGAAGAAGTATCTAAATTCATAAGAGGATGTAAACTTTTTTGTACAAGAAAGCCTAAAATTAGGAAGGAAGGTTTGTATATGCCTTTACCGGTCCCTACTCATCCTTGGGAAGATATTTCTATGGATTTTGTAGGAGGACTACCTATGTCTAAACATGGCCATGATTATCTATATGTTGTTGTTAGATAGATTTAGTAAAATGTGTGTTCTTATGGCATGTAAAAAGACAATAAAAGCATATGAGGTAGCTGAAATTTTCTTTGCTAATGTATGGGTGCATTTTGGTTTGCCAAAGTCTATTGTTTTTGATAGAGATTCCAGGTTCTTGGGGAAGTTTTGGACTACTTTTTGGGACAAGATGGACACCAAGTTACAGAGGAGCATGACCTTCCATCCATAGATAATGGAAAAAGGGTGGTGAACAAGACTTTGGTAAACTGATTAGAGGATATAATAGAAAATATCCATGGACTTGGGATGAGTCCTTAGCCTACATTCAACATTCCTACAACCGGTAGAATACATACATCCACTATGTAGTCACCATTTGAAGCATGCTTGGGATATCTACCTACTAATCCAATAGACATAGGTAGTTGGGAAACAGAAGAAGGGAGATACATGATTCAGAGGTGACTAGAGCAATAAAATTTGTTGAGAGGATCCGAAAATCCATCTCAAGGTGAAAGAACAATTGGAGAAATCTCAAGCCAAGTATAAGGCTAGACATGATCAACATCATAGAGAGCATAAAATTCATGTTGGAGAAAAGTTTGGCTTTACTTGAGAAAGGAGAGATTACAAGGCCAAGAAAGGAAACTCAAGCCACTACGGTATGGACCCTTCACTATACTGGAGCAGGTTGGAGAAAATGCCTTCAGATTGATTTTCCACCATTCATGCGGATGTACTCAGTAGTAAATTGTGAGAACTTGCACCTATATGAGCCATCCATGCTTGATGAAGAAGAATGAATGTCAGTTACTACCTTCCATAGAGATTGCATCTTGGATTCATGAGGTGAATTGGAGGAGGACGTAGTGTCAAAAAAGATCAGAGAGACAAGGAGAGGTCCATAGAGTCTTGGAAGGTTGGACTCAAGGGAAGACACCAAGGCAAGGCCCAATGGTACTCAAAGGAGAAAGTGAGGGAATTGTTTCCTCATCTACTCCTCCCCACTAAGATTTTGTGGGACCAAAATCCTCTTGAGTAGGGGAGGTGTGATCCATAGGGATCTAAAGAACACCACTTCATCATAACAACTAGATCTCAGAAAAAAAAAAATCAATAGAAGAAGAAGAGAGATATGTAAAGTTACAAAACCACCACTCAGCAAAGTAGTAGTTGGTTGTGTAACCACCCCTTTTGCGTAACCACAAACACGATGGTTATGTAACCACCCCGGGTTACAACCTCCGGTCTGCATACACCGGTAGTCTTGTCACTAATGGATGAAAAAATAAAAATAAGCCATGAATAGTCACAAGATTTTAAGTTTCCCCACTATGTCTCTTCCTTGAGGACCCTTCTCATTCTCTAGTGCACATGGGACACATGGGAAACAAGTATTTAAATACAAGGAGAAATAGTGGAAATTGGATCATCAAAGTTTGGAATGAAGAAAAGTGAGCAAGAAACCATTGTTACTGGAATTGTTTTGTAGAAGCAAGGTGTGAAAACAAAGAAAAAAGTATAGAAGGGAGGTGTAGACATTATTTATCTTCCTTCATCTTATTGTAATTTGTATTTATCTTCTTTTAAATTGGCCAATATAATATTGGGAAGAAAGAACAATTTCCCTTCCCGGCTGGTTTTCCCTCAACTTGGGGGTTTCCAGGATAAATATTGTGTTGAATTATCATCTTTCCATTGCTGCAAAATAATTCTAAGTTTTAGTTTTTATTCACTAACATTAAAAATAAAATTTCAATAAAGGTAAATTCTAGATTTCATTCACTAACTAGACCAATTTATGTAAGATGTAGAATTGAAGATGGTACAAATGTTTTTCAAAGAATGGAAATGAGAGTCCTTAGTTTAAGAGGATTCTTTTAAATGAAAAATTAAAATATTCACCTATAACTCACGAGTTATTTGAAATAGTTACACTCAAAATTGGAAGATGTTGTAAGAACATGAATCATAGCATTTTATCTAGTTTTTAAGCTACTAAATTTTATTGAAAAAGTTAAGTTTAAGTGGGCAGTTAACATATACGAACATGTGTTCCTATTTTTGTTAAAAACATAATAGATTGACTTTCATGCCCCCAACATTTTTTGAGCACTATTTAGTATTTTGAAAAGCCTTTGTAGAAATATAGATGGAGCATCTAGTTTGTTCTTGATGGCACTAGAAGAAGATTTATTGATTGCTATATTCATTCATATAGAGAGCACACCATTATATAGGCTGCGAGAGGGAGGATAGAAAGAAAATAGTTACATAACTATACTAAAAACTACTAACAACAAATGTATTAATTAAGCTAACATTCCCCCCCTTAATACATTGCTATTACAAATGTACCCCCTAAACAAATCAAAATTCACCTTGCCGAGAGGCTTGGTGAGAATATCTGCAACCTAAAAATCAGTAGGGCAATACTGGAGCTGAATTTGGTGGTTCAAGACTTGTTCACAAATGTAGTGACATTCGACCTCAATATGCTTTGTTCGTTCATGGAAAACAGGATTCTTCTTTCAACACACCTTGATTGTCACAGTGAATGATGGGAGGTTTCTCTTCAGGAATCCCTATATCTGCAAGAATGCGACGTAACCAAATCACTTTACACACATCTCCTCATGCGGCACAAAGTATTCAACCTTAGTGGATGAGAGAGCAAAAATAGTTTTCTTCTTGCTAATCCACGAGATAGGTCTAGATCTCGAGATGAAAAACATACCCTGAAGTGGATTTCCTGTCATCAACGGATCCTACATATTCTGAGTCTGTATATCCCTGTAAGAAGAACTGAGTGTTCTTCTGATACTCTAGACCAAAGTCAACTGTACCTCGGACATATCTCAACACATGCTTTACTACTATCCAATGACATTTCTTTGGATCTGCAAAATTGGCGAGATAGCTCATTACTACAAAGCAAAGATCTTGTATAAGTCAAGTAAATGAGACTCCCCACAAGCTGCCTATAGTGAGTGCCATCTACCTACGGTGAATCCTGGAATCTAGATAATTGCAAACCTTTTTCCATAGGTGTGGACATTGGTTTATAATCTGACATTCCATACTTTTCCAGGAGTGTCTTGGCATATTTCATCTGGGAGACGAAGATATGATTCTTCTTCTGCCATATCTCTAAGCCAAGATAGTAGTGAAGTAGCCCCAAATCGGTCATGTCGAAGGATTTCTTCAGATCATTCTTTACATCATCTACAAGATTGTCAGAACTTCCTGTGATCACAAGATCATCTACGTATAAAAACTAGAATGACAATCTCTGTTCCTACCTTCTTGATATACAAATTTGTATCTGAGGGGCTACGAGTGAATCCATGCTACAATAGGTGATCATCAATTTTTATATACCATGCCCTAGGTGCTTGTTTGAGTCCATAAAGAGACTTTATCAGATGACATACCTTGTGTGGTTGATGCTCGTCTACAAACCCTTCAGGTTGGGCCATGTACACTTCTTCTTTTAGATCACCATTTAGAAAAGCACTCTTGACATCCATCTGTTGAAGTTTCCATCCATTTTGTGCTGCCAGTGCATAGACAACTCTGATGGTTTTGATCTTCACAGTGGGTGCAAAGGTCTCGTCATAGTCAATTCCTTCTTGCTGAGCATAACCCTTTGCAACAAGTCGTGCTTTGTGTTTGTCGATTGAACCATCTGCCTTATATTTTGTTTTGAAAATCCATTTGCAGCCAATGGATTTCTTACCTGGAGGTAGATCGACAAGTTCCCACGTCCGATTCTGAATTAGGGAATCATATTCAACATCCATAGCCTATTTCCACTGTGGTTGGTCTAATGCCTCACGAACAGTGTCAGGTTCGGTGCTCTCAACAACTGAACTCATGAGTGCAAAATTTACCTCATGTCTAGCTTGACTTCGTGTTCTAACTCCCGTAGAAGTACCTGGAAGTGAGTTCAGGTGTGCATCCCTAATAGTATTCTAGACCCATTTCGGACGTTGGTGCTGCTAATGTGAAGATGTGTTTTCCAGTGTGCCAAGATCAACGAAACAAGTCTCCACTCAGCTCTTCTTCTCTCTAGAGAAGAATCATCTTTCCCATCATCTGGATGTGTGAGCAATCTATGTGACGAGGTCGGTACTGGATCTCCATTGTGTGGCAAGGAGTCAAAGGATGACTCATCACATACCACATCTCGACTCTCGTAGATCTTCTTCGTCTCAGGATCCATGAGACGATATGCCTTTGAGGTAGTACTATACCCCAAGAAAAGACATGGCAGTGTCTTTGGATCGATCTTCTTCCTTCTCTTATCTAGAACATGCATATATGCAGTACAACCAAAAACTCTCAAATGATGAATAGAAGGTTTACGACCAGTCCATACCTCTTCCGGTGTCTTGTTCTGCAAGATCTTCGTGGGTGCCCGGTTGAGTAGATACACTTTATCTGGACTACTTCTGCCCAAAAATGATCCTCCAACTTGGCGGTCGAGAGCATACAACGAGCCATCTCCATGATAGTCTTGTTGTGGTGCTCGAAATCCCATTCTGTTGGGGCGTGTAGGGTGCAGTCAGATGTTGCTGAATGCCATGCTGCTTCAGGTATGCTAAGAACTTCTTTGACACAAATTCCCCCCCTCGATCTGAGCGGAGGAGAAGAAGAGGCTTCCCAGACTGCCTGGTGGCTTGCTTGGTAGAAGGTTTGGAAATTTGCAAATGCCTCACTCTTCTTCCGAAGGAAATATACCCACATTTTCCGTGAGTAATCATCAATGATGAGCTGAAAGTATCAAAACCTTGGAAGCTAGTTGGCAGGGGTCCACACAGATCGGTGTGAACGACCTGAAGATGCTCTGTAGAATGATAAGAGCTTTGTTTGAATGGACCTCTATGTTGTTTTCCCGCAAGACATCCCGAGAAAACAGGTAAGGAATGGGAGAGTGGAGGAAGCCCTCTTACCATTTCCTTGGCACTGAGTTGATGTAGAGCCCCTAGAAAGATGACCATATCGAAAGTTCCATAGTGCAGTGGACTCCACCGTTGAAGTAGAGAGAAATTTAGATGAAGTGACTACATCCAGGTTTTAGGTGGCCCTTCATAAATGCTCACGAGCAATTCACGAAATCTCCTTAGGAAATGATGCAGGACTTGACCCCTTTCTCAACAAAGAATTCAACCTGCATTCGATGGTTAAGAAGTTGACTCACAGAAAAAAGATTTGAGGTCAAACCTAGAACATATAGCACCTTCGTGAGTGTACATCTTCGTGTTCCAAGAGGAATGATGACATCACCAATCCCCACCACAATATACTCTTATTGTCTGATGATGGTGATCCGATCTCCAGTGGGCTGGTCACTCAGAGTATGTAACAACTTCTTATTACCAGTCATGTGTTTGCTTGGCACTGAATCAATCAATGAGACATCTTCGATGACTGCTGAAATCTATGAGACTAGAACAATGTCAAAATGAGTCAGTCTGGAACCTCTTCATCGAGGAGGCATCCTGGCTTGAGCAGCAATGTGGCCCTTCTCACGCACGATTACGAGCATGCCATTGGGATTTCTTGGAATATCCTTGTCTGAAGTGCTCTCTTCCCAGAGTTTCCATAATTGCGCCGTTGAAATAACAGATTCACGGTGTATATCATGGAGCAAATGTGGCACCATCCGATCCGCCTTGTGGTTTTGTTACTTTGGGGTGGCGTTGTGGTGGCCCTGCTAAGATATATGTTTTTGGATGTTGCTTCGATTCTGGGGGCAATGCCCTTTCCGAGGCTTATGTTTTTGCCTTGTGATGAGAGCCTTGTCTTCAAAGGCTTCTTGAACATTTTGCATGGCTTCTTCCTACTGGAGATAATTCACTAGGGTGGCAAAACTCACCTCCTGTTGAGTGATGGTCAACGTGGTGATTAGTGTCCGAAACCGGGAAGGAAGAGCTCGCAAGGTGAGCGGGACTAGCAACTTGTCATCCACTGGTTCACCGAGAGCAGAGAGTTCTACACGTAACTCGCCACATGCCACAAGAAGGCTTCTACTTGATTCGCCATCATGCATACTCATCGTGTGAAGCTTTGTAAGATGTAACTTTGTCGTAGATTCTTAGCTTCAGTAGATGGTACACAATGTTCCATGCCTGCGAGAAGAAGCGGTTGCTTCCCGAAGTATGGTTTTACCTCATTAGAAAGGGTCGGGTGATAAGCATTAGTGCTTTCATAGTTAGCCTTTTCATATTTTGACCAATAGATGTGTAATGCTGTGTGAGGGGTGTCTTTGCCGTAAATGATCCCCCAATCTTCGAATCGAAGAATCATATGCATCTTGGTTTTCCATATGGAGAAATTTGGCCCTTTCAAGAGTTGGGCATCGGATAGCAAAATTTTGGAGTGACATTATCAAAAACTCAAAACTTGTATTTTATTTATTTATTTTCAAAAATGGCTATGAATGCTTCTAAGAATCATCCCAAGATGGGCTCTATAGGCTATGCGGTGACGTGGATGCTCACTATGAATTCTACTTCACGTAGTTCATCATCTAATCATAACCATGTTCAAGTTCTAATGAATCCACTATGCTTGACATCGAATGTCGAACCAAAAATACTCAACAGGGCCTCGGTGCACAATCTCGTCAAAGAGAATATTCCTAGTGTTGTGTAGCTCTATATGACCAAGGAAAAGAATAGTAAGATGGTGTCTTCGTTGTGACTCAATGCCCAAATATTTGATGCATTGCTCACGGTGCTTTGTGCATCCGAGATTTGAGACATACGCGCACACACAATTTTGTAATTTGCCACTTTGCTTACACATACAGGGGTTTGGATGGTCTTTCACATGGTTCTCAAAGTGAAGATGATTCATTTTCTAGCTAGGTCTTCTTCCACACACAAGAGCGTTGCTACATGTAGCAAGTTTCCTCCAACACACGCAGCATAAAATGTACAAATCCGGCTTGGGCTCCTTCCATGAAACCCTAAGCCCAGTGTATCAAAAGAAGACCTTTTCTCTAAATTCTTCATTTTACTCACACAGTTTTCTCGGCAAAGCGAGTGGAAAAAAGAATCTTACCATCCCATTAACTTCGATGATAGCTATCCACCAATTGCAAATCCTTCCACGTTTTTTTGAAAAATGCTCCACCAAGAACAACAAATGAGTTTCACTCTAATAGTATTCCATGCAAAAGAGGAGGTTTCCCTAGACTTGAACACGGCCAACATTTGTAGTCTGTTTCTAAACTAAAATTTTATTGCAAACACAAAAAACTCCACCTTTAAGCTCCATACCAATGATGGCGCTATAATAAGATTTATTGATTGCTATATTCATTCATACAAACATAACAGAGTGCCATTATATAGGCCCTAGAGGAGCACCATTACATAACCTATACTAAAACTTTGCTAAAACAAATGTATTAATTAAGCTAACGGGCTACATTGTTTTAGATTTTTTAGTGAGTATTTTTTATTTAATGATTTTTCTAGTACATAAATTTTAAATTTTAAAAAATAACAGAGCTCACTATCCCCCTCTAACTACCTCAAAAATATTGAAAATTAGATTTTTAAATATGTATAGAATTAGTCCTAGTTTGTGCTAAACTTTTTTATTCAATTTTGATGAGTCAAAAAAAAAGATACAATGAAAGATAGTTTGAAATAAATTTAAATAGAAACCTTAGAAAATAAATCTATGGGAAATATAAAAAAATTACATATTTAGAAAGAGGATAGTTTTTGACATTATATGAAAATTTTAAAGAAAGATAGAGAACATTTTATGTAGGATTTAGATAGTGGAAGGTGAGTTTTTGTATATTTTGTCCAAAACATGTAGGTTGTTGTGTTGTTACAGTCCAAGTGCCTCGAGTTTGGGAAACCAAGGCAATTCCAAGCCTTGTAAATTCTTGTTCGGGGGGCAAATAAATGAAACACAAATGCGTGCACGCTATAACGTAAATTATATAGTATATTATATGTGCTTTTCGCATGCTTTTATAAAAAAAATGTTTATATTATTTAATTTTATAAGAAATAATAAATCTATTTTAGTAAATATAAGGGGTCACTTTGCACCTTATGGAACTAGTCTCATAACTCCATGAGTCACGGTTTAGAAGATAGTTTTTATAGTATAATCTAGTCAGTACATAGGTAATTTTAGGATTCAAACATTCAACCTAAATATTTTACCATTTAAATTCTACAATAGAAACCCTAAACCCTAAACCTATAGGCCCTAAACCCTAAACCCTAAACAAACCCTAAACCTAAAACATAAACCTAAACCCTAAACCATAAACCTTAAACCCCTAAATCCTAAACCATAAAACCCTAAACCATAAAACATGAACCATGATCCCTAAACCCTAAACCCTAAACAAAACCCTAAACCCTAGAAACCCTAAACCCTTAAACCCCAAACCCTAAACCCTAAAAATTGAATCCTAAACCCTAAACCCTAAACCATAAACCCTAAACCCTAAACCCTAAACCTAAACCCTAAACCATAGCCCTAAACACTAAAAACTAAACCATAAAACTCTAAAACCTAAACCCTAAACCCTAAACCCTTAAATCCTATGAAGCCATAAACGCTAAACTTTAAACATAAACAATAAAACCTAAAAAAATAATAAACCATAAACCCTAAAAACTAAATCCTAAAACTTAAACCCTAAACCCTAAATGCTAAACCCTAAACCCTAAACCTAAACCCTAAACACTAAGCCATCCCTAAATCCTAAACCTAAATCTAAAACTTGAACTCTAAACCCTAAACCCTAAACCCTAACTCCTAAAAAACCTAAACCCGAAATCTAAGCCCTAAACCCTAAACCCTAAACCATAACACTAAACCCTAAACCTAAAACCAAAAACCCTAAACCAAATCCCCAGCCCTAATATCTAAACCCTAAACCATAAACCATGTACCCTAAGCCCTAAACCCTAAACCATAAACCATGAGCCCTAAACCCTAAATCCTAAAAATTAAGACCTAAATGCTAAATCCTAAACCTAAACCATAAACCTAAACACTAAACCTCCTACCCTAAACCCTAAATCCCTAAACCATTAACCATACATTAACCTTGAACCTAAACCCTAAACCTAAACCTAAAATATAAATCCTAAACCCTAAACCCTAAACCTTAACCACCCAAAACCTAAACCCTAAACCTAAAACCTAAACCCTAAACCTAAACCCTCAAAACCCAAACCATGAAACCAAACCCTAAACCTAAACCTAAACCCTAAACACTAAACCCTAAAACCTAAAACCTAAACCTCAAACCCGAGACCCTAAGCCCTAAAACCTAAACCCTAAACCCCTAACCTTGAGCCTTAAACCCTAAAACCCAAACCCAAAATATGATCCCTAAAACCTAAACCCTAAACACTTAATCCCTAATCCCTAAACCTTAAACCTTAAACCCTAAACCCTAAATTCCAAACCCTAAACCCTAAACTAAATGAAACCAATAAACCTCTACTCACTAGCCTAAACCCTTGAATCCCTAAACCCTCAACCCTTAACCCCCAGCCATAAACTATAAAATCTAAACCCTAAACCCTAAACCATAAACTATGAACCCTAAACCCTGAGTCCTAAACCCTAAATCTAGAGCCCCAAAACCTAAACACTAAATCATAAATCATAAACCTTGACCCAAAGTAATTTCCTAATAATATCATTCAGTGTGTAGGGAATAGTTTCTAAGGTGATCGATCAACTCATTTAGTTTTGATGAGAGACTACTTCCTCCAAGGCCTAAAAAGGCCATTTTGACCATTATGTAGCTAATTGAACACCCTTCGAAAGTTTTTAGAGAAAATATAAATAATCTAAGGGTGATTTTAGAGATAATTGAATATGTTTAAGTAAATTTAGGAAATTTTAGGAAATAAAAAATCTCATTCAGGAGAAATTTGTTTAAGATCGGGTTTTTAGGTGTAGGGAATGAAAGCTAAAATGGTAAAAGTTGACTTCTACCTACGATGGCGAGATGATGGATAATTTCAGGGTAGTTATGGAAAGAATTAGGATGAAAAAAATAGGAATTGGAAGGATATTATAATAATATATAAGGTGGAATAATCAACATTTATTCAAGGCTTAAATATTTCTTTAGGTACTGCAAAAATCTTCAGCTGCCCCTCTAAGTTCAAAATGAAATAGGACCTAAATTTTGAGTTACGGTAGAATTAGATTTTTAGAATAGTTTCATTAATCATAAAATGTGATTTGTAGTGTTTCAGTGAAGTATGGAGGTTAAGAACATGTAACTCATACTCAAATTTCATTCAAGGATTCATCCCCTATCCAGAGGAGGAAACCCATTTCCATGAGGAACAACTTGAGAAAAAAGGTGTCCATGTACCATAAACATGCTTACACCCAAGTTTCATCTTGGTCAATAAATTAAATTATGAAGGATTCATCATATTTAAAGGTGAAATGTGGAGCTCAAGGAGTGACTTGATGATCATCATATCCTGACTCTGTCATTGTACCCAAATCTCTCCAAAGAACAAGCTAAAATGAGCTAGTCATGCCACCGAGGTATCCAGACCATCATGTGTGAAGTATTAAGGCATCATCTATCTCCATGAGATACATATGAGAAAAGAAACATATGAGAATATTGAATTTGATTCCATGAAAGGATGATTTTAGAGCTAGGAAAGGTGAAGGGATGATCTTTATATGGAGCACCTTGTTTCTAAGAATGAGCAATCATCTGAGTTCACTTGATGTAATTCACTTGGTACTATTTGTAAAAACTCATTCAACACCTAGTAGTGTGATCAAACCTTAAGGAGGAGGCACATTACAATCACCTCATTTTTTTCCATACTACAGAATCCCATTTAGGAACAATCATCTATCTACAAAGTGAGGATCTCATTTTAGTAAGAAGTAGTATTAAGCATCATAGAGCTGATTTGTGGTCACTAAAGTGAATTATGGACCAAATTTGAAAATTGGTACCAATTCAAGAAACAGTAGGGTCAAAATTCAATCCATAAGGTCAAAAACCTACAAAAACTATATGTTTTCCCAAAACAAAGACCAACTACAATATATATAGCTTGAAAGTTTTAGGTCATTGCTGGAAATTTGAAAATGAGTAAGTACTGACTAGATTAGATTTTGAAAAACTATCTTCTAGATTATAGCTATTAGAGCTACGAGACCACTTCCATCTCAGGTGTATAGTGACCCTAAATTCATATATTTACTAAAATAAATTTAAATTATAAGAAATAATCTTATTATTTCTTATACTTAACATATATTTTAGTAAATATGGTTCCTTCAGCCCTCCTAAACTTTAAATATCTCAATACACGTACGTGTTTCATAGCACTAGAAATGTTGCATCTTATAACGTGTACATTTTTATCTTCATGAATTTCCAAGCCTAAGAAAATTTAAAAGCGATAGTGTTTTTCTTCTTTTCACTTTCTTGTGCCGCTTTTTGGCCCCCAACTTGGTGCATTTACCCATGATCACTCTTTGAAGATATAACAAAGTTATGAGATCATGAAGGGGATGTCACATGCATGTAAGATGGTAATGATGTCTTTATGATGATTCATAAGCTTGAATCTCTTCACTCTTGAAATATGAGGGAAGGTATGATAAATCTATGTAAAAACCATCATGAACAAAAGTAAGTTCTTTGTGCTTATTCATGAATTAGCTATAATGTTTTAAGAAGAGATATATGTGTAGATACTTTGAAAATATAAACCCCCTATTTTTCCAATTCATTAATTAAACATATCGATATTTTATATCCTAAGCCATACACTACATCCTTCACATTTTTCCATTAATTAAATTCATCAACATCCCATACTTCCTCCATCACCTCCCATTGTTATTTAATCAATTAATTAAATGTATGAATATTTCATCATATACACCATTTAATTACATTATATTATCAAAATCATTTATCTAAGTCTAAACTACCCAAATCAACCTAAATCTATTTATTCCCTAAAAATCCATCTTATCTATTTCTAACACCCTTATCTCGACACACCTATCATAATCATCTACACACCTATTAAAATCATTTATACACCTATCAAAATCATACCTAAATTAGTATAATCTAACCTACTTCGTCATCCTCCAAAACAAACAAAACAAGTCCCTAAACAGTCTAACAAATTCACCCCTCAAAATTCAAAACAAAAACTTTGATTTATCAAATTGTTCCAACCATTTTCCATCCAAAATGAAATAGGCTGAAATCATCGGTGATTACTTAAGAGAGTTTTTCAACTTCTCTTGGGGATCCTCAACTTCATGTTCAATGAACTCTTGCTTTCAAATTGATTCCATAACTTCATGTGCATCATTATTCAACACTTGGATATTAAAATCAACATCAAGCATCACCATTTACTTCTATTGAGCATTTTGGAACAATTGTGGATCATCTATCATCAGCTCTTCACTACCCGGTCTGTAGATTTCATCAGCCATCACAAATCATTCTTCAGAAAGGTTTGAAGTTTCCTTTAGCTCCACATCAACCTCTAGGTACCTCTTACTTATTTATTCATCATCTTTGAACATTTAAAAATCTGAAAAATCAAGTTTTAATCATCATATATTTGAATTTATCAATTTATTACAAAGCACTAGAATCACCAGTGATTACCTCAATAGCCAACGATTCCTGCCACTTTTATTTTCTTGCAATTTTATCCATTTTTCATCAAGTATCCTTTAATCTACTATATCAAATTGTTTGCTTCTAACAAGTTTTTGAGTATGGAATACTTTTAGATGGAAATTGGTGGCCCCTCTCATGAAATTACTAGCATTCATTCTTTTCCAATCATTCGACATCCTTTCTACTTGGGAGCAATATGATATCTTACATGATCTAACCTTGTGTGCCATCCATTATGCTCCTTTAGAAGAATTGGACAATGTTTTTGAGTTCACTCACAAACTCCATCAAGTAGTAGAATACTATTGGCATGCGTACTTTGACTACATACTCATTGAAGATGAGATTTCTTGGGCTACATTCGAGGCATAATAGGAAGAGGACCTACCTTTCGAGCTTGAGTTTGAGCCATAGTATTCCTCTTCCCACTCTCATTTATTTTCTATCTGATTTGTAATAAACTTATCATTTATTATCATATTATCTTGTATCGGTTATCACATATCATATATCTTTCAAAACCACTTAATTGTTTAAAAGTGGATTGACATCCTTGTAAGGAAGCCTATTGACTTTCGGGATTGGCCTTTTCCGGCAATCCACCATTTATCTTATTGATTATATTTTGTTTAGTGTTTGTGATTTGTAGGATTCTTAGTAGAAAGGAGCTTATACCAACCTTCCACAGAGCGTAATATTGAGTATCTCATCCATCATCTATGGGTATCACTAAACCCCGCATCCTCTGAGGTTAGTTTATTTCTATTTTCTTTCTTTGTTAATTCAAGTTGAAGAGGTAGGAATATTTCGAACATTTTGCACGCCCGGTGGGACACCTAAGTCCCTTATTGCATTATTGTATTATTTCATTTCATCAAAATACCATTTCTTTTTATTTTCTAGTTTTTTGCTCAATAATCTCCAACGATTTGGTCAATCACCAAATGATCGGGTGAATTTCTGATTCGATTTATCGTCGTTGATTTGTTTGAATATGTTTGATCGTCATGTACTTTGCCTTCTAGTTTTTGTTTTCTACTATTTTTCCACTTTATGTTAGCTTAAGTATTCACATTTACATATTTTTGTGGATTTACTATTTAAAATAGAAACATAAAAGTCTTTTATTCATCTAAAATATCATATCTTTCATATCTAGCTTTTTGTTTAATAATCACCAGCCGATTTGTCAATCACCAATGATTTAGTCAATTGTTGACAATTTATCTGAATACTTCTTATTACTTCATATTTTTCTTACTAATCACTATTTTGTGATGTGTTCTTTGTTTCTGCTAACCTGGTTTTGTAGGTTACTGTTTTTGGAGATTTTGCTTTCTGGATTGTTGGATTGCTTATTGTTAAATTAAAAATTATAATTTTTTTTAAGGAAGTTTTATCATGGTGAGTTCTAAAACCTTCTTTTTCTTTCAATATTGCATTATTTTCTTGTTTGTTCTCATTGAAAATAACATTTCATTTTGGGTCTTAAAACGAACCATTGCATTCTTCTTGCTCATATAGTTTTAATTAGGGAAAATTAATTGGTTGCATTCACTTTATTTTCCCCCACACACAACCAAATCACTTAAAACATAAAAATGCATTTAAAAAATTCCAACCTGTGATAACTATTAGGATTTCATCACTCAATAATGAAACCAACTCGGTTTTCTAGCTAAGTATAAACACCTATCTATTAGTATATTGTAAAAGTATCAACTCCCTTATCGTTGCAGGACCATGAAGGGAGGGGGTAGATCTCATAATAATCCCGTATAGATAATAGTACAAAGTTGAGCTTCACGTGCCTTCGGTATATCGAGGACGCCACCCTTAAACATACCTGAAACCAACCATAGTTTTATTTTCATAGGACCCATCAACCATTTTACGCATTTCACTTTTTCATAATTAAACTAAGAAAATCTAAAATCCATTACTTGCTTGTTTTTTTTTACTTTTTGTTTGTAATCAACCCACTTAGTTACTTTTTTACGTGATTGTGTGTTTGTTTACTATGGTAGTTACTAGACACCAAGCCGTAATCAAGCTTCGAAAACATGTCTACACCATTATCTACACCATTACAATAACATATCCCATTATCTACTCTATTGTCTATACCATTGCCTACACCTTTATCCACTTCCTTATCTACACCATTACCTACCACATTCTCTACACCATTACAACAACAAAACCCATTTCATCAACCAATCATCCACTCCTCTTACTGATGATCAATGATCCTAGGATGAAATAGAGGAGAAATATAATGAAGAAATGTGACAACATCTCTTACATTCTACACGTCAATTTCATAGTCAAATATTCCATGGATCTGAGAAAGAAGAAACTAAACAACCATATTCTCCTAGCTCTCAATCAGAATCATCTAAACCTCCTTTCTTTGATAGAGACCCTATTTTTGGAGAGATGTTAGATTTAAATCCTATTTTGCTTAATGTTTATCTTCAACTAGGGGTGTCTAACTCAACCATTCGTATCCGATCCACACATTCCTCACATTTCATCTGCTATTGCAAAGTCATTGATTCAAATCAATAACTCGTTATCCAAAAAATATATTCATATTCACCCATAAATTAATCTAAAAATCAAATTTGAGTCTTCCATTCCTATCGATGAACTCCGAAACATCCATTGTTGTGACTTTGTTCCTGTTTTTAGTCTTCATTTGATTTCTTCTCAAGACACAACTACCAAACAAACCACGTCTTCACTTGAACCTTCCACTAGTTCAACACCTCCTCAAAACAATACCAGTGTTTCATTATCTACCCTCCACCTCCTCGCTTACTGCAGACACCTCCATTAAGTTTTTTGCCATTTCTACTACATTTCTCAACCATTTAGCACTATCGTTCAAAAATTTACTATGTCTATTCCTTCATCCATTCCTTTAATCAATACTAGTTCCATTGCCACCACTCATCCTATTTCAATCCAATCCTCCGAACCCCTTATCTCACAAAAAATTCCATAACCATCAAAGCCATTAATTTTTCATACCATAATCTATTCTTATTTAGAAGATCCCGCAATAAACATCCATTTTCTTCTTCCTCTGCAATATACTTTTAACAACCACCTCCTTATTCACAAAATTTGACCACCACATATATCCCACATCCTTATTAGTATATTCAACCATCACGTCCGTTAGTGTCAGCCATGACTTGCCTATGAAATTCCACAATAGAATATTCCTCAACAAAGCTTTCCATGTCTCAACAAAACATCCCGTATCAAGAATACACTCTAAAAATATACCTCAACAAAAATACCATATCAACAATACATTCCTTAAAAAAATATACCTCAACAAAAATCCCTCAAAATATATCCCCTAAAAAAATATCCCTCAAAAAAATATTCCCAAAAAAATTCCCTACTAAGAAAACATTCTCAAAGAATATTGAACATACCCATAACCTAGCCAGTTCTCATTTCAACCTAGCTCATCCTCGCAGAAACCAACACAACCGAGCCTCTTGAGACCTCATGAACCTCATATCCAATCTTGAGGTTGCTTCATCGAACCCAAGAATGTGCTCTGTTATGAACAAAATTTCAATGAGCCCCTTCACCCCTCAATGCTATATAAGCATATCCACCCATTGAGAACTTCCAAATTTTATCTAATTTTATAACAAAAATATCCTCAAGAACACATTCATGTCATTCATCACTCTTTCTATCTAATAGCCCATGATCAAGATCTTATGCTAAGGAATTTCCCCATGTATCTTGTTGGTCCTACCCTAGATTGGTATAATAATATCCCTTAGTACTCCTTTTTCTCATTCACACAACTCGCACAACTTTTCCTAGAGAACTTCTCCTTAAACATAGCCCATAAAATCACTATCAATGACTTATATGCCATTAAATAATTTAATGATGAGTCCATTTCCAAAAAAATTTCCCACCTTTGGAGGTATAATCAATCAACTATCCTTCCCATTGCCAAAATTGAACTGATTGAACTTTTCTTTTGCTTATATGCCAAAACATTTTATAAACACTACAAATCCAATCTTTATAGACATTTGATGAGGCTTTCATTATGGCCCATAAGATGGAATTGCAAGCCCTAGAATATGGTTGAGTTAAACTTTGTCCTAAGAAACCACAAAAAATACCCATCTAAGTCATCTTCCAATTATGAAAAATCTAAATCATCCACCAACGCTATAGTATTCAAATCCACTTATAAGAAAAAGTCCACTACGGATAATTCCTGTCAAAAACGTAATTATACGCCCATAGGATAAACTTATAGTGCAGTCTTTTTATAAGTTTCTTGCTAAAAACATGATACATCTTCCACCCATTTGACCTATTGATACATCTATATCCAAACCCTCTGGTATCGAGATAATGATTATTGTAAATACCATAGGGTTAACGGACAAACATGAAATCGAAAGGTGTTACACGTTATGTAATTTTTTCAAGATTTGATCAACATGGGTGAACTCCACTTAAAAATCCAAATGCACCCCCAAATCAAAATCTTGACATATTCAAACAACCCTTTCCAAATCATCCTACATCTACAGATCAACCAAAAACAAATGTTGTTCACGCTCACCATACAATCAACACCATCGGTAAAACATTACCTATTCATGAATCTACACCAACAACTATTGAGCTAACATTGACATCTAGTGAACCTATATCAAAATCTATTGAACCAATATCAACACCTACCGAATCTTCATTGACATACACCAAGTCCTCATCCATTAACAATAATATGAATCCACTTCCACATCAATCACATCTTCTAGTATAATCACACTTACTTCTACGATTCAATTTGCAAATATAATTATGATGCACCTCTCAAAACATTCATGACACAAACACCTTCCTCCTAATGAAACCATGAGCCAAATCCATTCCTCATCTACAAAACCAATTACCTCTACACCAACCAATTTGAAACCTAAAAATCTACAACTCATTTAGATATTATTAACCAAATCATTCAAATTCCTCTTCCTTCATCAACATCTACTTCTACATCCACTCATAGCTCATCCATAATCACAAAAACACCTCACAAACAAGGTGTTGTTCAAGTTTTTAAAATCCCTTACTATACCTTCCCTGAGCAATACTATTTTTGTGGTCCTCACCCTTCTTCCACCTCTTCCTAAAATGGCCATTTCCACTCCTAGGAATCACCTTGCCATGTCAAGACCAATACCTACTTACCAATCCTCCACATTAGGCACTCTTCCTTCATTTGTTACACCATCCAAGACTCCTCAACAATAAGCAACCCGACAACTTGCAATCAAAGACTTACTTCCATGGAATAAAATATTTCCAAAACTTCATTACCATCCACATTTTCTCCTAAGGGCCATTATGGAGCTATTCTAGATTACCTCCTTCAAAGTGATCACTTATAACGTTACCACCTCTCAAACCATTAAATCCATGAGGATGGAAACCCGCATGGTATGAATTCAATGTATCTTGCGATTATCATAGGGCACGAGGTCATTCCATAGAGGATTGTAAGGCCTTTCATTTAATCGATAAAAAGATCGGTAATCCAACATTACTTCCTTCCAAGTCACACACAAAATCATCATTTTTGTCTAAATCTAAAGAACCCATCTCTTCCCATTAGGTTGATGTCATCCAAATTACCACTCATTCACAAAACTATGACATGGATCCATCTGAGCCTACTAAAGATAAAACGCTTGTAGCCATAATTCCACCTCCCGAGTTATATGCTTCATCTAATAAGCCTAAAATATCCATATCCATAGTTCGCAAATCATCTAATCAAACAATGTCACCCAAACCCAATGTTTCAATACTCACCACACCACCTCATCATCCACCTCAATAAAAGGGTTTCATTAAACATTTACACCAAGCTCTCGTCAAAATTTCACTTTACGAGGTGGTGCAAACATCACCTTCCCATAATCAAGCCATGATCTAAGCCCTCCAATCACTAATAGTATCCCACAGATGACCCTTCATCCTTCACAAATTTTTAGGGCCCTTAAGGCATCCACAACCATATCATTCAAGTCATTTGAGATTCCCTCTCTTAGGCTTGAAGAGCATGACTTACTACTTTTTATCACCATTGAAATCAATGTGTGTTCAATGAAAATTTGCAAAAGCAATGGAATTGGGGTAAGAATCTATAAAGAAACCCCAAAGGCTTTGAAAAGCTAATCAATGGACTATCTCGATAAGAAATAAGCAAGGATTTCTTCTTTACATACATTAATTTTAAGTAAACAAGAAACTAAGCAAATAAAACTAAGCTCTATTCTTTGAAATCTTGAAATAATGAACCTAAGAGGATATAAGCATTCAATTTGTGTTTAAGAGAAATAGATCTCCCCATTAATGGCTTCAAAGCCAATGGTTCTTCCCTTTTACTCCATATTTGTGCTATAAAATACAAAAGTAAATGCTAATAGCTCAATGGAAGAAAATGAACTACAATCTAAAGCCTAAACAAAATACTATAGTTTGTGCTAGGAAGAAGAGAGAATTATTAGAAATAAGGGAAGGGGTCTAGCCCTATTTATAGTTTTCCATTTGGGAAAGTGGGAGATTTGGGTGCATGTGGGACAAATGCAAAAGTCCAAAAAGCACTTTTAGCAAGTCAAAGTGAGATTTGACTGTGTTTAGAAGAGATTGACCATGGTTAATATTTAATTAACCATGTTTAGAGGATAATTAATCCTATTTAGAGAGAAATTAGGTTTCTGAAAGGCTTCTGAAAGACTTAATCAATCCAACGAAGTGGATTGATACTTCTAGGAGCTAATAGAGGTGGTAAAGAAGATAATATTAGCCAAGAAGAGGTTATTATAACCTATTTAATTAGTTTACAAGAGGAAATACGACCAACAAAGTGTCGTAAGAGGGGAGTTAGATAGATCTAACTAACGAGGTGTCATAAATTTGCAAGGGGAAGAATAGTTAGTGCAATATTAAGAATAATAGTGCATTGATCAAACTACAGTGTCTACATTTTCCCCTCTTTGGGGTGATGTAAGCCATGTCACTTCAAAGAAAGTAGACAAACGTAAATGAGTAGAAATTTTTTGAAGGGGTAGAAGAAAAATTAATAGGATGAAGGATTTCCCTCGAGTGTCGATGGGGTGATGGAGAAACTTGATCGGTGATCGAAAAAGAGAGTAATAGAAAGAAAAGTGCACAAAGAAGATGAGAAAGAAGAAAGAGGGATATTGAGCTATCCACAAATCAATTGCTAACAATATTTAATCATCATAATGCTTAGAATCCTCCTCATCGGTCCTTATTAAAATGTGAGCATATGACGGAAGCGTAAAATGACATGAAAATCCAAGGTACAAAAACCGTCTTGTGCTAAAATGACCAACTCCATGCAACATACATGAATGCAATGCAATACAAGAAATAAAAATATCAATTAACAGGAAATAAGTACAATCACACACTTAAACCAACAACGTTCAAGATAGTTGCACAAATATTTTGTTATCAAGATGTAGTCCCAAATGTTCTGATAAACAACAAGGGTGAAGAATGATGCCCCAAGCAATGTGTATAATGCAAGGGAAAATATGGAGGACACTTGGGTCCAATGAAAAAGCAATGTGCATGACAAAAATAGTACTAGAAATTGATAGTGCCCCAGAGTATAGACGAAGTAAGCAAACATAGCTTGTGTAGGTGATTGAAGATTTAGATGATTCGTGAGTCGTTGTTTCAAAATATTTGAAAATGTCAGCAAGATATGGGATGAGTGCCATGCGATAGACACATATTTCAGCCGTAGATGAATGGTTTACCCAGTTTTAATCTATTTTTGAAGTATTTCAATTTTTTTGGTTTTTTAAATGGTTTACAACAAATTTTTTGAATGAGTGACAAAATTTGTATAAGAGATCAAAGATCTCGTAACAATATGTGCAACTACCTAAAGGAAAAGGAAAAGGTGCCAAGGAGCATAGAAAGTGGCCCAACGAGAAGAATTACAAGCCAAAAATAATTATTTAATAAAAATAATCATTACGATAGGTGAAAAATAGAGGAAAAATGATAAGAAACGATGCCTAGAATATGTGAATCATTCCAGTGTAATGAAGAAATAACCACAGGGTGGCACAAAGTGCCCCAACGTGTGAAAATTAGTAAAAATAATTATTTTGAAACAAAAATAATTATCATAGTGGATATAAGAAGGTTAGAATGATCACGGCAGAGAAAACATGCCCTAGGGGTATCACGATAGGTTAATATACCCACATGGGGTCAGTAAATCAATCACGACCAATTCATTTCTACCAGAGTTCTTGTGAATTTTTACCGCGAGTGAGAGCGACAGCCCTAGAGTGAGATGGTGAGAATACCAAGTAGGAGGAGACATAGATCACATCCAAGAGTTCATGCGGGACCCAACGGATGGACCCTACATGAGTGGCCTATCCCTTCTTGTGAATTATGCATTTAATGAATTTTTTAGGGTTTTTTTAGCCTAGGTAGGATAATTTTGATGTATGCGCATGTGCGCATGCGTCGAAACATGTGGGTACGCGCACGTGTATCCATCAAAAATGTATACATGGAGGTGCATATGCGTTGGAAGAAGAGTGCTAGGGACATGGACACGTGTGTTTATCGAATGGGCCACATACACGTTCAAAATGGGGAACGGAGATGCACGCGTGTATGCGCGGAGATAGGCATGATTACGTAGCTCTAGGCACGTAGGAATTGAAATGGGGTAAAATAGAAATAGAGGGATGCGTATGCACGCGTGATAGGTGCGTATGTATTGGGATGGGAATGCAACATCGAGGAGGTGCACACGTATTGAAGAAACAAACATCCTTCCAAAAACCGTCCAAGGAGAGAAAAAAGATAAAATTTTTATAAGAAAGTGAAAATTTTCAGGAAATAAGATAGAATAATGGCGACCTAGCAATTTTTTAGATAGATGTAGGCAGAAATATCAACTGATACATGTGTGTTTTGTTGTTTGTAGTGTATACTACCCGTTCTCCATACTCGTGAGTGATATGCATATGGGAAGATAGTGGTGATAGAGGCCCAATTTGATGATGATGATACAACGACCACCGACTGACCTCCTATATGTTACGGGATTGGCTCATGTGGCTGAGATGCCACAAATTACATTAGATCATGGCCTTCGACAGCTATAGCAGAGTGATGGCACAATGAGAGTCAGTGCTTTTGGCTCCCAACCGGGAGATTACTATTACTCTTGAGGATGTGTGGCATATTATGTGGGTCCCGATTCAGGTCAACTCATCCAGTCTACAAGTCACTGGGATGATATTCAACGATATATCATAGAGTTGTTTGGTGTCCCAACAATACCATAGCATGGGATGACCATTAGGTTATCACGGTGCATTGATGATCTAGAGCTAGACCAAGTAGTGGTCTATATGATGGCCTTCGTTAGTGGAGTCTTACTCCCTAACAAGACCGGTGCTTCATTTCTGCTCGGCCTCCTTGGAGTGATACGTGGTTTGGTAGAGGGAGAGACCTACTACTGGGGTTAGTGCATTTTAGCACATCTATACTAGGACCTTCATTTGATTACCTACTACCATCAGAAGATGGTAGGACCAGCCCGCTTGCTTTAGATTTGGGCGTGGGACCATATTTCTATTGGTTGCCCCTTAGGTGTTTTGAGAGTTCGGGCTCCGAGGAGCCTTCTACAATGGGTTGGGTCTTAATAGGGGATGATGTGTGGCCATATATGGGGGATGCATATCACTATCACTACGAGCTTGATGAGCTACAATAGGCTTCCATGGTTTGGAGGCCTTACAGACATTTCCAATGGCCCGAGGATGGTTTAGAGCTCGCATCTTACCATAATGGAGCGTTTTATACTAGGCATCCGTAGCTATATGTGAGAGTTATATAGGGTGGATCGGTGCTAGAGGAAGTTTGGCACTACCTAGATGTGCATGGGCTAGATAAGTGGTACGCTTTGTAAGGCCCGAGAGTAATTTGATATGGGTCCACAGATATAGCCCATGATAGAGCATTGGCCAGTTTTTGATAGGTGGTACTTGCTATGTGGGTGCCACTGAGACAAATTAGAGATCCAGGTACTACACTTGAGTGTGCACCATGGTATCATGGTGTACTTCCATGTTGTTTGACTATTTCTTGGAGCTCCTCTAGTGGGGCGTGGTATAATGTGGAGATATTGGCGGTGATGACAGCATGTGATAGCTCCTCTAGTAGGTCCTCCTAGTGGTGGCGAGGGATGGAGCCATTGAGACAAGTGTGATGGGAAGTTGATGATGATGATATAATGGGGATATGGGCCCGACTCTTCCACCCACCACCTCATGCCCCAAAGGGTAGCGTGATGGTGAAAACTAGTTTCCTTAGTCCAAAATTATAAGTAGTTACACTAGAGAGAGATAGGCACCAGGAATATGTATAGGCCCTCACAGACAAGTGTTCAGTAGATTTTTGGACAAAGGAGAGAGATCGTGCTAGAGCATAGGCCACCGGTTGACATATAGTTTTCCTAGGTAAGAATTTGAATGGGGATATACACCCCTCTCCAATGGTACTTCCAGAGGGGCCCACCACCTCATGCCCTACATTATATAGAGTGCACAAGCGGTGATGGTGGACAAGATCTAGCTTCCCTTTAGATAGGCTTAGCAAGCAGCTTGATAGGTGAGTGATTTTTATTCAGCCATTTTGGAGATGCTGGTAGAGAGAGAGATTTGGTGGTGAGGCCTTATAACTAGGGAATAATTATAGGCCCTCACAGGAATTAGATGTAAGATTAGGTACATGCTCGGGTGTAGATTTTAGCCCATTAGGAGAGAGATCAAACTAGAACCACCACTCTTTCGTTCACCGGTGTCATGGACACAGGAGCCCAACGAGGGCGTGAGCTATGGTTGATCTTTTTACTTCTCCTTTGGTAGTATTGTACCATGTCTCTGGTAGGCTGATTCATGTATAATTAGATGGCTGCCATTGTTTTGGGGCCTCGATGAAGGATATTAAGCCTTTTACATCGTCTCGATGACTTTTGAAGTGACTTGGATAGTTATACATGTATTATATGGACTTTTGATGTACTAGGTGACCACACCCGGACATAGTTATGATGTATGATTTCTCTTTCATTATGTGACATACCTTAGATTTAGAGATGAATGCCTTTCAGTATTTGCATATAACACCACATGTTTTTAGATTTATGATATGTTTTTGAGTTCTTATTCTAGATAGAGATCAAGAGGTTATGCGCAACCCCTATTGCTTAATGATACGAGATTATTAGCTCAGCATACATGCCTGATGTAATAATTAGGTCATTTTTGTATATATGAGTGAGATGTCACCTTATAAATGTGATCCATGATAGATGATAGATGTGATCTAATACGTGATGCTATGAGATCTAGTGGAAAGGCCTTATAAAACTACCTATTTACACATACAAAGTCCAACAAAATACAACTAAACGAACACATGAAATGCTAGTTGTTCCTTTTGAGCGGTTAATGTAATAGATACACAACAAACAAATAAACCTCCAATAATATTTTACAAGTGATCGAAAGTTCCTAAATGAATGCAATACAATACACAATCAAATCAAGCAATATTCAACATAAGATAAGCAAATGAACCATTCAAAGAACAAACAATTCAACGGAGCGTACATCAAGACTATACAAACCAACAACAAAAAGAAACCTAAATACTACTTTATTTTTGTGGGACAACATTGATATATTTTCTAATGTTTTTAGATATCTTGAAAGATAAATTTCAAGGCTATGGTCCATCGGTGTCTAGGTTTCCCTAAGATAATGTTGTGAAACGAATGTAACTTTATCCCCGAAAAGGAAATTTTCCAAATGTTTAGGTTTATATGTATCATTTTTCCAATTTTTTTGTATTTTCTAAGGTCATGTTCTATAAGTAATGTACAAGAATAAAGAAGTATGGATGCCCCAGCAGATGTGGGAATATACAAAAGAAATAAATGCCACACATGTATGTATGAGAAGGTGATAATTTACAGGTGTGCACACCGCGTTATATGAGAGTATACAAAGGTAATGTCCTTCATGCAGATATAAGAGCAAATGAGCCAGATCATGGTATGAAAAAGGTGGCTTTAGTAGGGTTCCTAGACCTAGCAAAGGTAGTCATATCTAGAAAGTGGTGACGATTACCCATCCTACTGTAAGAGTAACTTGTGCTGGTGAATCTTCCTTGAGCACCAAAACTTGTTTTCACTCAAAGACCTACCCACTGCACCACAATTGCGTGGTTTTCACATGTGGACGACCTACTTTTTCTTTACTGTTTTCTCAAATTTTCCATTTTTTTCTTGTTTTTCTTTGTTTTTCTATTTTTTAGTTCTTATATGATATTCTCATCATGCTTAAGCGTAGAACCACTTGAGGTGCATGGAGTTCATAGGTTCTAGAAGCTCTTCACCATCTAAATATGTAATTTTATAGGCTCCTGATCCATATTTTGCAATTACTACATAAGGGCCTAGCCGAGTAGCCTCAAACTTACCCTTCTTTTCTCTGTCTTTTATGGTATTCTTCTGATTTTTTGTAGAACTAGATCTCCCACATCAAACTCCCAATGAATGATGCATTTTTGTATCCCCTAGACACCTTGTTCTAATAGAATTTTAGGTGATTGAGCGCTCTAATACACTTTTCATCTAATAGTTCTAACTCTACCAAGCGAGCAACTTTGTAGTCCTCATCTTTATCAAGATAGTCTCTGAGAGATATTATGAGGGAAGGAAGCTTCATTTATAGGTATGATGGCTTCAGTGCCATAGATGAGTGAATATGGGGTCACACCAGTAGGAGTGTGGATGGAAGTACGATAGGCTCAGAGGACGGGATGTATCTATAGGTGCCAATTATGGTCAGTTTTACTAACCATTTTCTCCATAATCCGTACAAGGTTTTTATTAGTAGCTTCCACTTGTCCATTACCTTAGGGGTAATAGGGGTTGACCACTTGAGTTGGATATGGAAGCGTTGACACAAGGTTTTAACCATTTTGTTTTTTTGAAGGATTTACCATTATCAGTGACAATGGCTGAAGGGATCCCGTAACGGCATATGAGATGGTTCATGATGAATTTTGAAATTTGCACACCGGTGACATAGGTAAGAGGGACAACCTCTACCCATTTGGTAAAATATTTGGTGGTAGTGATGATGTGAGTATGACCATCTGAAGAAGAAGGATGGAGCTTCCCTATGAGATCCAGACCCCATTTAGAGAATGGCCAAGGTGTTGTAATAGGCTATAAGACCTGTGCTGCATGTGTATCAAGTTTCCATATTTTTGGCATAGTTCACACTTCTTTACAAAGTTGCAGCAATCTGATTCCATGGTAGGCCAATAATATCCTACTCTTAATAGCTTCTTAGCTAAGACTATGCCACTGGTGTGCACTCCAAAAATACCACCATGTACTTCCTTAATGGCATGGATAGAATCAACAACATCCAAATAGTGAAGTAGATTCTGTTGTAGCCACCGAGCATGCCAAATGTGTTCAATGAAAAGTTGCAAAAGCCATGGAATTGGGGTAAGAATCTCTAAAGAAACCCCAAAGGCTTTGAACAAGCTGATCAATGGACCATCTGATAAGAAATGAGCAAGGGTTTCTTCTTTGCATACATTAATTTTAAGTAAACAAGCAAACTAAGCAAATGAAACTAACCTCTATTCTTTGAAATCTTGAAATAATGAACCTAAGAGGATCTAAGCATTCATTTTGTGTTTAAGAGAAAGAGATCTCCCCATTAATGGCTTCAAGGCCAATGGTTCTTCCCTTTTACTCCATATTTGTGCTATAAAATACAAAAGCAAATGCTAATAGCTCAATGGAAGAAAATGAACTACAATCTAAAGCCTAAACAAAATACTATAGTTTGTGCTAGGAAGAAGAGAGAATTCTTAGAAATGAGGGAAGGGGTCTAGCCCTATTTATAGTTTTCCATTTGGGAAAGTGGGAGATTTGGGTGCATGTGGGACAAATGCAAAAGTCCAAAAAGCACTTTTAGCAAGTCAAAGTGAGATTTGACTATGTTTAGAAGAGATTGACCATGGTTAATATTTAATTAACCATGTTTAGAGGATAATTAATCCTATTTAGAGAGAAATTAGGTTTCTGAAAGACTTAATCAATCCAACAAAGTGGATTGATACTCCAGGGAGCTAATAGAGGTGGTAAAGAAGAGAATATTAGCCAAGAAGAGGTTATTATAACCTATTTAATTAGTTTACAAGAGAAATACGACCAACAAAGTGTCGTAAGAGGGAGTTGGATAGATCTAACTGACGAGGTGTCGTAAATTTGCAAGGGGAAGAATAATTAGTGCCATATTAAGAATAATAGTGCATTGATCAAACTACAGGTGTCTACACAATGATTTCCTTATTAGAAGGGTCATGATTGATGGGGGCATAACCATCAATATTATATCATCCATTTTTTCGCTTAACTCAAATTATCCCCTTATGTTGTCAGTAAAACTCCAATTTTATTATGATCCTTTAATGACACTATCACACCCACATTAGGTACCGTTATCCTAACATTTAAAGTTGACACTAAGGCCTTACATGAACTATTCTACATTATAGAAGGAGAGTTCCAATATAACATGTTGTTAGGACATCCTTGGATACACACTATGTGGTGTGTTCCTTCTACACTCCATCGGTGTCTCAAATATGAACATGAAGGTCAAACATTCATAGTCCCTGCAGATCCAAATCCTTTCACCGATTGTTATATGAAATATCACCCAAACGACATCCTTGTACCTAAATCCACATCGAATCATCTAATAAAGCATATACCACTATCTCCATCCCTACCTCCAAACTACGAGATAATTCCTCCCTTAGTGATGTTGTACAATGCCTCACATTGGGGAGTATCACCTTCTCATGCTCAACTCCATCCCTTCACCTAATACTTATGGTCACCCTGATAAGCAACCCATGTATGAGCATAACGTAGGAGATATTATCTCTTATGGGCCCGCACACTTAAAAAAACCTTGTCTATGGGGGAATTGATCATTATTCATCTCATTTTATCAATCTACATTGTGCCATGCCTTTCACATTAGACTTCAAATCCCTAGACAATCCATGTTTTGCTTATATGTACCTTCACCACTGTGCATGGAAAGGTTTTGGCCTTGGTCATTACGAATAAGGAATACATGACTTTATTGTCCAAATATCCCTTAAAACTTATGAGAAATATGGCTTAGGTTATGAGAAACCTGGCTCCAACCCATCCAAACCCACTACATCCATACATATCACTGAACTCAAATTGTCGACACCCACAACCCCTGAAGATCCTATGCACATAGATGACATTGTATCCATCCTACCTAACTTTTTTTAGTCAATAATATTTCCTTAGGTACTTTAACTTATCAATCCAGCCATGTCACTAAACAACTTCCTCTCATCTAGCTAGAAATGACCGAGGAAGATTCACCCACTATTAATATCCTTCAATTTCACGACAATCAAGACATCATTTCCAAAGATGGGAGCCAAGGATCATTTCTTTAAGAAATCCCTTCCATTGGATAAATCAACTCTCCTTAATGATTCCACTATCAATGTTAACTTAGGAACCCCTCGGGATCCTCACACGCTTAAGGTCGGTCAATCATTAAACCCATAAGAACTTGAAGATTTTACCACCTTCTTATCAAAATATAGTCAATATTTTTCCTGGTCATATAATGATATGCCTAGTCTCGATCCTAACATCGTCGTACACAACATCGTCACATATCTAGATGCTAATCATGTTAAGAAAAACTTCATAGGATGCATCCCCATATAGTTCTCCTTATTAAAGAAGAGTTACATCTTTTATCTGTTAATTTCATCATACCCATTGATTATCCACAATGGGTCTCTAATATCATTCCCGTAACCAAAGCTTCAAGCAAGTTACATATCTACACAGACTTTAGGGATCTCAATCTTGCTTATCCTAAAGATGATTTCCATCTTCCAAATATAGATCAACTTGTTGACCTAATAGCTGCCATGAAATGCTCTCCCTTATGGATGGATTTTTGGGTTATAATCAAATTCTTATCGCCACTGATGATCAACATAAAACATCTTTCATCACTCCTTAGGGAACCTTTGTTACTGCATTATGCCATTTTGTCTTAAAAATGTAGGAGCTACTTACCAACACGCCATGACCTACATTTTTCATGATCTCATCCAAAAAACAGTCTAATACTATGTCAATAATCTCTTAGGAAAATCCAAACAACACAAATATCACCTCGATGTCCTTGAATCAATATTTACTCGTCTTATCCAATATTTCCTTTGTCTTATCTTTATCTTGCAGTTATTTTTCGTTTTCTCCTTTGAATTTTTTTAGGATTCATCATATCTTTTGAGATATTGAAGTTGACCCAAAAACATTTAAATCCATTAGTGAAATACCTCCTCCAAGTAATATTAAAGAATTGCGTAGCCTTTAAGGTAAATTAATGCAGATCCATCCAATGTTTTATATAGTAACTTTTCGATCATTGTCATCCATTTCATCGCCTTCTACATAAGGACATAAAATTTCACTAGGATTTTGATTGTCGAAAACCCTTCAATGAAATTAAACAATACCTTTTATCACCACTTGTGCTTACTCCACCTTGTGAGGGAGATCCATTTTATCTATACATATATGCTTCAAAACATGCTCTAGGAGCCATGCTCACTCATTGTGATAGTCAGGGTCATGAACAAGCCATATACTATATCAGTCACACACTCCATGAATATGAAACTCATTACACTGAAGTTGAAAAGCTATGTTGTGATTTATACTTCGTCACTTCTAAAATACGTCATTATCTTTTTAATCACAAAACTTATGTCATTATTAGCTTCAATCCACTCAAAACCATGTACTCTAAACCATATCATAGTGATCATTTCACTTGATGGCTTATGCTTATGACTAAATTTGACCTTGAGTTTATATCACAAAAATACATTAAGGTCTAGGCTATTGTAGACCATATCACTTGATGCTCCCTTCCTAAAATCAACTTCCTCATGAATACTTTCTTGTGAATCCATCAACAATTCCAACGAATATGAAGTTATCCCTATCAAAATGAATCTCTTCTTTAATGGTTCTAAATTCCAGGTGAGGGGTAGGGTTCGATGTTGTTATCATACCTTCTTAGGGAATTCCCATTTTGTTATCATTCAAACTCAACTTTGAATGTACCAATAACATGATATAGTACGAAGCTTTAATCATGGGCCTTATGACTATTATTCTCCTAGGTGTTCACATCTTAGAAATCTATGGAGACTCACAACTTGTCATTAGTCAAGTTAAAGGATAATACTAATGTAAAACTGAAATTATATAAAAATATAAAGCTAACATTGATTTTCTCCTTGGAGCCTTTGATCATTACTCCATCCAAACCATCCCATGATCCTCTAACAAATTTGTGGACATAATGGCCTCCTTAGGATCCCTCATTCCATTAGAAGTTAAGAGTCAAAAGACAACACTAAAGTATATATGGTTGTTCAATGACTGGATTACCCTTCACATCAAAATGAACTCCCTCTTATCAACATTGTTGACAATAATCCAATTGATTCATGGTATACTCAAATCTATGACTACCTTTTTGAATCTAAAATTCCATCTGACTTATCATGCAATGCTAAATGATCATTTCTTCAACACATCACCCACTTTTTCATCATAGGGGTATTCATTATAAATGATGTTTTGACGGTGTTCTTTAATACTCTTTAAATCACATGAATCAATCAAAGCAATCAAAGAAGTTCATGATGGTATTTTTGGAGGACATTTCAATGGAAATTCCATCGCTAAATGTTTCATACGACTAGGGTATTACTGGCCTACTATCACTAAATATTGTGTACATATGTTAAGAAATGTGTGAAATGCCAACTTCATTCAGACCTTATTCATGTCCCCAATAAAGCACTACAACCCGCTCAAGAGTTATGGCCTTTCTCTTAATGGGGGTTAGACCTCATTGGCGCTATCAATCCTAAATCATCTCAACAACATCACTTCATTATCACAGCTACTAAGTATTTCACTAAATCGGTTGAAGCTATCCCTTTAACTTCAACTAAATCTAGACCTATCACTAATTTCATATATCAATACATCATATGTCATTTTGACGTTCCTCATAAACTTGTCATAGATAATGGAAAATATTTTAAGAATAAATAACTTAAAAAGCTTTGTGATACCTTCAACATTAAAATCATATTTTCATCACCCTATTATCCTCAAGAAAATGGATAGGATTAATCCTCTAATAAAATGATTAATAAAATCCTTATGAAAATAGTAGATGATGTAGGAAAAAACCGGCATCTCCAAATCATGTTTTCCCTCTAGGCTTATCGAACTAGCATCCATACTCCTACAAGAGCCACCCCTATTCACTCATCTATGACTTTGAAGCTTTCCTACCTCTTGAATTCCAAATTCCATCACTTTGTGTGTCCCTCAAAGACTTCATCCCAGATGAAGAATATCATCAAGATTGCTTAGGACAACTTGAAATGTTAGATGAAAAATGTCTAATGGCCCTCAAACATCATCAAGTTTATCAAAAACACATTAAAATAGTTGATAACAAACATATCAAATAACATGACTTTAAAAATGGTGATCTTGTGCTTAAAGAAAATCAAAATGTTACTCAATTATAATGGAGTAAACATGGAAATTTTGCCCTTAATTGGATCGGTCCATACATCATTACTCACAAGTATGGGTTAGGAGCATACCGTTTCGCTTCCCTTGATAGTGAACCTAAAAGGAACCTCTGAATGCCTTACACTTGTGGCCTTTCTATTGTTAAATGATTGATTTTCATGACATTAGTTACATCTAAAATCTTATCACTTCATCAAACCATCAATTTTATCATACTAATGATTTGAAATCATGTGGTTATCCATTATTATGCTAAATATACCTTAAAGATGAACACCATGGCTCTGTTCATCACATATTTCACTATGGACAAGTTCCTCCTCTATAAGTAACCCCTTAAATCACTATACTCACCTACCCTTTACCAAATGAAAACATGATATGGGGCACATGTGTGTGTAGGTCACATACACATCTTCTCTCCTCAAAACAGATCTATTAGGGTCTTGCCCTCGCTAATTTTTTTATATAAAATCATTGGATGTTTTTTTATCAAAATAAAAATATAATATACTGATCCCTCAAAGGAAAGATATTCAAAATATAAAATCATTATCAAAAATGTAATAGTAGACTAATCCCTTGAAGGAAATCTACCAGTCAAAATCATAGACTGATCCCTTGAAGGACGACTATCTTATAAAAGTAAAAAAATGTAGACCATACCCTTGAAGGATGGAAACCCATGTAAAATGCTTCCCACATTGATCATCATTAAAAATATATCAATATCAAAAGCATCCAGGAAAGCTTCCGCATTGATCAACTTTCCCATTATAGCAAACTTCTCGCATTGATCAGTTTGCTTCAAAAGCAATATGTAAAGTTGGGGAATTTCCCTATGAACTCGTTGAAAAGGAGAATCCTTTTACCATATTGATCTACACATACACAACCTCTTTCATGACCTAAGAAGATACAATTACATCACCCCACTTGTTTACTAAGATCTTGCATAACTACTCAAGGATGATCTTATTTAATGTTTATCAAGGATACAAGTACAAGTGTTTTCACACTATCAAAACAAATCACATATCTATAAATCCACAATAGGGAAATCATTTCATTTTTACCCTATTTTACTTAGTCACATTTTTATACAATCCATTTTAAGATCACATTTTAAGTCATTTGATTAATCAAACATTCAACCACATTTTATCAAATATATTCACAAACCATATTTCTTGACATCACATCAAATCCATCTAACACTAACACCTTTAAATTAAAAACATACATCACAACATACATTGAAACCATCAAACATGTGAATAAAAGAAAATAATCCATAAACCGCATCATCATCATCATATATAAATCAAGAACAATATCAAAGTCATAACACAAATACATCAATGTCATACAAATCAGGGCTTCCATGAGCCTTAAATCATCACCAATGTCATAAAAATAAGAGCTTCCATGAGTCTGTACATCAAAACTATCATCAATACATATCATGAATTAGTAAACTAGAAACTTCCAAGGAACTCCCTGGTAGGGACAGTACTACCCTTTCCTCCCTGGGCATTAACGTCACCAACGACTCCAACGTCACCACCAACTCCTCTCTTGCTTCCACCTCCTCTCTTTGATCTTGGAGGTGGGTGACCAAAACTCATGGCACTCACACTTAGGGTCTATCATCTCACATCCAAATGATTAGCATATAATGTGACATCTAGATAATTATGGATCACCATATCAACATAATACTATAACTCTTCCTAATGACTGATAGTGGGCCATAGAAATAATCCCAAAGGCTGCATCATGCTGCCCTCTTTCCACTATCATGTGCCCTCTCGTCCACTATCATGTGCTCTTTGACCATAGCACAGGCCATCACTCGCTAACTCTACACTAGAAACAAAAGACCTTGTAATCCCCAAGGCCTTCTTTAGTGCATCTCACTATTGGTGGTATTTATCCCTATTTATAGTAGACTAAGCCAATTATATCCCGATTCCATCACGCTCAGTCACTACATTGTCTTGCTCAAGGCAATCAAGGCATCTCGGACACACCAAGAGGTCATCCCTTTCTCTTCATAACATATCCCTCTCTCCCTCCACCACGGCCTTATCGGCCATCACCTTTGTAATAGATGTGGCCACATCATCACCACCCTCCTCCTCCTCCTCCTCATCATTAGACATCTAGATCACATCTTGTGCCTGTGCTCCTCCCTCTACTCAAGCATGGACCCATCTCACTTGTTGTACAAATGGTGTCCTATCAAAATTTGTTCAATGCTTGAGTCCACCATGTTTGTATAATCTAGGGTCACCCTCACATCATCAAGTGGCATAATCTCACCATCATCATTAGGGCCCATAGCCTCCCACTCATCAAAATGATCATGGGCCTCGGACAATATCCCTCAAGTCTCTATATGTCTCATCCTCACATCTATATTGTATGGGATCCTCAGGCACACCCTGAACCAATCCAAACTATCTCCTCACCCGATCAAAATGTAAAATCTCATGCTCTCCTTCCTTATGAGCCTACACCCACATATCCTGCTGCATGCCCACCAACTCATGAGGATACCCAAGCCAATCATGAAAAGATAAATACGGCCTCCACACCACATCCCCTACCTATAGTCCTACTAACAAGTCTCTATAAAAACCAACCCTCTTCTTCTTCTTTCCCTATCCCTTGTCTTGCCACCATCTCATAAAGCTGACATGACTCTCATCAATAACCCATGGCAGACCCAATGGACGAGCAATAGCAATATGCTCATACAGCCAACACTATAATAAAAATCTAACATCAATACCATAACGCTTGTGGGCATTCCAGGACCAAAACTCTCTAAATGTCTATGCACGTAATGTGGGCCCCCACTCAAACATTGTATGGTGATCCATCATGTCTACTATAACCCCGATCATCATCTAGAAAAATTTGCCACTTGTTGAATTTGGTAGAGAAAAAACATGAAATGACCATCACCATCGAGTCATCCAGGTAAAACCCTCTCTCCCATGCTCATACATTCTTTTTACTTAAATGATCCTTGATATATATCTCACGTGTTGTCCTCATCACCATATAACCTCTGCATCAAATCTAGCCTCTCTCTACCTCATGGATAACATAAATACCCTCTTTATGGATAGGTAATCACATGATGCAATGAACATCCTCCAAAGTAATAGTGATATTCCTAATGGGCAGCCAAAAAGTATAGGTGGAAGGATTCCACCGCTCTAAAGAAGGCCAATAACAAACTCCAACACCTATGAATCCATAAGTGATCCCTCATACCACCGAAACCAATGGCCTCAATATGATCTCTATCATCATCTATCATATCAACTTTCACCTCATCCAAAATTAGTGGAATACGATCACGGATAATCAGTTGTGCATCCACGTGCAAAGAACAAACACATATAAACAAACATTAGTATCGTTGCCAAAAATATCAAAAATATCATCCACAACATATAAAAACTTCTTTACATTAAAACATCAACATCAACATCATCACCCAAAAACACCAACAACATCTAAAACATCAAAAATATCATTAACATCAACATCAACATCATCAAAAAATATAATTAATATTAATACACCTACATCAAATAACCAAATTGGAATCAAAATCCCACACAAAATTGAATTTTTTCTTAAAAATCATGTTTTATCATCAAAAATTCAAAACTACTACATAACAGGTGAATCATCGGTGATTCACCTCAATCACTGGTGATTGCATGAATCACCGACGATTCTTGTGATTCCAAATTAGGGCATCCGTATGCCCCCCAAAATGACAACAAATTCTAAACTACTAAAAATCAACAAAAAACACATAAAAGTAGGTTAAAACCACCTACCTTTGCCATATTAGGTTTCTAGTGCCTACTTGAAGATGCCATGGTGTCCAAATATCCACTCTTCCACTCAAAAACATGTTTTCCACTCAAAATTTCTCTATAAATATGTATTTCACTCAGTAAAAATGAGCCTAAAACATTGAAATCGACTATTTATAGCCCTATTTTTATCCCGACGCAATCACCGACAATTTCTGAATCGTTGGTGATTTATCTAGTAATCTACCGATTGGCCGAATCACTAGCGATTTGTCCTATTTTTAGCATACATGCCTATTCTATATTAAATCATCACTTTTTTCTATAAAAGTGTCTCTTTCAAAGGACCCTAGTCCTTGAAACATTAAATATCAAATAAATGAAAACTACATCGGGATTTGTCATATGACTATGGGACATGTGCCCTTTGGCCCCCATCACTTGACTTTCACAATCTATTTATCCTACCTTTGTGGATCATACATCTATAGGTATCAAACCCTTGGTTCCCTATCATTTGATTCCTCGGTAACACATCCTGTTTTAGTACCCCTTGACTAGGGAAACTTTTTGAATGAAACACAACAAACCTACCTAATCACAACCGTCAAATTGGTGTTTCTTGCAGGATCACCCATACAAATAAATCAACATCATTTTTGTCTAACGCTTTGCCATTAAACCACTAGACAAAAAGGGGAAAATGTAGACACCAAAATCTACACTCCCTCATCTTTGTCCAAATCATTAATTAATCATATCGATATTTTATACCCTAAGACATACACTACATCCTTCACATTTGTTCCATTAATTAAATTCATCAACATCCCATACTTCCTCCATCACCTCCCATTGTTATTTAATCAAGTAATTAAATGTATGAATATTTCATCATACACACCATTTAATTACATTATATTATCAAAATAATTTATCTAAGTCTAAACTACCCAAATCAACCTAAATTTATTTATTCCCTAAAAATCCATCTTATCTATTTCTAACACCCTTATCTCGACACACCTATCGTAATCATCTACACACCTATTAAAATCATTTATACACCTATCAAATCATACCTAAATTAGTATAATCTATCCTACTTGACATCTTCTAAAACATGTCCCTAAACAGTCTAACAAATTCACCCCTCGAAATTCAAAACAAAAACCTTGATTTAGAAAATTACTCCAACCATTTTCCATCAAAATATCAAACAGAGCTGAAATTGCTAGTGATTTGGGTAATCACCAGTGATTACTTAAGAGATTTTTCAGATTCTTTTGAGGATCATCAACTTCAATCCACAAACTCTTTCTTTTAATTTGATTCCACAACTTCATGTGCATCATTATTCAACACTTGGATATCAGAATCAACATCAGCCATCACCATTTACTTCCATTGAGAATTTTGGAGAAGTTTTGGATCATTTGTCATCATCTCTTCACTACCCGGTCTATAAATTTCTTAAGCCATCGTGAGATCATTTATGATTTTGAGTTTCCTTTAGCTCCACATTAACCTCGAGGTACCTCTTACTTATTTATTCATCATCTTTGAACATTGACCTCTTTGCAAAATAAAGTTTTAATCATCAGAAATTTGAATTTATTAGTTTATTACAAAGCACCGAGTGCTTAGTGATTGCTCCAATCGCAAGCAATTCCCACCACTTTTATTTTCTTGAAATTTTATCCATTTTTCATCAAGTATCCATTAATATACTATATCAAATTGTTTTCTTCTGAATTTTTTTAGTATGGACTAATTTTAGATGTAAATTAGTGGCCCCTCTCCTAAAATTACCAATATTCATTCTTTTCCAATCATTCAACATCCTTTCTACTAGAAGCTATATGGTATCTTCCATGATCTAACCTTGTGCACCATCCATTGTTCTCTTTTAGAAGAATTGGAAAACGTTTTTGAGTTCACTCATGAACTCCATCAAGTAGTAGAAGACTATTGGCGTGTGTAATTTGAGTATATACTCATTGAAGTTGAGCTTGCTTGGGCTGCATTCGAGGCAAAACAGGAAGATGAATTGCCTTTTGAGATTGAGTTCAAGCCATAGTCTTCCTCTTCCCACTCTCATTTATTTTCTATCTGATTTTTATAAACTTATCATTTATTATCATATTATCTTGAATCGGTTATCACATATCCTATATCTTTCAAAACCACTTGATTGTTTAAAAGCGGATTAACATCCTTGTAAGTAATCTTGTTGACTTTTGGGGACTATCCTTTTCCAAGAAATCCACCATTTATCTTACTGATTATATTATATTTAGTGTTTGTGATTTGCGAGGCTTCTTAGTAGACATGATCTTGCACCAACCTTCCAAGGAGCGCAATATTGAGCATCTCATCCATCATCTATGGGTATCGCTAAACCCCACGTCCTCTAAGGTTAGTTTATTCCTATTTTATTACTCTGTTAATTCAAGTTGAAGAGGTTTGGAAAATGAAGAGGTAGGAATATTTCCAAACAATGTGATTGTACTTGAAGAATCGGGGTGTTTTAGTACATGTTGAGGGAAAACTTGTGAGATGAAAAACCTAAAGAAGATGGAAGAAATGTATAATTCGGGGGCTAGGCTGATTGATTCCTTTCATCATTCAAATTTTCATTAAACCATGGTATAAAGACTACGAAGAAAGAAAGAAAGTAAGTTATAGGATCAGTAGAGGAGTTTTCGAAAAGTATGAGAAAAATAGAATGATTTGCAAACTTATATTAGTTTAGATTAAGGTATTTATGTATATTGATGAATCTACAAAGCACGAATAGAGATGAGGATTTACATTGTTAATCAATTACATCCTAATGGTACCGTAGGTGACTATTTTGCACCAAAATGTGGTGCTACAAGTTTGAGATGATCATCAATGCAGGGGGAGCTTGTCTTGACATCCTTTTAGGTGTATCGGGTACCATGAAGGCTTGTATGAAAAATGAAGGATGATTTATAGGTTTACTTCAAAGGTAAGAATTTTTTTAATGCAAGTAAGTATGATCTCTTAGAAAGAAGGAAAAATTCACTAAAGAAGTGCTTTAGGATAGTGATGATTTTCTTAATTCATTCTCATGGTATAAAAACAAGCTATTTTGTGTTTTCAGTTAGAGAAGGATGGTATAAACCCAAGATAAGTTATAAGGTATGTCATGTTGTGTGTGGTTCTTAGATCAAGATGAAGTTTGGATAAGATGCATTGAAGGAGTGGTTTAGGGATAATGGTCCTAAAGGAGGTTTTCATAGCATAAGAGGTAGATTTTTGGTTTTAGCATGGAATAAACCAAGAAGAAGTTGTAGAACATAGATGAAGACAAATTTGGAGAGGTATTAGTTCGGGGGAGTTTTTTTCATGTATCGATCAAGTCCATGGATTATCATATACTGTTGTTGAAGTCAAAGAAGATAAGATACAGTCCAGGGTGAGTTATTTGCGTAAGTGTGTCTTGTGCATTGTTTCCATTGTGTTATATTGAGTGTTTTCATTTTCCATGTCTTTTCATAATTGTAGCCTTTTTCATAGATGTCAAAGGGGAGAGAAGCATCAGAAACATGGAAATGAGGTCATGCAGGAGTGTTTTGTCTTATGGTTACCATCAAAGTTTATGAAGATGATTTCCATCAATGACAAAGGGGGAGATTGTTGGCCATTGTGTCTTAATGTTTAATTTTATGTCAAAGCCATTGATGGAAAAGGGTGTCATGATGTCATATCAGTCTCCATGAGGTGTTAGTCAAATGTCAAACATGAAGGTTGATTGGTAGTGACAAGATTTTAGGAGTTGTCATGTTGTCTTAGCATGGTTCTAGCTTGCATAGTCATTGTATGAGATCTCTAGAGTTAGTTGAAGGTTTTCATGAGGTCACACATGGTCCTAGAGGTATGTTATAGGTGTTAATGAGTCTATAATGAGTCATCATGGTCAGTTCATATGTTGTTATGGGTTGTAGTAGTCTTTCTAGGCCTATTCCTAGTCCTGGAGCTTGTGGTTTGGTATGGTGACTTAAGTTATTGAGATATCATAGTAGCATCATGATGATGCGGTATATGACATATATAATGAGTTCCAGGTTAGTTATCGATGTTTGGTAGTGTTTCATGGTCCTTGGGAAGAAAAAAAGTGAAGATAAGCTAGGAAAGCACAAGTAAGTCACTATGGTTGGAGAGTTTTAGACATATTTGAGATAGATGGTGAGTATGGAAAGTTATAGGATGTTTTCATGATGCTTCATGACAAGTTTCATGTAAAAGTGAAGAAAATTTTGCAATTTATGGATTTTTTTCTAAAACCATGTTTTCTAGAGTGTGTTTTTGTGCTAAAAGTTGACCTTTTGATGCTCATTGTGAATTGTGTTATTTGTATGGGACCCAGAGGTTTTGCAATATGTTTTTAAATAAAATAATTTTTTGAAAAATAATGAGTTCATTTGATCATTTGGATTTTATGAAAAATCATTAAGAAGGTAAAGTGGTTTAAAACCCTAGTTAAACCCTATATTAAAAGTGATGGAGAAGATCTTCTTGGTAAGTTACCATAATGGATTCATTTTTTAGTATGAAGATTGGAGTTTATATAGGACTACTCCATATTTATATAAATGTATGATAGAGCTTGTGACAATATGTGGACCCCACTTTGAAACATGCATGATTATGAAGATCTTCATTTTGTGGAAAAGTTTCTCATTGAATGTTTAGATTAAATAAAAATTATTGGATCTTGGGAGCTTTACTAGATTGTCCATGATATTTTTAAGCCATGGTTGAAGTCTTAGAAGGAAAAGTGTTCTCTATTTATGAAGATTGGTCTTTGGGCCTAAAAGGACAATTTTGAGCAGATTTAGAGATTGACCTTGTTGAAGGCCTTTCATTTTGATTTGGAAGGAAATGTAAGATGTTATGGAAATTATATTTAGATAAATTTCCAATGATGTATGGTTTGTCTCTTTATTATGTATTTTTATATGTGAACCAACTTAGTTTGTGAAGAACAAGTTTGACTATTTTAGGAGAGGATTGCCTTGACTAAGAAAATTGATGTATAAGTCTCATGTTTTTGGTTTTTGATGCTTTATATATATTGGAGAGTGATGAGGGATGAATTTTTTTTAGTGAATGAATTTAGAGGTCTTGAAAGTGACAACAAGGGTGCAAACCAATTGAGTTTCCAAAACTACTTTATAGGTAGCTTAGTTTGGTGAAGAGGAAAGGAGGTGTGGTTTTCATTGATGGATGTTTCATGAGGTATAGAAAGTATGTATGTGTTCTACTAGTCAATGAATTTATAATGATTGGTTACATGGCATAGTTGAGGTGTTATTGAGTGATCATGAGCTTGTTAGGTAAATACTAGTTCTTGGAAGCGGTGTTTTGAGAAGAAATGAGCTTACTTGATAGAGTTATGAATAAAATGATTAGTGAAATGGAATTGTTTGAGAAAGTATGATGTTTTTATGTTATATTTGACATGTTTTAAGCATTTTGAGGCTTGATAAAGTATTGTGATGAGTTTTATAGGTCTTTGATGAGCCAGTGATGGGGTTTTGAGCCTATTTGGCTTGTTTGGTTGTCTTGGTGCATGGATGACCTACATGGGTCCATTTTATGAATTTTTATGAATTTTTTGTTATTTTTTTAAGTTTTATTTGTTGATATATTTGGTCTGGACTGACCTATGTTATGTTTTTGAGTTGAGAAGCATATAAATTTGTTTGGTTCAAATTTGAACTAGTTGTGCATAAAGGGAAAATGTGACCTAGGTGAGGAAGTGAAGGTGGATTAATGGAATCAAGAAACATATGAGGATGTGAGAATTTTTTTAAAGAATGTTAAAGAGAATATATGCAAGTGTTTGAATCAAAACCAGCTCATGAAAGATCAAGATAGAAGCGAGTTGAAGGAGAGAGAAGTTAAAGAGGGTTTGAAGGTGTGTGAGCTGAATTAGTGATCTCCATCAGTTGTGGCAGAAAACATATATCATATATCTTCATCTAAAGGTGGTTTAGTTAGTTATTTATCATCTTAATGGGTTGTAGCCTCCTTGTTGTGTTGGTGCTTCAGGGTAAGTGCATGGAAATGGGGGTCAAAAGTGGACACATTTGCATATGCTCAAAATTTGATAAAGTGATAAGAATGAGTACCATAGATATCGGAATCTAGTTTCTAAACTACTATTTTTTTTAAATTGTGGAGATTAAGAGGTTAAAATGTGGTGTGCACACAAAGTATGTCTATTTTTGTGTCAAAAAGATAAGAACCTATTGTGTGTGCGCTACCCCATTTTTTTGAGTTATATAAATTATTTTTCAAATCCCTTTGGTATAAAGTTAGCTAAGACCATGTGTGAGGTGCCACTAATTTTTCATAGTTTTGGATGAATATATAATTTTTTATTATTTTTCAAAGTGTACATATCTCAAAATTAAATATTTGTGTGTGCACCCCCATAAATTTGAGAAAAAAATCATTTTTTTGTTTTTTTAGTGTGTATAGAATGAGTTTAGAAAAAACCACTTTTAAAAAAAAAAAATGGATGAAAAAATAATAAATTTTGTACCAAAATGTATGCATAGGGTTTCATAAGAAAAGAAGGCACTAATAAAATTAATTAAGGATGAAAGCATTAAACTAATCAAATTTTAGAAAAAATTATATTTCACCAAGGTAAAATTGAGCTTGACATCGTAGTATAATTTTTTTAATATTATGCTTATAATGCATGAGATATCAGTGTGCACACGTGAAATTTGATGTTTTTCTGATCAAAAACGGGATTTATTCATGGATTACATAGTCCAAACCTTAGGTTTGGATATCCAAGGAAAATCCAAGCCTATGGATTGGGTATTTCAAACCCCAAGAAGATGAAATGCATGAGTGCGTTATAATGCGTTTGCATTTTTATTTGCTATGTGGTATATGTAGTTGTAGGAGGGATATATTTACTAAAATAAATGGTTCAAGTATAAGTTTTTCCTTTAAATTTAATAAATGAAAAATTTATACTTTAAATTTATTTTAGTAAATATAAGAAATTAGGATCACTCGTATCTTATGGAACTAGTCTCATAGCTCCATCAGTCATAGTTTAGAAGATGGTTTTTCATATTCTAATATGGTTAGTACATAGGTATTTTTCATGATTTCAGCATTCAGTCTAAATCTTTTAGGTTTTAAATTCTACAATCGATGTCTATTTTGAGAAAGAATATAGTCATTGTTTAGGTTTTGGGCCTTTTAGATTGTTTACTGACATTTGTAGGAGTGTTATATGTGTCAAAACTATATTTTATAAACCTCACAACTCCCAAAAGTAGCAACAATTTCTCGAATATATGGACTCATGCAATTTCTTATAACACATAATAAATCAAAACACATATGTAATTTTTATCGATTCAAATAATCAAGGGAATGGCCATCATGAGGTCTGTGAAGGATCTAAAACATCATCATAAAAATCACAAGGTCAGTGAAATATCTGAAACATCAAGCGCTTCATCGAGATTCAAATCATGAAGGGAATGATCATCAAGAGCATGATAAGAGAATCTCACCATGAGTGATGGTGGAAATCATCTTAGGAGCTAAAAAAATGCATATTGTTTAAGATTTTTATAAACACTTAATCAATGCTTGGTAATGAACACACATCTTACAAGTCATGGAGGTGGAATTTGTAGTGTTTTAGTATAATGTGGAGGTCAAGAACATGGAATTCATTCTCGAAACATTCCTCCAAGTTTCATTCAGGGATCAATCCTTCTATCATGAGGAGGAAACCTATCTCCATGAGGATCAATTGAGAAAGAGGGTGTGCAAACATCATAAGCATGTTTCCACTTAGGTGACATCTTGGGCAGGGAGGTGAATTATGAGATTAAGAAGAGACCATCATGTTCAAAGGTGAAAAGTGAGGCTCAATGAGTGAATTGATGATCATCATATCCTGACTCTACCATTATTTCCAAATCTCTTTGAGAAATAAATCAAAATGAGCTAGTCAGGCTAGTGAGGCATCCAAGACCATCATGTGTGAAGGATCAAGAAGTCACCTATTCTCATGAGAGGGATATGAGAAAGAAGTGTATGAGCATCCTAAATTTGATTCCATTCAAGGATGATTTTGAAACTGAAAGGTAAGAGGATGATATTCATATGGAGATGTTGTCATGTGTGAATTGAATAACCCAAAAATGTAAAACTTAAACCATGAAAACCAAGCCACAATGTGAAATCTTTCTCTCAAATCTTCTTGAATCCCTCTTTGGGCCCACCTGCCTCTTGTGTCATGATCACCTTATCCTTGAAGGTATTACTAATGCATTGGGTGAACATGTATAAGTTTGCAAAAAGGTTTAAAAAGGTCCATTATTCCATTCATTAAAGTGCAATAAAAGACTAATTCATTGGAAAGCCTAAAAAGGCCATTTTTGGTCATTTTGGAGCTATGTGCATCCTCTAGGAGGGTTATGAAAAAGTATTAAGTATCTAAAGGTGGTATTTGAAAGAATTGAAGGTGTTAGAATAATTTTAGGAATATTTAGGAAAGTTTTGATCATTCAAGGATAGTCTGTTCAACAACGGGCTTTCAGGTGCAAGGAATGAGCAGTTCAAATTGTGAACATTGAATTCTCCAACTTATTTCGGGAGCTCCATAAAGGGTTAGGATGAAAACAAGAAGGCACCATAAATATTGAATAATCATTTACATTTTGGAGTATCCATTTTTATCCAAAGAACCCAAAGATGATGCTAGCAATCATCTCATAATATCAATCAATACATACCTCCCAAGAGTGTTTCTATACACTTAATTAGTGCTTGTAATGATCTAATACATTTTGGATGTCGGAACATGTGATTCACCTTAAAGTTATAATTCCATGTGGATTAAATTGATCAAAAGGGTGTTCTCCGTAACGGTATTAGAGTCTTCTTCCCAATGGTGTCACGTAAAGAAGACTCCTAAGTTTTATAACCCAATTCTAGGTAGATTTATCTTCTAAGAATCCTTATCAGCTGAGATATTAATATTTTCTTGTTGAAACCCAAAAATAGGGTTTTAGATAACCTGATAGGGAGAAAATTCATATTTCTTATCATACACACCCTTCTTGACTCATTTACCTATTGAATAAGCTTTAGGAGGATTAAATTCAATTTTCTTATTTTATAATCCAAATCATGGATGCCTGATATGCTCCCAACATTAAGCTTTAGGTGAGAAAAATTGTGAGAGTTAACAAAACACAGTCAAGGTTGGAAGTAAATGCTAGATTTCATGAACTACCACTATATATTTGTAATGAAATTACTTAGATATATTTGAATATCAGCAGCAATAAAACACCAAGAACACCAAAATGTAGATAAATGATCACAATATGCAAGTATAAGCTATAGGACTAAGGGCATAGCAATATTCAATCCATTCCTCTTGATAGACATCAATATGTGCATCCTTCCAGTCATTGTGCATCCTTCCTCTGACTAGCCTACCTTTAGTTCAACCTTCACCTTGGCTCAGAGGAAATTCCTAATAAGGTTTTAAAGTTTTTTAGTGTGCAAGGATGATTACCCAAGGTGATAAATTAATTCAATGAGATTCAATGAAAGATATTTTCCTTCGAAGGCCTAAAAAGGACATTTTGGCCATTTTGCAACTAGTAAACACACTTTGGGAATGTTCAAGGAAATTATAAAGCATATGAGGGTGATTTTAAAGATAATTGAAGGTGTATGAAGTAATTTAGGAAATTTTAGGAAATAAAATATCATTCAGATCCATCTGTTCAACATTAAGTATTCAAGGTGTAGGGAATGAGATATTCAATGTTGAATTTTGTCTTCTATGGAAGATTACGGGAGTTCCTAAATGAGTTTAGAGGGAAAAAATATGCATCAAAATGTGTACTAGATACAATCTGATGCACTAATTAGTAGGAACTTGACAAGGTCATAACTTGAGCTTCGGGTGTCTATTTGAGTACATTTTTTTGAAACCACATGTTTCTATGAGAAGAATGTAGCAAAAACCCACCCTACCAATTGGGGCATGTTTCGGCACATTTTGGGCCCTAATTCCGCCCATCTTGAGGCCAAAAATAGGATTTAATTTGTTTAATTTTTCCTATTTTTGGGCATTAGTTAATTTTAATCTATTAGTTGCATTATGAGTTAGAAAGTTGGAAATTACTCTAATTTAGGAATGTAGAAGATGTGTGGAAATTTTTGTGCCCATACGAATAAGCATGTGAACTTACTAAGAATAGTAGGTTCTAGTAAACTGTTAAAAATAGTAATTTCCGCCACCTAGAGTAGATTTAGTCAAGTTAGTTAAATTTTCTTGGAAACTCGAGTTGGGAGTTGTTTTCCTATTTAGGAAACATTGTAATTCATTATTCAATAACAAAGAAGGAGATCTATTTTCTTTTAGAGTTCACATTATTTGTAGTATATCAAGTTTGTTCATAATTTGGCTACATTATTTGGTATCGAAGATGGTTTGAAGTCTTTAAAAAAGGAGGAAGAAGAAGAGGAAGAGGAAGAGGAGGTGGTATTACCTAGATGAATAGAAATATTCAAGATGTGCAGAGGCAAGTTTTTGCGCTTGTTGCAATGATAACCCATAGAGAAAATCAAGGTGGAGATGACACAAATGAAGAAGACATTTGTGAAGAGGAGGAAATGCAAGCACCACCATTAGCTTTTGAAGAAAGGATGCTTTGAGCATTAGAAGGAAAGAATGATGGGATAAGAGTTGATTTTTAGAGTATGGTGGTAGTCTAAAACTAGAGGAGTTGATAGACTAGTTGACTAGCATGGGGATTTTTTTTGAGTGGAAGGCTATGTCAGAAGAAAAGAAGGTAAAATTTGCATGCACGAAATTGAAAGGTCACGCTATGTTATGGTGGGATCACCTATAGAAAGAGTAGTCAAGAAAGGGGAAAGAAAGAATTAGGACATGGAGTAAAATGGAGAAGAAGCTGAAAGATAAATTTCTCCCTATGGATTATGCACAAACCCTTTACAGGAGGTTTCAGAATCTCAGATAGAACTTACAAACAGTGCAAGAATACACAGATGAGTTCTACAAGTTTTCCATTCATGTAGAGCATGAATAAATTGAGGAACAAATGGATGTAAGGTATGTAAATGGATTAAAATTTTCTATTCAAGATGAGATAAGTATGCATAGGATTAAGAGCATGGAGGATGCCTATCAATTAGCCTTAAAGGCCGAGGAAAAACAAAATCGTCAAAGTTTTAGGAGATCACCTAGAATGAATAGGGGGGCCTCATCTTCCTTTCGGGGATGAGATGGTTTTAGCCAAGGTAGGGAGAATCATCTCATGGATTGGAAAAGCAAGAGGATATGAGACAAGATTTCCAGAATCAACAAAGAGGTAGAGGATTTTCTAGGGGTAGAGGATATGTTGGCGATAGAGGATGGGAGGCTCCAAGAAGACCATTTATTTTTTACAGATGTGGTGAAGAAGGGCATCGGGATTTTTAATTCCTACATTCTTATACACATGAAAAGAGGCAAGGAGATGCTCCAAGAGTAAATCTTGTTGAATCTAAACAAGTAGAAGATGAACAAGACCTAGAAATTCCACTAGATGTTGGAGAAAATATGATGATCAAGAGGATGATGATTTCTCCAAGAAAGGAGATCAAGGGGGATGCATGGCTGTGTACAAATATTTTCAAAACAAGATGCACTTCAGAGGAAAGGTATGTAATGTTATTATTGATGGTGGTAGTTGTGAGAACATGGTTTCAAATGAGATGGTTGAGAAATTGGATCTACATTGTGAGAAGAATCCTAACCCTTACCATATTGCATGGTTTAAGAAGAGTAATGAAGTTCTTCATTGATAAGAGATGTTTAATAAGATTTTCTATTGGGAATAGTTATAAGGATGAGATTTGGTGTGATGTTATTCCTATGGATGCATGTCATATGCTACTAGGAAGACCATGGCAATTTGATAGAAAAGTTATTCATGATGGGGGAAATAATACTTATAATTTCTAGAAGGATGGCACAAAAATAGTTTTGCTACCTCTTAAGGAAGAGGGGAAGGCTGAAAATATGCTTTCTGCAAAGGAATTTGTGAAGGAGGCAAAGGAAACTAGGTTTTGTTATGCACTAGTCACAAATAAGGATGAACTTACAAGTGCACAAATACCAGTAGAAATAGTAGAATTAATAGAAGAATTTTCGATGTTATTCCTAATGAGCTATGAGATGATTACCACCCAAAAGAGATATTCAACACCATATTGATTTGATTCCAGGGTCTTCACTCCCAAATCAAGCGGCTTATAGGATGAGCCCAACATTGCATGTAGAATTGAATAAGCAAGTGGCAGAGCTCATGAAAAAGGGGGTAGTAAGGAGAGCATGAGTCCGTGTGCAACCCCAACTTTATTAACACCAAAGAAGGATGGAACATGGAGAATGTGCATGGATAGTAGAGTAATCAATAAAATTACAATCAAGTATAGGTTCCCAATACCTCACCTTGATGATATGATGGATGTTCTTGCTGGATCTAGGTATTTCACCAAGATTGATCTTCAAAGTGGTTATCATTAGATTCAGATCAGAGAAGGAGATGAGTGGAAAACAACATTCAAGATAGGAAATGGATTATATGAGTGGTTGGTGATGCCATTCAGGTTATCCAATGCACCTAGAACTTTTATGAGACTGATGAACACCATGCTATGAGAGTATAATGGTAAGTTTGTTGTGGTTTATTTTGATGATATATTGATCTTTAGTAAAACTAAAGAAGAACATTTGAGGCATCTAATGGTGGTATTTGAAGTGTTAAGGAAAGAGAAACTCTATGCAAATATGAAAAAGTGCACATTTATGCAAGAGATGTTGGTATTCTTGGGCTTTATTATTTCAGCAGATGGGGTATAGATGGGCTCGGAAAGATAAAGGCAATTATTGAATGGCCTACTCCATGGAATATAATAGAGGTAAGAAGATTTCATGGTTTAGCAACATTTTATAAAAAATTTATTAAAAATTTCAGTAGTATTATAACACCTATAAGAGATTGCACAAAAGGAAGGGAGTTTTTGTGGACAAAGGCAAGCTAGGATAGTTTTTAGTTCTTGAAGAAGAAGGTGATAGAGGCACCCATTTTGGCACTACCATATTTTGATAAAGTGTTTGAGGTTGATTTTGTGATGCCTCACATATGGGTATTGGTGTTGTTCTAAGTCAAGGTTGAAAGTCAATAGCTTTCTTTAGCGAGAAACTGAATGAGGTAAGAAAGAACTACTCTACTTATGATGTGGAATTTTATGCAATTGTACAAGCATTAAGGCATTGGAGGAATTACTTAGTGCTTAAGGAGTTTGTGTAATTTACAGCACCACATAGCCCTGAATTATGTGAATACCCAAAAGAAGTTGAATAATAGGCATGCAAAGTGGGTATCATTTTTGCATGGTTATATTTTTCTCTAAAACATAAATCCAAAAATAGTTCAAGTTGCATGAGATGCATTGAGTAGGCGTGTGAATTTGTTTACCACTATGGAAAATGAGGTGGTGGGTTTTGAAGCAATAAAGGGTATGTATTCTTCTGATTCTGATTTCAAGGATAATGTTGAAAGGTTAATTCATCCATTATCCAAAAATGCAGGAGATGTCCAGGATGAGTACATTTTAAAGGATGGCTACCTATTCAAGGGACGCCAACTATGTATTCATGTTGGGTGTATAAGAGAGAATATAGTGAAATAATTGCATAACAACATATTATTTTTGGTTGATAAGAAGATAGCATTTTGGTAAAGATAAGAATGTCGTAAGATATGTGGAGAGGCGTCAAATTTTCCTTGATAATATGCCATTGAAAGAGAATCTGAGTATGGATTTTGTTTTGACTAATGAGGTAATGGCTCAAAGATGAAAATAGATGTTATTTCACAAAAAACAAGTGATATGGCATAACAGAGAAGGTTCGTTTGCGGTGTTCCAAAACCATTACTTTTCCAAGTCTCAAAAGGCCTTTATGAAAAAATAACTCAACTACAGAGTTGTATATGCTCATTGTAGAGGTGGTAAATTAGAGTTTGGGAAACCTCTTAAAATCATTGGGTTGAAATAATGGGACTTAGATTACCACAAGAGGTATGGATTTTCCATTTTGGGATTAAAAAAACTCCATTTTAATTATGAGGTAATGACTGATAACAATTTTACCAAGCCAAGAACACAGTGTTCAAACACCATGATCAATGATAGGTTTTAAAACTAAGATCATTCATTTTATTGCCTAAAAAAATCAAGTGATGTGACAAGCATAACATAAAACCTTGCAGCAAAAAATGAGCATGATTTGTTTTTCAAAGAATTTTTCGTTCTGCATGGTGTTCCAAAACCATTACTTTAGATAGGTGACCTCAAATTTCCGGTTCTTCCTCCTAAGTCACTTAGGTGTATACCCAGGCGGACTTTATGGAAGAAATTAGATGAACTCTCCACCATCGGTTTGAGCTTTTGCCTGATGACATCATCCTCAGATACCATTGATGGAAAAATAGAGGTGGTAAAGCGGAGTTTGGGAAACCTCTTAAGATGCATCACCATAATAGTTTTAGAAAAACCTTTGAAATAAATGAGACTTATAATTACCACAAGCTACATTGAGAATGGGCCTTGCTCAAATATAATAACAATTCCAAAACCGGTAGATCCACCATAACTCATGAAAGTCTCCTCATTTTCGGTAAGATTATGATAGAACTAGACATCAAGGATCTAGTAATCCAAGATTTAGGAAAGAGCTGTTACTATTCAAGGAAAGAACTATACCTATCAACTAGATAATATCTCCTAATATCTATGGTAAATAAAAAGAAATCCACACACATAAGTGGGTGAGGATAATACAATAATGTACCTAGGTGAACATGAGCATTTGCCATCCAAACATGTTCGATTTGGTATAAGCAATTGATGATAGAGTCGGTGATGAGAAGTTTGCGAACATATACACCAATTGTAAGAACGGAAAAGTCAGTAGAATAGAATGATAAGTATAAGGAAATAATAGATGTGCATAGACGGAGAAAGGTATTTACAATTGGTGAGTTGGTTATGGTATATCTGCAGAAGGAAAGGTTTCCAAAAGGAACCTATAACAAGTTGAAGTACAAGAATATTGGACCACGGAAAATCGTGAAAAAATAAACGATAATGCTTATGAGGTAGAATTGCTAGGGAATTTTGATATTTCTCTAGTGTTTAATGTTTCAGATTTGTATTATTTTCATGGGGATGGTGTAGAAGGGGATGTTATTGATGAAGTAGTAGATTGGAGGTAGCAGTTTTGGTAAAAAGAAAGAAGAAGTGGATCAAATTCTAGATAAGAAAACAATGGACACGAGACATGGGAAATACAAAAAATATTTGGTACATTAGAAAGGACTGAACAAGAGTCCATAATTGGGTCATAGAGTGGGAGATTAAGAAGTTGGATGCAGATAAATGGAAGCAATTTGAAGAAGACAACTTGTAGGAGCTGCATTTTTTCAAGTAGGGGAGAATGATGCGCCAAAATTAGCAGGAACTTGACAAGGTCATAACTTGAGCTCTAGGTGTCCATTTAAGTCCATTTTTTTGAAACCACATGTTTTGATGAGGTGAATGTAATGGCAACCCACCCTACCAGTTGGGGTAAGTTTCACACATTTTCGGCCCTAAGTCCACCATCTTGAGGCCAAAAATTAGGATTTAAGTTGTAGTTCAGTCTTTTTCCTATTTTTGGGCATTAGTTAATTTTAGTCTATTAATTGCATTATGAGTTAGAAATTTGGAAATTCCTCTAATTTAGGAATGTAGAAGATACGTGGCAATTTTTTTCCCGTATTTAATAAGCATGCGAACTTACTAAGAATAGCAGTTTCTAGTAAGAACTGCTAAAAATAGTAATTTCGCCACCTAAAGTAGATTTAGTCAAGTTAGTTAGAGTTTGCTTGGAAACTCAAGTTGGGAGTTATTTCCTATTTAGGAAACATTGTAATTCATTATTCAATAACAAATAAAGGAGAACTATTTTCTTTTGGAGTTCACATTATTTGCAGTATATCAAGTTTGTTCATAATTTGGCTACATTACAATCACTTGGACAATGGGTGTAATCAAGAGAATCATGAGGTCTATGAAGGATCTGAAACATCTAGAACCTCATTGAAATTCAAGTCATCAAGGGAATGATAATCATGATCATGATGAGAAAGGATCACCATGAGTGGTGATGGTAGTCATCTTGATCTAAAAAATGGTGCATATCTCTTGATATTGTTTCTAAACAATTAATAAATACTTGGTGATGTGTTCACATATTGCAATTTAGGGAGTGGCTTTCATAGTTCTTAAATGCAGTTGAGTTCAATAATATGGATCTCACCCTCAAAATTCCTTAAAATCTCATTCAGGATCAATCCTTCCATATAGAGGAGGAAACCTATTTCCATGAGGAGTAATCGAGCGAAGATATGTCTAGATACTATAATCATGTTTCCACTCATGTGATATCTTGGTCAAGGAAGTGAATTGTGAATTTAAAAAGGGTGTCATCATGTTCAAAGGTGAAATGGGAAGCTCATGGAGTAAGTTGAGGATCATCATATCTTGACTTTGCCATCATGTTCAAACCTCTTCAAGGAACAAGCCAAGATGAGATAGTCAAGCTACCGAGGAATTCATGACCATCATGTGTGAAGGATCAATGCATCATCTATCTCCATGAGAGGCATATGAGAAAAGAGGTGTATGAGTATCCTAAAGTTGATTCCATCTAAGGAGAATTCTGGAGCTAGGAGGGGTAAGAGGATGATCTTCATATAGAGCACCATGTATGTAAGAATGATAAATTATCTGAGTTTCACTTGATTTCACTCACTTGGTAGTGTTCTTAAACACTCATTCAAACCTTGTAGTGTGATCACACTTCAAAGGAGGAAGGACATTACAACCACCTCATTTCAGTCTAACAGTGGCCACATGACAAGAATCTCATTCAATGATAAATCCTTCCATCTACATGGTGAATACCTATTTCAATAAGTGATAGATAATCAAAAAATGGTTTGAGCATCATGGAGTTGATTTTTGATCACTAGGGTTAATTATGGAGGCCTTGAAAAGTAAGAGAGTGATCCTCGCTCTTGCCTTGTAATTAGAAGAGAGCATCATGTTCCCATCACAATGTAGATCTCATAACAATGTTTCTAAACACTTAAGTCATCACTTGAGGTTTTAGAAACATGATTTCAACTCATGGTAACTCATTTTTACCACTTTTTCATGTTATAAGTTTTATCACTCAAAAACACAACCTGGGGTGTTAAGAAGGTGTTTTTAACTCACAAAATTTGGCCCCGTCCTCATGAGATCCTCACCCATGGTAAAAAATAGTCTATTTATGAAAGTACCCATTCCGAGAGGTACTTATCACCTATTCACCTATATTCACCTATCACCATGTGGTGACCATCTCTCTAGATATTACAAATTTAGGGCCATTTTTGTTTGGAACCAAAAGGGGAAGCTATATTATTTTGAAATTATTCATGAAAAATTCAAGTCTTAGAGAAAATAGATGTTACCAAAATGTATAGGATTCACATATCTTTATATTTCCTATTTTTTTCTCCTAACTCCTTACGAAGCTCCCAAAATCATCCAGAGAAGTCAGATTTCACCATTAGAGTGTTTGTTCCCTACACCTAGAAAACCCGTTGTTGAGAAGATTGTCCTTGAATGAGAAAACCTTTCCTAAATCTTCCTAAATTTCCTCCAACACTTCTAAAAGGCCCCAAAACCTAAACAATGACTATATTCTTTCCCAAAATAGACATCGATTGTAGAATTTAAACCCTAAAAGCTTTAGACCAATGCTCGAAATCCTAAAAAAATACCTATGTACCTTGACTCAAGTTAGAATATGAAAAACCATCTTCTAAACCATGATTGATGGAGTTGTGAGACTAGTTCCATAAGGTGCAAAGTGATCCTAATTCCTTATATTTAATAAAATAAATTTAAAGTATAAGAAATAATAAAGTATAAAGTTATAACATGCTCATGTTTTAGGCTTGTAATTACAATTCCTAATAATTCGTAATGTGATCAAATTTTCCTAAACATGCTCACATTTCACCCAAAATAAAATTTGTGTCCAGTTTTGGCCCCCATCTCCGTGCACTTTCAATTCACTAAATTAGGTATTGGTGCTCCTTGTAGGGTTGATTCTCTACTAAATTAGGGGTTGATGCTCCTTGTAAAGTTAGTGCTTCATGAAATGTCTTTGCTTTGTGTAATATAATCAGAGTTTCATGGGGTTTCTTCCCTTGAGGGTTTCCCACTTATATTTGGTGTCTTGTGTACTCTCTCTTGTGTTATAATCTTGTGAATGGTTAACACACATCTAATATGCTCATGTATGGTTATGTATGATGAATGGATAATTGAATAATGAATGCTAATACATGGTAAATGTAGTTAAAATTTTTTAGGACTGATTCACCCCAATCCATTATGCTTCCAACAACCTACTTTGCATTTGGGTCACTATAGTGAGTTAGGACTAGAGATATTCTTGTTGAGATTTCTCCTTCTCCACCCATAATGATTATCTCTCGGTGTTGTCTTTAGGGAGTATTATGCGTCAATTTTCACACACACACACACACACACACACACACACACACACACACACACACACACACACGGTAAGTATCTATAACTCTCTTTAGTATCTTATTTTATATGTGTATGTTTTATGTTGGTCATTCATTTCTATATATTAGAGTAAATGTGTGATTTATTTATTCTATTGCATTGTCTTATTATTATTATACCCATTGGCTTTATCCATCCGCTTTTTATCTCTTATTTTTAATCCTATTAGGATACATTTATTTATCTTAGTTTTAGTACTTGGAAACCTACATCTTCCTATGGTTAGGGTTAATATTGTCTAGATTTATGACACTAGAGCTCTTGAAGAACCTTTATATCTATGGAGTGTGTTCTGAATTAAATAGGATCACTATATTTGAGAACCCAAATGGGAATCTTTATATTACCATCATTTAGAAAGTTCCCAAAAACCAAAGGGCTTAATATTGTACATCTCGACATAAACATATGACATTCTTGACCAATTCATATGGTAATGGAAAAGATTCACTGAATGTAAAATATAAATTTACAAATGCTAGAAAGATGTCACACAACATAAAAACATAAAGTAGCATCAAGTAAGTCACAAATAAATAGAAAAAAATCAAGTGATGTAAAATTGAAACAAAGACTTACACCATTAAGACTTAATTTCATCATCCAAGGCCCATATATAATTTTTTTAAAAAAATGTGTGATAATGATTTTTTTACAATATTTAGTGCTACACAAACAAAAAAATATGCAAGTTTCGATGATTTTAGGAAAAATGTGACCCTTTTTTACCCTCTTTGGCCCCCCATTTCATCATCTTCAATGGAGTCAACAATTTTATTGAAATAATCATTAGCTTTGAACCCACTCTTTCAGTTTATTTTTCCAAGGCTTTAAATGAGAGGAAGCTTGTTATGAGAGTCCGAAAGATTGAGGTCATAAAATATTACATATTTATGGCTATAGGTGTGTCCATCAAATTTCTGAAATTATTTAAATATAAAAGAAATAAATGGAAGAGATAATAATTTTTATGAAGTTGATGACAAAATTATGGCTAGATGAGAGTGTCCCCACTCCTCTATCCTTAACCATGGGTATGAGTTTACAAAATCTTAATTCATTATATCACACTTGAGGGAATATTCAAGAAAAATTACTCCTACCTCTTTTCCTCCTAAACCATTTTATAAGAAATATAAAATGAACACCCCATTCTTTTTTCATGTCCATAGAATCATATATAGAGGAGTAAAAATTCAAAACGTGTTATGTTCTAAACCATCCTAACCTTATCCACTTTATTTGCTAGGAATATAAACATGCAATCCCCATGATTCCCTAGGGAAATCCTCTAACTTGATAGGAATATGTTGGTGACCCTATTCCCTTAGCCCAAGTATAGTCCTAAACAAAAACACCTCCTCTAAAATAGAATGAGGTGAAGTATACTAAGAATTTTTTTATTAAAATTTTGGAAGGATTTAATTATTGAGAGTAAAGGAAAATAAATTATTGTTAAGGAACATGATCATTTATATAGAGGATGAATCAAGAATTCCTCCACCATTCTTTGAGAAAGATGTTCTACTTCTTTGGAGGTTTATTATAATCCTACTCCAATTAATCCTAGGGTCCCCATGCGATGGAAAAGTGACATGCGAGGATGATAATCTCAAGTGACCTTACCCATGCACACCTCTCGAGGTCGTAACAAGACAACCGGTGGTTTATAATGCAGTGACTTAGATGAAGCCTCACTATGGGATTATGACCAATTTTCTATGATAGAAAAGCTACAAGCGAGGATGAGAATCGACAAGAAACTTTCCTATGGCTAACCATGGGAGGATCACTGACTAAGATCCTATGTAGTGTGATCTCCATGTACACAAATGACAAAGGGGAGATTTAGAGGCTATGAGCAGGTAGCGTAAATTCCTTAGTGGTTTATCTTCCTAACTAGAATTTCAGTGTTAATCTAGTTATGAAGTCTCCGAATTAACTTAAAATAAAATAACAATTTATACTATTGCTGAAAGGAAACTAATCTAAATCATATGAATATACGATTGAAACATTATAATTACAAGCAAAGATTAAACTACTTTTATACTAAAACTAAACAAAAGATAACCCGGTGTGGTTATTCACCAACCATGTGTGAATCTAAATAAAAGATAGCTAATTAAATTAATTGAAAACCTTCAATCCTACTCCATCGAAGTGAGGAACAAATCATAGTTTCTCGAGGAAAATATCATTCCCACAACTTCCCACGCAATATTGAAAGCAAGCTTAACTAAAATAAAATGATTCGCTACTCTATTTGATAATAACTTTGAAAATTCAAACCTAGAGTTTAATGAGCAAGAGGAAAATCCAGCTTTGTTGTAGCTTGTCCCTCGTAGTGATCTCTTCATTCTTGCGTGTTCTCGTGAATCCGAAAGAGTAGGAGTATAGAGAAGACAAATGAAGATGAAGGCATCGGGAGGGTAGTCTTTTTGAAGTAAAATGGCACAAAGCACAAGTAGGAGAGGGATGGCCAAGTGAATCCAATTGCTTGGCCTATGTGATTCCTAGCAGGTCACCTTGCAAAATGATGAAACAAAATGATAAACAACAAGTGCTCAAACAATGAGTAATAAGCAGCTTAGAGAAATACAACGAAGTACAAGTAGGAGAGGATGGCGCAAGAAGAAATAAGCTTGGCTTATACGATTCTAGCAGGATCATTGTCGGTGTACAAAGTGAGGCATAACTAAATATTCAAAAAAGAATTCTAATCCATGCTAAAGATAAAATGATTCATAAAATAAATCTAGGGTCGAGTATTGAAGACCAAGCTCAAGAATGAAGACTCTGCACAAAGAACCAAGACCATTTACTTGTAAACAAGCTACATATTTATAGCATTTGCAATGACTAGAAGGCAAGTTCAATTTGAAATCTCCCACCATTAAGCAAAGATAAATCATTGTTCAAAGTTAGCTAAAACATAAATACAAGCTTTAGTGGTTGAGAAATGTGGGTGAAAATTGAATTTTTACACTACCGCGATCGTTAGAGCATTCCTCGAAAGCCTGCCTATACAACATGAGAGCTTGCCTTTATTTTGTGGCAACGGTTATAGACCGCCGCCCGGCTCAGGTAGGGTTATTTTTTTGACCGCCGTCCCTAGCTCAGGATGAATGGAGACTTGCCGCCCCAGGAGGCGGTCCCAGAATAACTAACAAAAAAACAAGGAAAAAGAGAGAAAAGGATAGGACAAAACATGTAGAGGCTAGGGGAAGGATTTTTGGGATGCAAATGTATATCAATGAGCTTTCTAGATTCCGAACACCTTGCGAATAGATCTTAATCATCATTGGGGTTTCCTTTAGTAACCAATTTAGTTTGTAAATGTACAGACCATCTAAATTTTGGGTACGTCTTCTCATATTGACCTTGGTATGGTGGGTGAACTTATTATTTCTATAGACACTCACAAAACATCCTCAAGAATGTTGTGGGTGAAATTTCTATCCCAATTACAATTCCTTATGTTCACCGTATGCATGAGAAGGAGAAAACTTTCAAAAATGACTATGAGGTCAAGGATGATAAATGAGGTAATTTTACATTGAATTATTCCAAATCAAAGAAAACATAAAATACATTAATAACAAACATGTAAATGGAGAAGGAAAAGCTTATCACTAAACTTTTGATAAAATTGTGGAAGAAGGTGGAGAACAACTGATAAAGATAAAATAAGGAAACATAAGAACATTGAGAAATATAATTAGTGTTTTTTAAAGCCTTGGAAAAAAGCATAAAGTTATGAAGGATGAGTTAGAAGCCGTTGTTAACCCTAATAATATTTCTGCACAATAGATTTTGTGATGACCTTTTCCAACCGACATTTTCCTCTGCAAAGCCTTATCTATTATACTATTTATCATTAGTTGTTTCATGCACACTTGTACCTGTTTTTTTCTATTTATGTCTCTTTTATCATTATAAGGTAGGGTGACCCTGTCAAAACCCCCATTTCTACCTTTTCAAATTTAAGAAATCATAGTTAGGTAAGAAATCTAAAACTAATGTTCAATTAAATTTTATGAATAAATACAATAACATTCAAATATGATAAAACATGTAAATGCAATAAAGAAAGATTATTCAAATAAGAATGTAGCATTTTAATACATTAATACACAAAAATATAGATTAAACTATTATTTTTGGATGTGTTTCATGTGTTATTGATATAGAATTAGGAATAGATTTTAATTGGGATATAATATTTTTCTTAGCATCGATTGGACATGGGTGACATGCACTACTATCCTATTTGACACTAGTGTTTGGTGCTAATTTTTAACTTCTAGTCAAATTTTTTTATCTAAATATAGATCCTTCCTCCTCTTTTACCATTTCCATCTAATCTTTACACATGCACCTCTAATTATGAAAACTTCATTTCTTTTGCACTCATACCCTAACCATATAAATAGTTAAATAAATGTTTTTAACGGTGGAATTAGATTTTCCTTGGTGGTTAACCCCTTATTAATTCTCGACCAAGCATTGGAGTACATTTCACAATTGAGGATGCCAAAATCTATGTAGTTCTCTTAGTGTTCATGCAAGTGTGAATATAATCCCAAAATTAATCGCCTCTATGTCTCAATAAAAATAGTCATAATGTAAGTTGGAAATATAATTTGTTATAATGTAAGTTGTTTAGTTTATTTGGAACAACTTACGTAGATTCATGTTTAGAGCAAATTGTGTGAGATATTTTTGGAACCAGTATTTTGAGAAAACTCCTTAATTAAAGGTTCTCATCTTCATATATGTAATGTGTTCTATGAAATAAATAATGAAGTATTAGATTGAGAGTGAAAATTTTGAACCAAATTATCATTTGGTATCAAAGTGGAGAAATTCAAATGGAATTTCAATAAGTGAAAAAAAAAGGAGACATAATCATAGTTCCTTTTATTTTCAGTCTATGTGAGAGATTAACAAGTCATAGAATTTTAGATTTGATAAAAGTACTTTTTAGCCAATGTTTAATACTTTTGTACTAATTAATTTTTTTGTATTTTTGTCCACTATTCATGATATAAGTGCAAACTCTGCATATATATAACAATCAAAACTGTGTGCATGTGAATTTGATTTTGTAATTCAAGATATCTATCCATGGCCATTAATTTTATAATTTTTTAATAAATTTATTGTGTAAATTAATCACTCCAAAAGAACCTGTTGCGAAATTCACCCTACTTACATAAGACTTCAAAATTTACATAAGCATGCCTACATATTTGGTCGTCCAATGCCAATAATTCACCATCTCGTATTTATATTCCATTTGAATTAAAACAACTAGTCTTCTCTGTGACAATTATATATTATTCACTGTTACAAGATGCCAATTTTGGATGCCAACGTGTGTGTTTACAATATGATTTAATCCTCAAGTTTATTTACATAATAGTTTTTCTTGACCTTCCATATGTGCAATAATTTCATATGTATGAAGGAATATATAAATATGAATTTTAAGTAGATACAAGTAATCTTTTCCAAGTAATATTTAATCCTTTTGTGGCAAAGTGATACAAGTAATCTTTTCCAATTGTTTCCTTATCTATCATCATTAATGATAAACATGTAGTTTTGTTCATGTTACACTCTGCATAGTATTCTCATTTTTGTACTCAATAATCATCATGTTTTCAACAGTTGAGATTTAGGCCAAGTTTCATGTGGAGGCCATGTCGATAAACTATGGAGGAAGGGATATAGAGATCTGTAAAGGTATTGTATCGTGAAATTTTAAATGAAATGCATGGGACATATATACACTAATATCCATATGTAGAGTGATAGCTATTAGGTTTATTAGTATTATTGTTTTTCATATATTGTGTAAGTCAATAGCTTTTCCTATTATTTGCAGGTTGCGATTGTCTTTTGAGTCTTTTGGAATAGGTTGTCAATTTTATACAGTTTAAAAACTAATCATGTTTTAAATTTTATTTATTATAAAGTTTTGAATTTAGTTAATGGAATATTATTCCAATGGTAAACTACAGTTTTAGTTTAGGTAAATTTTAAAATGAGTCAATAGTTTTGACTAGTCTCACATTGTTCAAGTTTTCCATGTCAACTTAATTGTGTTATTTGGACCTAAGTATCCTCTTAAATAGTCAATATAGAGCACATTCATATTATAAGTATCTATATTCTAGAATCATTTTTGGTTATTTTAAATAAAGATTCGTGTTATCAAAAGTACGTTTCGTCATTTTCTAAAAGTGTCAACTATTTTTTTGTAAATTGGATGCATTTTTGGTGTAAATCAACATCTAAGTTATTTCAAATTGTGGGTGAGTTATAAAAATATAATGTGGTAATAATTGAATTTTAACATCCAACCAACTAATTAAGTATTGGTCAATTGGAGGATAGAGGTAATGGATGCTAGAGTAAATTCAACGTCCTCTCACAAGATGATAGTGATAAGGCCACACAATGTAGTTGTAGTGAATAAAGTATGGAGAACAACTATCTTTGAGACTAGAATCCCATGTTAGGTTGTGGAGCTCTGTTTCATGTGTGAAAGTGTTGAAGAATGTACACTAAGAAGAGTACTATACACTTTCCACAGTTGTCTCTCCGACGTTGAAAAACATGCCCGATATACCAGAAACATTCTTTTCTCATATGGGCGGGATTTTTGACCCATAGGTTTATGGGACGGTTTTGGCCCATGGTTTTGTAAAACTTCTTAAGTAGTTGTCTACTTATGTGGTTTTGTGCATATGGTAGGGTTGATGTAACATTGCAGATGTGTCTGAATTTGGGGGTGAATTCTATAGAGTTTGTTGAGCATAGCTCCAAATGATCACGTGTATTATATTGAGAGAGCGGTGGCTTGTAATAAAATCGAGCAAGTGATTCTTGGCGAGACGTAGCCCAAATTGGGTGAACCATGTTAAATACTATCTCTTTGTATTGTTATTTTATTATTTTGTACTTTTATTTCAGATCTGTAGTATTTTCTACATATTAGTTTCTCTTATTGCGATTATGTGAGGGATTATTCTACATATTTTATCCCTTATTTCCTAACAATTGGTATCAAAGCCTGGTTTGGTTTTCTGAAGTGTTGAATCGTAGGGAAAGTTTTAGCTTGAGTGGGAGCTATGGTAGATGATGGAAGATTAAGGGTTGATAAATTCAACGGGCAAAATTTTAGTCTTTGGAAGATGCAGATGGAAGATTACCTTTATCAAAAGGATCTTTATATTCCGATGTCTGAGAAGGTGAACAAACCCTTGAGCATGACAAATGTGGAATGGGATTTGCTAGATAAGAAGGAACTTGGGACAATCCGGCTGTGTCTTACATCTTCGGTATTATTTAATGTTTCAAAGGAAAAGACTACAAAAGAACTGATGGATGCATTAGGGAAGTTGTATGAAAAACCCTCTTCCTCTAACAAGATATTTTTAATGAAAAATTTGTTTAATATGAAGATGTATGAGAATGGTTTAGTAGTAGATCATTTAAATGATTTTAATACGGTTGTAAATATGCTAGCTTTGGTTACAATAGAATTTGATGAAGAAGTTAGGGCTTTATTAATTATGTTCTCTTTACTCCGAGAGTTAGAATAGTTTGGTAATGGCGGTAAGTAAATCAGTTCTAGATAACTCAAAGTTGAAGTTTGAGGATGTTATAGGGGTGATTCTAAGCAAGGAAATGCAAAGAAAAAGCTCTGGGAAATCTTCTACTTCAGGGAATGCTTTGACAGTGGAAACTAGAGGGAGACATAAGAATAGAGGAAGCCATGAAAATCAAAGGATCGGGCAAGGTCAAAATCTAAAAGTAAGATAATATGTTGGCACTATGGAAAGTCTGGGCATGCAAATAAGGACTGTTGGAATCTTTGAGATAAGAAGAAACAATGGGAAGAAAACAAGGAGGAAAATGTGGCAATAGGTAATGTATGTCAAGATGCTTTGATTCTTTCTTTGCACAATATTGTTGAATCTTGGGTTTTAGATTCGGGGCTTCTTTCCATGCTACTCCACATAGGCATTATTTTGTTGATTATGTTCAAGGGGATTTTGGGCATGTTTTTCTTGGTGATGATGAGCCTTGCAGTATAGTTGGAAAAGGTTCTATTTGGGTTAAGATGCAGAATGGGAATACATGGCTATTGAAGGATGTTAGACATGTGCCTACTTTAAAATGAAATTTGATATCGGCGGGCCAATTGGGAAGTGATGGTTGTACTGTGATATTTACAAATGAACTCTTGGAAGGTTACCAAGGGTGCTCTTGTGATGGCAAGAGGTAAGAAGGTTGGAATCTTGTATTTAACTACTTATAGCACTAATGTTTGTAATCGTGTGGCTTGATAGATACAACATTGTGGCACTATAGGCTCAACCATATGAGCCATAAGGGCATGGAAATCATAAAGAAGGATTTACCTCGGATATACATAAACATGTTTGGAGTTTTTGAGGACTGCATATATGGGAAACAAAAGCGAGTAAGGTTTCTCAAGGTTGGACCTATAAAGAAAGAGAGTAAGTTAGAGTTGGTGCATTCTAATGTGTGGTGGTTGGCTCATGTATCATCTCTTGGGGGTTCAAGTTATTATGTTACTTTTATTGATGATGTAACAACGAAAGTTTGAGTTTATTGTATTAGAAACAAATCTGATGTATTTGGTACTTTTTTAAATGGAAAGCCTTGGTAGAGTATGAAATAGGTCTTAAGCTAAAATGTCCCAAGTCAAATAATGGAGGGGAGTATTGCAACAATGGATTTGATGATTACTGTTCTAAGAATGGAATCCGCAGGGAAAAGATGGTTCTAGGAACTTTGCAGCAAAATGGGATGTCGAAAAGGATGAAAAAAATAATGGGATGTGCTAGGAGCATGAGGTTACAAGGACTCCTCTTTCTTTTTGAGTAAAGCGGTGAACACAGATGTGTACTTGATAAATAGAGGACCCTCAAGTGCCTTGGATGGAGGCATATCTAAGGAGGCTTGGTATGGTAGGAAAGTTGATTATTCATTTCTTAGAGTCTTTGGATGTGAGGTGTTTTCCATATAGAAAAGAATGATAGGACCAAACTAGAAGTTAAATAAGAAAAATGTACTTTCATTGGTTATTATGGTGATGACTTTGGATATAAATGTTGGAGTATTAAGGAAAATAAAATCATTCAATCTAGGGATGTAGTATTTAATGAGAAAGTCATGTATAAGTAGTAGTTGTAGGAAAACAAGGAAAATCCAAGAAAGAATATGTAGTAGGTAGAGAATTTTCTAGATGGGAAAGTGACAAATGAGTCGGCTTAAGGAACCTCATCAACAGAATCCCAAACTCCTATATTGAGGAGGTCTTCTAGGGTAAGAAGAGAACTTGAACACTTTTCTGCTTCTCTTTATTATTTATTATTCACCGATGTTGAAGAGCCGAGAGAACTTTGATGAAGCAATGTAGGTAAATGTCAGGAAGAAGTGGGAGCAAGCCATGGATGAGGAGCATCAAGCTCTCATAGAGAACCAAACATGGGATTTGGTGAAGCTACCCGAAGGAAAAAGAGCATTACAGAACAAGTGGGTGTACAAAGTCAAAGAGGAAGAAGGAAATAAAAGATACAAGGCCCAGTTGGTGGTCAAGGGGTTTGCACAGAAAAAAGGTATAGATTTTGATAAGATTTTTTCTCCTGTAGTAAAAATGACTTCTATTAGAATTGTTCTTGGAATAGTTGCAGTAGAAGACTTGCACTTAGAGAAGCTTGATGTAAAGAATGCATTTCTCCATGGTGATTTGGAGGAGGATCTATATATGCAACAACCAAAGGGCTATGAGGTCAAAGGTAAAGAGGAGATGGTGTGCAAACTGAAGAAGAGATTGTATGGCTTGAAACAAGATCCACGTCAATGGTATAATAAATTTGATAGCTTCATGATGGAGCAAGGTTATATTAGATGTCATTCGACCATTGCATGTATATATAGAAATTTGAGGATGGCTACTATATTATCCTATGTCTCAGTATGTGGATGACATGTTGGTTGTAGGTAAAAACATGCAGAAATAAAAACACTCAATAAGTAGCTAAGTAAATCCTTTTCTATGAAGGATTTGGGGGCAGCCAAACAAATCTTTGGTTTGAGGATATCTCGGGATAGAAAGGAAAATAATATTTCTTTATTCAGAAGAGTACATTAAGAAGCTCTTGGAGAGGTTTAATATACAAGATGTTAAACCGGTTAGGAATCCTTTGGTAGGCCATTTCAAGTTATCAAAGGAGCAATGTCCCAAGACAAAGCAAGAGAGAAACTAGATGTCAAAAGTACCTTACTCATCAACGGTTAGTTGGCGGTTTAATGTATTCTATGGTATGCACTGAGCCCGATATTTCCCATGCATTGGGAGCGGTGAGTATATTTATGTGTAATCCAGGTAGAGATCATTGGCAGACAATAAAGTGGATCCTTTGGTATTTGAGAGGGACCATGGGGACAATTTTGTGCTACAATGGATCAGACACCACTTTGTGTGGTTATGTAGATTTAGATATGGTTGGAGATGTAGACAACAGGAGGAGCATGACATGTTATATTTACAGTGTAGGTGGGACAACAGTGAGCTAGATTTCACGACTACGTGTCGGGGATTTGTCAACCACAGAGGAAATGTAAAGAGATGATTTGGCTACAAATATTTCTTAAGGAGTTGGGACATAAGCGGGAGGAATGGAAGCTACATAGTGATAGTCTTAGTGTTATATACCTAGCTAAGAACTCTACTTTCCACTCTAGGAAAAAAATATATACAACTTAGGTACCATGTCATCAGGACAACTTTGGAGGAAGAGAAGTTGAAGTTGGAGAAGATTCATACCATTCAGAATCCTGTAGACATGATGAACAAGGTGGTCACAAGGAAAAATTGAAGTTGTGTTCATCTTTGGTTGGTCTTCACGGAAACTAGTGAAGGGTTGAGAAGCTTGCTCAGAGGAAAAATAGTCTCCAAGTGGGATATTGTTAGGTTGTGGAGCCTGTTTTCATGTGTGAAAGTGTTGAAGAATGTACACTAAGAGTAATGTACACTTTCCACAGTTGTCTCGCCAAGGTTCGAGGCACAACCCCGATAATTTTTTTCCTTAAAAACATGCATGATATACCGAAACGTGATTTTCTCATATGGGTGGGATTTTTGACCCATAGGTTTATGGGATAGTTTTGGCCCATGGTTTTAATACCCACGGTTTTGTAAAACTTCTTAAGCAGTTGTCTACTTATGTGGTTTTGTGCATATGGTAGGGTTGATGTAACATTGCAAATGTGTCTAAATTTGGGTGTGAATTCTGTAGAGTTTGTTGAGCATAGCTCCAAATAGATCTGGGTATTGTATTGAGAGAGTGGTGGCTTGTAATAAATATGAGCAAGTTATTCTTGGTGGACGTAGCCCAAATTGGGTGAACCACATTAAATACTATCTTTGTGTTGTTCTTTTATTATTCTACACTTTTATTTCAGATCTGTAATATTTTCTGCATATTAGTTTCTACTATTGTGATTCTATGAGGGATTATTCTACATATTTTATCCCTTATTTCATAACAATAAGTAGTGGTCAATTGGAGGATAGAGGCAAAGGATTCTAGAGTAAATTCAACATCCTCTCGCACGATGATAGCGATAAGGCCACATAATGTAGTGGTTGTGAATAAAGTATGGAGAATAGCTATGCCGAGACAAGAATTCAGCAATAGTGGAAATTAGTTATGTCATGCATGATTGAATAATAGAGATCAAGAGAAGTGGCTAGATAAGGTCACGAGGAGTTAGTCCTCATTTTTTGTTTTTCATGTTTTTAGGTTGTGTTATTAAGAATAAGATCGAGGTACATTCTTGTTCAATTTTTTTATTAGTGAGAATAATTCTCATGTAAACCCCTAATGAAATAATATAGTAGGAAAGGTAAAGAACATTGTATTGTAACATTACGATACTAAAATATGATGAACATATATGTGTGTCCTTGTTCATACCTAGGTTAGTGTTTATCTTATGATAACCATTAGTGAATGTTGAATGGATGCAAAATTCTTATTTGTAGCTCTCACATTGGTTTGTGTAGATGAATTCCTAGTGATGTATGGCAAAGATTTTTTTTACCTTCATTTTGAGTTATGGAACAAAGTTTTGAGCAAGTATAGGTATCATGTTGCAAAATAAGTGTAATGGTTTTCCTACCATGTTCACACTATGTGAGGAATGTTCGAGTCAACTAGTGTTTCACATCGGTAGTGAGTAAATTAATTATGTGAGGTTACAACACACACACACAAACAAAATGTGTTCTATGGAAATAAAAAAGAAGAAGTATGACTTTGAGAGTTTAAATTGTGAACCAAATCATCATCTTGATTCACTTTTTACATTTCTCTATGATATAATGTCTCAACAAGTCCAACCTAGAATGGAGAATCAAGATAAACCTAAGAAATTTGACCATTAATAATAAGAGGACACTACTTTGCCCAAAATATAGCCATCATCATTTGGAACTAGTGTCCTATATGATGGTAGTGTTTAAAGGAAAAAAGCTAAAATGAAATTACTAAGAGATGACTAGTAGGAGATAATATATGTTTATAATAATTAAGAATAGTCCTATAATTTTTGAGTAGATAAGTGAGAGAATGAGGAGTATTTACAATACTTAGGAGATGTAATGATAACAAATTTATGTCAAAGTGGTCCGTAATCAAGGATTGTGTTTGGATATAATCAAATGCACAAAGAAAAACCTATGTGGAGTGGTGAAATCTAAAAAAACTCAATGAAGAAGCTTGTATTTAACAAAACAAGAAAATGTTCGTTGATGCATAAAATCATCATAAAACATGTGCATGGATAAGTTCATGGAAATGGGGGACCAAAAGGGGGTCAAAAGTTGTCATTTTTCCCTCAAATCAACAAAAATTGAAATTCTACTAATAATTTAACATGCACATGATCAACATTTGACAATGTGATAAGAAAAATAATTGTAGTGATTTAAATCTAATTTTTAAACTACTAAGTTTTTTTTTGAAAATGATAGAGATTAAGAAGGTCAAATGTGGAGGGAACACAAAGTGTGCCTATTTTTGTGTTAAAAAGATATCACAAAGTTGTGTGTGCACCCCCATTTTTAAGTTTCGTAAACTATTTTAAAAATCCCTTTGGTATAAAGTTAGCTAAGACCATGTATGAGGTTCCACTAATTTTCATATTTTTTGGATAAATCTATAATGTTTTACTAATTTTCAAAGTGAACACATCCTAAAAATGAAATATTTGTGTGTACACCCCCTAATTTTGAGAAAAATAGTTAAAAATCAAAATTTTGAATGTGTGTAGAATGGAGTTTAGATCAAGACTTTTTCTAAATTTGGATGAGAAAATCATAAATTATCTATAAAAAATGATACATGTGTTTTAGAAAAAAAAAGAAGGCACTAGTAAAAGAAATTAAGGATGAAAATCTTAAACTAATTAGATTTTAGAAAGAAATACATTGGCATAAATGTAAAATATATTTTGACGTCATAGTCATGTTTTTTTGAAATAATGTCTCATACCACATGAGAAATTGGGGTATATACTTGATATTGTTATGCTTTTCTAATAAAAATAGATTTATTTATGAATTACATAGTCTAAACCTTTGGCTTAGATATCCAAGCCAAAGAAAAAGGACATACTCGCGTTATAATGCACTCATGTTTTGTTTTTTTAGTAAAAATTCATATTTACACAGTAAAAAATAAACCCATGTTATAAATATCATAATGTGAGCATGTCATGGCTTAGAAATGCCAATCCATAACATGAGCACATTAGAACACATCCAAACCATAACGCGCTCACGTTATGTGAAAAATGGCCAAAAAGGATTTTGTCTACTTTCTCATCACTCATCTCCATGCACATGCCTTCATAAGAGGTTACATTATATAGTGATACATTAGGTCACCCAACAAGGTAATTAACTCAACTCACAATTATAAAATTGACTTAAAGTAAATTTTCCCTAATGACCTATGATAAACCTAAAAAGATAATTACATCATGTAGGAAAACCAAATAGTGGGAAAAATCCTACAAAAACACCCTTAAGTGTAGATTAGGTGGGTAGAAAAGGAGTGGGTCCTGGAAATAAGGCTTGATGAGGTACCAACGTATAATGTAAAATATATCATAAAGTGGAGAAAATGAGAAAACCTAGTGGGAAAAAAATCCCCAAAAGAGAGACAAGAAAATAAGGTGGTACTATAAATCCCCACTCAAAGCTAAAACTTCTTTTAACCACAGATATCATGAAAAGGAGCCTTTCTAAGTGATCAGGTGGATTAAAAGTAAAATTAGTGAAGAGTGCACCAAATTTTACAAATCTAGGAATTACATTCCAAGACATAACAACATTACTTTTTGGACATAAGGAATTTTAGGAAAACACTGATATATTTATTGAGAGGTATAAATATAATAATTATATGTAGTGAAGAGTGGATAACCATGGAAAAATGAATGAATTTTCTAAGTGTCTAATGGATCTTGAGCCAAGGTGTGGCTCCTATACAAGAAACAATACTCCTCATACAAAGTAGTGTAGAAAATCAAATTTGGAAATCTATCCTTCGATAATGTTGTTCTTGATATTTCCCACTTGCATGCATAAGTACATTCTCCTTATTCTTTCTTAAGATACCTTGATATCTATTTGATTACTTTCTTATCTTTGCATACCTCTATGTCATCAGTTCCTAAGGTTTAATAGCATAAAATGCATCTAAATACATATATCCTTTGACCTAGAAACCCAAAATATGTTTTTATCCCTCTTTTCCAACACCATAGGTTTTTGTGAATATTGAGACATGTAAATCCTAACCCTATTGTACTTTTTGTGACCAACATGTTTCGCCCAAAATATCAATTTCATTGTGCTCATATGGACTAATATTCCCTCTTGGATTTCAATGTAAAATAACCATTAGAATCTTATATAAGACATTCAATCATACCTAATTTAGGGTCTTGACACTCTATGTTCTCCTCATGTTAAAATAATCACTAATGGTACTTAGTACTCCCAAAAATAAATTAACTAATGCAAATTGATTAGAACAACACCCTCTATAGGCTTGAAGTCTCTTACTAGGTATAGGATTTTCCATCTTCTCTCTACAAGCAAGCAAAGTGATCTTTCTCAAGTATTTGAGAAAGTGTGAAACTCAAGAAAGGCATTGTCAAAGAAAAATCATCAAGTTATGATTGCACTATGTAGATACCACATTATAAGAGAATTACATGCAATTTGAAACCTCTTTGGAGTGGTAACAACATTTGAAGTGCACAAGGGTGCCCATAACCCACCTAACTTTTTTTTTTTCATAGGAAATTCATCTTCAACTACAAGGGTTTGAGGTTTTTAAAGATTAAACCATGAGGATCAAATAGAAACCATGTACACATTAACATTGTTGCACTCCAACATAATAAAAAAGAATTAATCACAACAATATTCATCCATAAAAACAAGTCTACTAATTCTCATAGATCACTATAAAAGAGTACAAATAGGAGTGTTGTGTAATACCCAATGCAAGACTCATCATACCTCCTCAAGAGAGACAAGTGTTACGATCCAAAAAGTAACTCCTGTATGACGCAATAATGTATATGCAAGATTCTATGACAGAAATTTTTGTATAACTCCTATGACACATAATGACCTATGGATTCACCTAAGTAAGATGAATCACCATGTGTGATGTGTAAAATACCTCGTAGATGACAAGGAAAATATAATACCTCAAACCAACACCCCCTTCATCGAAGATGAGGTAGATACGTGGCAAGAAAAAAAAAGAAAGAGGAATCCCCTAGACAACTAAGAAAGATGTGTCATATGGGTCTTGATAACTAAAGGTATGATAAGGCACTCATGTGCAAAATTTAAATATTTCTAGAAGAAAGGAAGAGGAGTAGAAACTCAAAAGAAGATGATAAATTGTAGAATACCTCACCCCAAGAAGAGAGTGCAAGTGAAGAAACTTGGATTCAGTGAAGGGTTTGGTAAAGATGTATGCGATTTGATCGGAAGTCTTACAATATTACAAGTTGATGATATCTCCATGGATAAAATACCATATGAAATGCATGCGGATATCAATATGATTTTTCCTCTAATGATGAAATAAATTTCATAAAATTAAAATGGTGCTCATGTTGTCACAATAGATAGATGATAGTATGCCATTGAAAGTGAAAACCAAACTTTTTTAGAATCCCCTGCAGCCAAATAGCTTTTGTGAAAATGTTGACTTCTCCGTCAGTATTCTAGCTCTATAGAATATATTGCAATTACATTATGCTTCTTTATCGACCAACTGATAATACCCGAACCAAGATATAAAATATAGCACGAGGTATATTTCTAATGTTCGAGATCACCATCCGAATAAAAACATGTAAATCCAACTAAATCAATCTCATCCCTTCTTAAGTAGTGAATTCCATTGGTATGAGTTCCATGAACATAGTGAAGGATCCAATTTGGTGCTATCTAATGTTGTTAATGAAGCTCTTGCAAAAATTTGGAAATGATGTCAATAACTTATAAAATATCCAACTCGAGTGTGAGTCGATAGACCGGGCTCCCCACCAAATTCCAATGAGGGGTACCATTGACCAAGGAGTAGAGAAATTAACAACTAACTTAACCCCAAAAAGAATGGAGTAAGATAAGGCTTACAATTAGACATGTGAAACCTAGATAAGAAATTGAGGGCGTACTTAAGTTATGCAATCACAATTACCAAGTTAGATTAGTTAATCTATATCCCAAGAAAGAAGCAAAGCGAACCTAAGTCCTTAATGGAGTGGTTGTTGTCCAAGGTAGTCTTTATAGAATCAATCATTGAGGAAGATCTACCCATGATGAATAAGTCATCAACATACTAAATGTGGATGAGCACGAAGTCATCCTGTCATAAAATATAAACATTAGTGTCGAGTGACACCTAGTAAACATTGATGCAAGGAGAAAGGATTCAATTTTGACATACCAAGCCTGAGTGATGCAAATCATAATCAAACTCAACCCAACAAAAGGTAAGATAATCCAAAATAACAAAAAAATCCCTTAATATTGCAAAATAAATCACTTTATTCACCTTGAATTCTTCTCAAACAAACAAAAATTGATTTATTTAACTTATTAGACCTTTTCCTAGGGAAAAAAATGTTTAAATGTCTTACTCTAAGCAATAATAACCACCAAAATGAATGAAATCAATAAAAATATTCTACTCACTTCACTTTCTCAAAATTATACTACTTGGGTTCTCAAACACAATTCCTTCTTGAGGTTCATGTATAGAATCATCCACAAACAACTGAAACAAACTAAAACTATTTTTGGGCACCCATTTTCCTCCTTATGGTGAGTGACAAATTTTATAGCCTAACTCCATTTCTAAGTCTATTTTCCACCATCACTCCTTCACCTATCCTAGCTCCTTGTAGCCATGTCCTAAGTCCTTTTCTAGTCTAAACTTTGATAAAAGGACTCAACAAAAAAACTGAAACCTTTTTGGAGTACCCATTTGGCCATTCTTCTTGTTCACCAAGTTTCATGCACAGTAATCCAAGTTTACACCTCTTTTGACTAAATGACCCTTATTAGGTCTCTTGTAATACCCTACAGGCTTGAACTAAGATGGTCATGAATTGGGATATGTAGGGATAAAATCAAGCTTTGGAATCATGAAATATTGTTAAAAGGGACCCTTTAGAACATATCTACCAAGTTTCACTCCTTGAAATTGTTAGAAAATAAAGGATAAAGTATGAGGAATAATCCCACACAAAATCACAATAGTAGAAACTAATATGCAAAAAAGTATCATAAATTTGAAATAAAAGTGTAGAAAATAAAATACACAACTTAGATATGGTATTTAATGTGGTTCACCCACTTTGGGATACATCCACCAAGAATCACTTGATCAGATTTTATTACAAGCCACCTCTTTCTCTCAATACAATTCCCAGATATGTTTGGAGATATGCTCAACAAACTCTCCTAAACTCACTCTTGAACTCACTCACATAAACAATGTACAATGCCCTACCATATTCACCAAAATAAAACCAATATGAAACTACATAAGAAATTTTATAATACCATGGGTACGAAAACCACCCATATGAGAAGAACATGTCTCACAAGGTATCGGCATGTTTTTCGAGGATCAATTGTTTTTCTCAAGGAATGTGCACCCCTAAACCCCTACTAGTGGGGACTTCTACCCCCACATCCCTGCTCAAGGCCCATCTTGTCCTTGAACCTTGGCGAGAATACTGTGGAGAGTGTACAATAATTTTAGTATAGAGTCTTCAACACTTCCACACATGAAAACATGATCTATAACATAATAATCTCCCACTTGGAGACTAGTTTTCCTCTGAGCAAGCTTCTCAACCCTTCATTGTTATCCATGAAGACCAACCAAAGATGAACATAGCTTTATTTTCTCCCTTGTGACCACCTTGGTCATCATGTCTGCAAGATTCTTACTGGTATGAATCTTCTCTAGCTTCAACTTCTCTTCCTCTAAAGTTGTCCTAATGAAATGGTACCTTAACTTTGTATGCTTCATCCTAGAGTGGAAAGAAGAGTTATTAGCTAGGTGTATAACAATATGAATAGCATTGTGAAATTTCCTTCCTCCTTCTTATGGCCCAACTCTTCAAGTAATTTTTTAATCAAATAATTTATTCACTTGCCTCTATGGTAGCAACATACTCAACCTCCGTGGTTGATAAAGCCACAAGCTTATGTAGTCATGAAATCTAGTTCATTGTTGTTCCACCTATATTGAAAATATAACTTATTGTGCTCTTCATGTTTTCTACATCTCTAGCCATGTCTGAATCTACATATCCATGCAAAGTGGTGTTCGATCCAATGTAGCAAAAAAATATCCCCATGGTCTCTCTTAAGTACCGAAGGATCCACTTTACTTCCTACTAATGATCTTTACCTGGATCACTCATAAATCTACTCAATGTTCCCACTGCATGGGAAATATCATGCCTAGTGCACACCATGGAATACATCAAACGCCAACTACTAATGAGTAAGGTACCTTGGACATGTTGTTTCTCTCTGATTTGTTTTGGGACAAAACTCTTTTGATAACTTGAAATGACTTGCCAAAGTAGTCCCAACCGGTTTAACATCCTACATAATAAACCTCTCCAGACCTTTTAATGTTCTCTACCCGAGATAAATTCATCTTTCGTTCCTTCCTATCCCTAGATATCCTCATACCAAGGATTTTTTGGTTACCCCAAATCCTTCATATCAAAGGAGTCACTTAGCTGCTTCTTGAGTACTTTTATTTCCTGCATGTTTTTTCCTACAACCAACATATCATCCAAATATAGACACGGATAATATAAATGTCATCCTAAAACTTATTTTTAAATACAAAATGGTTAGAATGACATCTAATATAACCTTTCTCCATCATGAATCTATCAAATTTATTATACCATTGAAGTAGAGCTTGTTTCAGCCATACAATCTCTTCTTCGGTTTGCACACCATATCCTCTTTACCTTTGACCTCATAGTGCTTTGGCTGCTATGTATATATATCCTCCTCCGAATAACCATGGAAGAATGAAATCTTCACATCTAGCTTCTCTAAGTGAAATTTTGTTACTACCACTATTCCAAGAAAAGTTCTAATAGAATTCATTTTTACTACATGAGAAAAAATATCATCAATATCTATACCTTTTTCCTATGCAATCCCCTTTACCACCAACTCGGGCCTTGTATCTTTTCTTTCCTCCTTCTTCCTCTTTAACTCTGTACACCCAATTTTTCTGTAATGATCTTTTTCCTTTGGGTAGCTTCACCAAATACCAAGTCTAGTTCTCCATGAGAGACTGATGCTCCTCATTCATGGCTTGCTCCCACTTCTTCTTGAAATCTACTTGCATTGCTTCATCAAAGCTCTCTAGATCTCCACTATCAGTGAGTAATAAATAATAAAGAGAGGGAGAAAAATGTTCAGGTTCTCTTCTTACCCTAAAAGACCTCATCAATATAGGAGTTTGGGGTTCATGTTTAGTAGGTTCTTGAACTAATTCAAGTGTCACTTTCCCATCTGGAATATCCTCTACCACCACATATTATTTCTGGATTCTTCCCTATTTTCCTACAACTATTGCTTATAAATTAATTTCTCATTAAATACCAAATCCCTAGATCGAATGATTTTCTTGTCCTTAATACTTCAACATTTATATCCAAAATCAACACCAACATAAACAATGAAAGTGTATTTTTCTTATTGAGCCTCTAGTTTGGTCCTATCATCCTTGTCAATATGAACAAACACCTCACATCCAAAGGATATAAGAAATAAGTAATCAAATTTCTTACTGCAGACCAAGCCTCCTCAAGTATGCCTCCATCCAAGGAACTGGAGGGTCCAATGTTTATCAAGTACACAACTATGCTAACCACTTTTGCCCAAAAAAAAGAGTAGTTACAGTATATAACCTCATGATCCTAGCTCGTTCCATTATTGTTATGTTCATCCTTTTTGACACCCCATTCTTCTCATGGAGTTCTGGAACCATATTTTGCCTATGGATTTTGTTCTTAGAACAATAATCATCAAAATCATTACTATAATACTCCCCTCCATTATCTAACCTGAGACATTTACCTTAAGACATGTTTCATTCTATACCAATGATTTCCATTTAAAAAAAGTGTCAAATACATTAGATTTATTTCTAATAGAATATACCTAAACTTTCCTTGTTACATCATCAATAAAAGTGACATCCCAAGAGATGATACCTATCTAGCCCCCACACATCAGAATGTGCCGGCTCTAACTTACTCTCTTTCTTCATAGGTCTAACTTTGAGAAACTTTACCCGCTTATGTTTCCCATATACGCAGTTCTCACAAAATCAAAACCTATTTCTATAAATATGGGAAAATTCTACTTGTATGATCTGTATGCACTTATGGCTCATATAACGATCCTATAGTGCCACATGTTATATCTACATCTGCAGCCATAAAATTATAAACATTAGTGCTATCATTTGTTAAATATAAGGTTCTAACCTTCTTACCTCTTACCACCATAACAACATCCTTGGTAACCTTCTAAGAGTCCGTTGTAAATATCAAAGTACAACCATCCTTTCCCAACTACCCCCCACGATACCAAATTTCATCTTAATGTAGGCATGTGTCGACATAATTCAATAGCCATGTATTCCCATTCTATATCTTAACTTGAACACAACCTTTTCTAACTATGCTGCAAGGATCTTCATCACCAAGATACACATGCTTAAAATCCCCTTCAACATAATAAATTAAATAATTCCTATGTGGAGTAGCAGGAAAGAAGCCCCCAAATCTAAAACCCAAGATTCAATAATATTATGTAAATAAATAATCAAAACATCTTGAAAACATTAGATGTTGCCATATTTGCCTCTTTTTTCTCTACCCATTTTTTTTTTCTTATCCTGAAGCTCCTAACAGTCCTTCTTTGCATGCCTAGGATTTTGACAGTCTAGTATACCATGTTGCTTTTGGATTTTGACCTTTCCTAATCCTTCAATTTTCCACGACTTCTTCATTCTTTTGTCTCCCTCTAGTTTCCACCATTCAAGAATTCAATGAAGTATAATATTCCCTAGTGATTTTTATTTGCATTTCCTTTCTTAGAATCACCCCTACAACATTGTCAAACTTCAACTTTGAGTTAGTTGGAACCAAGTTTCTTACCATTGTTATGAAGCTATCCAACTCTCACGTAAAGAGCACAAAGTTAATAAAGACCTAAATTATTCATCAAATTCTATTGTAACTGAAGCTAGCATATTCACAACTATATTAAAATCATTTAAATTTTCTACTATTGAACCATTCTCAGACATCCTCATATTAAACAACTTTTTCATTAAAAATATCTTGTTAGAGGCAGAGGGTTTTTCATATAACTTCCATAATTCATCCATAAGTTCTTTTGTAGTCTTTTCCTTTGAAACATTAAATAATACCAAAGATGCAAGACATAGTCGGATTGTCCCAAGTGTCTTCCTATCTAGAAAATCCCATTACTCATCTGTAATGTTTGAGGGTTTGTTCCCTTTTCGAGACAACGAATATAAAGATCCTTCTAAGAAAGGTAATCTTCCATATGCGTCTTCCAGAAGACTAAAATTCTACCTGTTGAATTTATCAACCTTTGATCTTCCATCATTTACCATAGCTCCCACTCAAGCTAAAACTTTCCCTGCATTTCAACACTTGAAAAACAAAGCAAACTTTGATATCAATTGTTAGAAAATAAGGGATAAATTATGTGGAACAATCCCACACAAAATCACAATAGTAGAAACTAATATGCAGAAAAATATCACAGATCTAAAATAGAAGTGCATAAAATAAAATAACACAACATAGATAATATTTAATGTGGTTCACATAATTTTGGTTATGTCCACCAAGAATCACTTGCTCAAATTTTATTACAAGCCACCTCTTTCTCTCAATACAATACCCAGATCTGTTTGGAGCTATGCTCAACAAAATCACCCGAATTCACACCTGAATTCACTCACATATAAAATTTACAATTCCACACCATATGCACCAAATCACACCAATAGGAAACTACATACGCAATTTTACAATACCGTGGGTACCAAAACAATGGGACAAAACCACCCATATGAGAAGAGCACGTCTCAAGAAAATTATGGAGAGTGTACACTACTTTTAGTGTATAGTATTCAAAACTTCCACACATGAAAACAAGCTCCAAAACATAACAAAAATGATTTTTAATCCTTCAAACATAGTTCTAACATAAACCATAGGTAGGGTTTTCCCGAGAGCCCCGAGAAGAGATAATTGGTCACCAATTTATTCACACTTGATTTTAATGTCGGAAATCACCTACTATAGGTTTTTACAAACATATTTTAGTTTATTATCTTGACAATTAGCCTCTTTGTATCCACCAACAACAAAATGAGTCAAAACCTTCATGATATTTCCCTTGAAACAAGGGTTTCCAGGATTTTAAGGTATTCCAAACAAACAACACTTAAATCTTCCTTTTAAATATCTCTCGATGTTGGAAGGAAGTTTGTGTATACATTATGTACCCTTCTCAATAAAAATCTTCAACCTTTTATATCAATTTTCTCACAAAGATGAGAATCTTGAGTTGATTGCAACCTTAAAATGTTGGCTACAAGATTTTTAGAATTGTTTAAACATAAACCAATACAAAACTAATGAATTATCACTAGAATCAATATGAATAAATATGAATATGTTTTTTACCAACATTATGGTTCCATATGAATAAGATTAAAAATTATTATGTTTGTCCATTAATCACTTCATGCACATATTCTTGGTTCAACACTGTATTATCTCATTGAAAGCAAAAAAATCAAGGGTTTCTTCAAGCTCATCTTCCCTTAATTCAAATGAATAATTACAAAATTAGTGACATACAACTATATATACTCACTCTTAAGTATTTCAACCAAGTAGTAGTCTTCTTGAGCCTCTTAAGATCATGTTATAAACTTAATTACAATATTAAGAAGTCATATAAATGTGTATATTCTTAAGACTTGGAACTTAAACCTATATCATGAATCCTAACCCTTTTGATGACATAGTTCAATTTTTCATGACTTATTTGCTCCAAAAACTTACTAATACACGTTACACAAGCCATATATCCATCAAGAATTCAAATTTACTTTTGGCGAAAAACAAGAATTCAAATTGTGAAGGTGCAAGACAAAAACTAACAACCCAAAATGAAAACAATGGACTTCCTAAGGAATCATAAACCCACCAAAACTCTTTCAAACAAAAATTGACATGTCAAGCCTAAATGGATGCTAGGATAGATGCTTCTACATCACAGAGGGGCTTGTTTAATGACATAAAGATAATTTATGAACTTACAAATGAGGGAGGAATCATGGACATAACCCGGAGGTTATTCCATATATATATATATATATATATATATCTTCCTCTAGATCCCCATGAAATAATGCACTCTTAACATCCATTTGATCGACATACCATCTATTTGTGGTAGCGATAACGAGGTTAGCTGAATGGAAGTCATCTTGGAAATGGGAGAAAATGTTTCGAATAATCAACCCTAGCTAATTGATATAAGTCCTTAGTTACAAGTCATGATTTATACTTCTTGACATTCCCATCGACACCATACACTTTTTGGTACTCCCACTTACACCAAATGATTTTTCTTCCTTTTAGAAGAGAGGTGAGATACCAAGTGTCATTCTTTGTGAGTGAAGAATACTCTTCATCCATCGTAGAATGTCACTCAGAATCTATAAACCTCCTAGAATAACTAAGAGTATGAATCATAGGTGAATAAAGTGTGAGTTCCAACAAACTTGGAATGAGTTAATATCTCATTTGAAGGATCCCCTATCTAATATCCAACACTTTGCAAGCTCTACCTAGACCAAAGAGGACTAGGATGAGACTCATATCGAGAATCAGTAGATTCTTCACTTAAGTGAGAAGTGACATAGTATTCATCATTACTATTGTGAGAATTAGAAGACTAAAGCATGAGGAGCGGAAGGATTAAGAGAAGGAGGCTTAACAAGATCACCATCTCGAAGAATCAAAGAAGGGAATAAGGACCTTGGTCGGTGGAGAATTGGATGTCAAATATGACTCATTAAACTTTACATTTCTTATAATATAAATATGATGAGTAGTACGGATTAAAAATCTATATCCCTTCATGCCATTGGGATACCCTATAAAGATACAAGGTCTAGACTATGGTTCTAAGGCCTTGGGTCTCTTTTTCGAAATCCAATCCATAGTAGTGTTCTTGGCATCAATTTTTATGCAAACCAGGATTCACAAGGTATCATCCATGTTACTACCTTATGTGGAACACGGTTGTAAATATAAAAGTTTATTTTATGGCTTTAGCCCAATACTATGCGAGTAAAGGATTTAGAGTTAAAACACAAGTGGCCATCTCCTTAAGCATTTAGTTCTTTCATTCTCTAGCTCCATTTTGTGGAGAGTTGTAAGAAATTATACGTTGCAAAGTAATCCCTTTAGAGGTGCATAATTCATTGAACCTATTGCTCACATACTCACCTCCATTTTCAGTTTGAATAACCTTGATAGACCTTTCAACTTGTTTCTCAACAAGATCCTTGAAGTCTCGAAAGTGATCGAAGACTTCATATTTTTGTTTGAGAAAATACACCCAAGTGTAACATGAAAAATCATCAATGAAGGTAAGAATATAGAGATATCTAGTAAACAAAGGAGATGGGAAAGGTCCAAAAATGTCACTATGAACAATATCCAAGTGACAAGAAGCTCTTTAGGATTTTCCTCTTTCAAACCATTCTTTGAGATTCTTCCCAAGGGAACAACCCTCAAAAAGACCCTTAGAAAATTTTACATGGGGTAACCCATTGACCATATCATTTTGGCTAAATTGTTCAAGGTAACGATAGTTAAGATGACCAAAAATATCATGCCATAGATTGTTGACCTCATCTACATGAGAGAGTAAGGTAGAGGGCTTATAACTAGAAGTAAAGTGGGAGAAGGTCAATAATCATGACCGATGATCCACCTTTCACTTAGCCACTTTAGAATCATTGTGAAGTTCATGAATAATCACTAAGTTAGGCTTAAATTACACTCACATTCCTTCTCAAAAATGAGTGAGTTGGTAAACCAATAGGATATTGGTAGAGAGATCAGGAACACTCAATTTTTTTAAAAATATTCCACCATCTACTTCTTCAGATCCAATACTAGCAAATGACACTAGAGTATCATCACCCAAAGTGATTTAGGACATGCCACATGGCTTAATTTTAGAATAATCAACATGTGAAGAACCCATGTGGTGTTAGGTTCCAAAATTAACGACCCACATCAATGAAGGAACAAATCTAGCTAAAAGGTCCTTTCCTTTCTTCTTCTCAAATTTAGACTCCTTCGGTTCGGAAGAATCATACTTCGAGAGAATTTTTTTATCAACTTAGGAACACTTATATTATTTTTCTCAAGTAAATGAGTTAGGTGATCTATTTATTTTCTCATACACTTGATGCTCCCGATGACCAATCTTCTTACAAAGGAAGACTTAAAATTTTGCTTCTTCACTTTGGGATCATAAGTAGAAGAGTTTGTGTTAGATTTGGTTTAGGTTATGAGAAGTGTTTGTGTTATATTTTTTTGGGTTTCATTGGTATTGGTTTCCTTCTTCGATTGGTCCATTATCTCTTTCTCATTTTCCTATTTCTTTTCATTTCCCTTACCAGTACTTGCTACAATGGTATGTGACTTGGATTTAATGACTCCCATTTGAATCAACTTATCATATTATTGAATGATTTGGGATGAAAGTTTTCAAATGAGGGAATCTTCCAAGAACTCCCAAGATCTTCTTTCATGGCATGGAAGGTAGAAATGAAGATAGATTACTTATGGCCAAGTTTAGAAAGAGTGGACAAGATCAATTGGGCATCATTTTTATCAACTCCACATTCTTTCAACAATAATCTAGTGTGGAAAAACTTTGACAAGAAGGATTGTAGGTTATAAAATTTTCTAGGATTTAATCCCAACAATTCATTCTCTAACTCATGTGCTCTCATGTCATCTTATTTTCCAAATATATCGTTAATAGTTTTCCAGACTCCATCGGGTGTTGTGGAAGACTCGATGTGAAAGAGCAAGTCGGGAGAGTAAAACATTTAGAGATGACCTAAGGCTTTGTCACATTGATTAAACCAGGCATATTTTTGGTTTTATATATTGGTTCTTTCTCCACTCCCATGGTGATATGGTATAAACCGTTATCATGTAATGTTATAATAATCTTATATCTCCATTTAAAGAAGTTAAAATACATGAGTAAAGGAACTGAAGTAACATCCATCATGAAGAGAGAAAGAAAGAATGCAAAAACTAAGGAAACACACACACACATGAACATTATTTTCACCTTAGGTTTATAGAAATTTATAGTTAATTATGTAAATTAGAATCATATGCAATTGTGCATCGTGAAACAATTGGCTACTCACCTTATAATCGACATAAAATTTGTAAGTGTGGAAACCATAATAAGTTTCAAGAAATCACAACAAATCGACACTATAAAAATCATGAAAAAGGGTGGAAATGAGAAGAAGGGAGAAAAACTAAGTCATGTGTGAGAAATAATGTATCACATTGCAAGGAACTCCCTTTTCGTAAGGCTTTGGTGGACATGTTCACTCACCCATTATCAATAGTAAGAGTTTGATTACAAGAAAAAAATGACTTAAAACGAGCCAAGGGAACTCCAAAATGTGAAAGATACCCATAAGGTAAAAACACACCCCTTCCCAAATGACATGGTTAGAAACTCCCAATAATGCTAATTTTTCAAATATTTTACCCAATTAATTAATTATCAAAAACAAAAAATTAATAGGGTTTAATTAAAAACTTCTACTCTAATTGATTAAGAGTGATATACTTAAAATAAATTGCTTCCTTTTAAAAATTAATCCCTACCTTAATTTAAATAAACTATACCTAAGTTTAATGTAAATTATGATTTAAAAAAATAGCCTAAGCTATAAGCATATAAGGCTTATATTAAGAAAAATAAATGTTCATTTGAAATTTAAAAATGAGGGAGAAGGATTTTTAAAAGGTCAACGTAGTGCATGAGAGCCAGTGACAAGGGGTGAGGCTTGAGCTACCTATGAAATAACTTGAGAAGAAAAATGACATATGTTCCAAAGTAGGTTCATGTAGGCACAACAAATCCATTTCACAAGGGTAGAGAGGCTGATTCAGTTTGAAATAGAATCCAAGAGTAGGGTGAGGCAAAATATGTTTTGAGGAAGAGAGGGGTTGAAAAAACGTTTGTGAGGATGGAGGGGAGGTTGAAATGAAAGTTCTGAGGTTGAGCTCACATGCATAGTGGAATAGGTATAGGTTTAAATGAATGATCCAAACACAATCTCAATGGAAAGGTGAGGGTCCAAGGTGCACAAAAATGTAGGATACGAAATGGTCAAGATGGGTCGGAGCCACATGACATAATAAAAAAATTGAATACAAGAACGAGGGAAGGTAGGAAGCTCATTAAGAGATAAAATTGGGACAAAGCGCGATAACGCTTGAAAGCACAACAAGCTTGAAAAATGTAGTTTGCAACATGCTTAGCTCAATATAAATATAAGTTTGGGGGTTAAAACGAGCTTAAGGATCTATGTGGGAGGCTCAATGAGAAGGCTAAGGGATTGATAGGGAGCTTGAGATAAGATATGAGGAGTTAAGCGGGGTTAGATAGGATCAGGGGCATGGAGGTAAGAGAGAAGATTTGAGAGAGAAACAATAAAATAATTCAATACCAAATTTAATGAAAAATCCAAAAACACATAAAATACCTTCAAATAATCTTCCCCTCACATAAAGATGCAACCAACCAGATCTAGTAGAGAAATTCCTAATCTAAACATGTAAAAACCAACACCACAAAAATAAAACTCCAAAAATGAGATGTTAACTGGATTAGCACAATCAATAAAATGATTAATGAACTTGCACTATAATTGATAAAAATTCAACACCAAGCAATTAAAAACAATAAAATGTGATTACATGGGTACTGATAACCAAGATCTTATACCATGTGATATTTTTACCATGAGGATGAAATGGAAACCTATGTACATCAACAATGTGGCACTCCAAAAGAATAAAAAAATGTGCTCCAAGTAATCAATAAGAATTAATCACAACAAGATTCATGCATAAAAAGGTCTACTCATTCTCATAGATCAAAATAAAAGAGTACAAATAGGAGTGATGTGTAACTCCCAATACAAGACTCATCATACCTCCTTAAGGGAGAAAGGAGTTATGATCCAAAAAACAAAAGTAAATCCTATATAATGCACCAGCGTATATGACAAATTCTATGACAAAATATGTCATATAACTCCTATGACACCTAATGACCTATGACCTCACCTAAGTGAGATGACTCACCATGCTCAAGGTAGAAAATTCCATAGAGATGAAAATGTAAATATAACACCTCACATCAATAGGTTTTAATAGAGTTTATAAAGCAATTTTTAATGTGATTGAAGAATATATACACATAGCTCAATCATTTGTAGGTAGGTGAAGAAATCAGAAGTTACAGGTCTAGATTCTAAGTAAGGACAAGTCCATATAGTAGGGTTAGAACCATATGAATGACCTTGTCCTATTTCTACGGTTTTTCCCAAGTCCAATCTCAAAGTGCTAGTTCTAACAAAAATTATTTCCATCCTCAAGTTAGCATACTCCTACATTCAAATCACTCAAAATCTTCCATATTCACATAGGATTAGCTAAGTGCATTTCCTTCTTTATGTTTTGATATTTTATATATCAATAATCACTTTGTAATGTGTTATTCTAATTTGTGCAATTAATGTTAGAATTTAATTAAATCATAATATCCTTATGTAACATTAATTCATCTTTTTGTGCACGTTAATTAGAAACAAATTAAAATCTTTAAAAACATTGAGGTTAATCACCTAAAAATGTGAAATAATTTGGGAACCCAACTCTAAAATTGAATGTCATAGCAATAAACCTAGTGGCCTTGGTATTTCATCTTATATTCTAGTATGATTTATTTTTCAGTTTCCATATGTTTTCCTTATATTACTTTTGTAGTGCTTGAATTTCTAATAAATCTATTGAGAATCTTGAGATTTCACCTCCTACTTGAAAACAATGTAGTGCAATGAATTCTTATATTTACATTTCAATCTCTCTCCTTGATCCACCCTAACATGAGGTTCCGTTACATGACATTGAAACCAATAGTGAACATTCCTATGATTATGATCATGATAAGGGAAAAACGTAGATCAATATCAAGTTAAACTATTATCTAATTTTTGTGCTCAACTTTGTGTTAATCCACATCATGTCCACCTATTGTGGAGATTATCCTTGCTCCTAAGCTTTCTTATGATGAACAATCTAATGATACATATTTTATTGATGAGTATGAACCCAAATCAATTGTACCTATATCTATTGTGCCTACTTCATTAGGGACACCTAACATTCCTATACTATATATGCATATATATATATATATATATATGTATATATATATATATGTATGTATATGTATATGTATATGTATACATATATATATATATATATATATATATATATATGTATGTATACACACACACACACACACACACACACACACACATATATATGTATGTATGTATGTATGTATGTATGTATATATATATAGATACATACACACACACACATATATGTATGTATGTATGTATGTATGTATGTATGTATACATATATATATATATATATATATATATATATATATATATATATATATATATATATATATATATATATATATATATATATATATATATATATATATATGTATCTATTAATATGTATGCATATTAATTTAGCCACTATTCTACTACATATCCTATCTATAATCATACTTACTCAAATGCATCTTCATATAGTACACAAGATCTCAAGTCCCTTTTTCATACTCTCCAAGCACAAATCTTACAATCAGAATAAGGTGCCTCTCATAATTCTAATTCTATATACTCTTCTTGATTACTTGTATAATCCACTTGCACTTGTTGTTGTCGCATACCGTTTTCTTCTTGGCTTCATTGTACCTAAGATTCCTATCTATGGTGGCAAGGGTGATCCCTAAGAACATATTTTATATTTTCATGTTACTTACTTTGATTATGCATCTAATGATATTTTTCATACCTAGATATTCCCTAGAAGTCTTAATAGCATTGTGTTGTAATGGTTTTATAATCTCCTTACACCTTTTTGCACTCTTTTAATACATTACAAAACCAATTTTTGGAAAAAAAAATCAATCAAAATTAGGGATAATCTATCTTACACATAAATTTCTACATGCAAAAAGAATCTAAGGAGCATATGAGTTACCATGCCTTATGTTATTAAGCAATGCTTACTAAGATGAGAAACATATTAGCTCACAATGAGTTACATGACCTTTTTGTTAAAATTTTTCTTCCTCCATTGTAAGAATCAGTCATATTCAAAAATTCAAATATTTCAACCATATATGTCCCACAATGAAAGAGCATGAATCTTTTAAATATGTGTAGACACCTATAGTTTGATCAAAACACTATTAGTCCTAATATTGCACTAATTATTCTCCTTGTTGCAAATTGAGGACATATAATCAATTACACCTATCAAACTCCCCTCTTACGAAACTCTTTTTGTCGTATTCCTCTTGTAAATCAATTAAAGCGAGATACTATGGTCCTTTATTGGCCAAACCATCTTCTCATTCCCTTATAGACTTCTTCTACTAGCTTCCTAGACTATCAATCCATTTCATTGGATTGATTAGACCTCTCAAAACCCTAATTCCTCTCTAAGTAGTATTAACTAGCCTAACCTAGTTTAACTAGTCCTAACCATGATTAACCTCTTCTAAACCTAGTAAAATCTTGCTTTGACTCCCTAATTAACTTTTTTCGGCTTATCCTTTAGTCCCACATGCACCAAATTCCTTCACTTTCCCAAATGAAAAACTATAAATAGCCCACTACCCCCCTCTCATTTCTAAGAACTCTCCTTCTTCCTAACATAAACTATAATATTATTTCTAGGATTAAGAGCTTATTGCGTTTGTTTTATTGAGTTATTGATTTTCCATTGCACTACACACACAAGCATTGAGTAAATGGGAAGAACCATTGGCCTTGAAGCCATTAATGGTGAGCTCCCATTCTCATAATCACAAACTGATTTCATAGATCCTTACTAGGTTAATCTATTTAAATCTTTCAAGAGTAGAGGATCACTAAATATGCTAGATTTGTTTGTTTGTTTCAATATTAATGTAAGAAAAGTGATTAATCCTTATTTATCTCTTATCTGATGGTCCAATGACTAGTTGTTAAGAGCCTTTGGGGTTTCTTTAGAAATTCTTACCCCATGTACATGGATTTTGCAAATTTTCATTGAACACATTTGGCACACCCGGTTGAACATGAAGTCCATCCTCCATTAATGGGGTGGTTTTGAAGCTTTTATTTCAGTTTCTAACTTTTTACATGTTTTTGTTGGGTTAAATATTTTACCTTGGGATTTTTAGCTAGGTTTTATGTAGTTAACTCTTATTTTCATGCTTCTTTGTTAAGTTTATGCTAGAAACTCCATTTAACGACTAATTTCTAACCTATTGACATTTTTAAAATTTCAATTTCCGTGTTTTTTTGTGGTTTTTCGTAGGGGCACATACATCTTTTACTAGCGTAAGCACCTTCAAACTGTCATTTTTAGTAGAGGGGTACAGAACACCAAAACCACACGTAAGTACCTAAAAGCAAAGCGCACACGCCTTTTTGCCGATAGACACCACTCAGTAACCTATTTTTTTCACTAGGAATGCAGCGTGTAGACACCAAATTTGTGTCTTACGACACCCTGTGCCCCACATCTCATTTCACAACCTAACCTCACCACCTAAACCTTACACAATTATTTATTAATTACCTTATAATTAATAAATCCACATCTCCAAACCTGCCACCTCATTTCGCCACCTCATCATGACCTAGCCCTAACCCTAAACTAACCTAATTAAGACCTATAACTTGGTCTACATCCATACCCATGACTAATTACTCCTCACCCAAACCAAAACCAGCCTAATAATGACTTGACCAAGCCCACAACTAATCCCTCGGAAGAAAAGGAGGGAAAGTTGGCTATTTTACTAAAAATAGCCCACTTTGACTTAACCGACATCGGTTCCTACTCGACCGCCGTCGGTTACATAACCGCCATCGGTTCCCTGTAAATGACCTCCCCAACCAAAAACAAAGGATCGGAATTCATTTGAAAGATCCGGAATTCACTTGGCAGAGCAGAGACAAGTGAAGGAAAGAGAAGAGTTTGTAGAGAAGGACATCAAGCCCAAGACTGCAACTGAGTAACTAGAGCACAGTGACACTCGTCCAAGCATTGGGAGAGAAGATAGCTCACTTTTGATTGTCGGATCATCCCACCTGAGCCTTGCCTTCGTCATCACAGTCCTTGAACCTGTATCTTCATCAGGAACTAGTAAGTGGTGTCTTGTACATTTTTAAATACCATTTCTTGAACTTCTGATTCATAGTAATTATAAGCTCACTCCTAGATCTACTACCCGATAGCACCCTACATCTAACTTTCATTCCTCTACCCTTACATTGCCCCAAGAACAGCTCCCACACTCTCTGAGTCTTCTCCATCACCCTATTGCCTACCCCTAATCATTTACCAACCTTATAAACACCATAACCACCTTACAGCCAACCTTCATTGAAAGCCCCTAAATCACTGCCCTCGATATCGGTTATCAACAACCGGTACCGGTTATACATTGACCGGCATCGGTCACTGTGACTCAAACCAAAACCAGCCTTTCCTCAATTGCCTTTTAACGAGGTAACTAAATTGTAATTTCGCAATAACTTCTTTGTTAGCATTTGTGTTAATTCGTATTAAAAGGGGAACTGACCACCTTCGAAAGGAAGTCTAATATTTCCTGGGCCCAAGGCAGTTCCCTCATTTATTGTCTAACTATAATCTGGTGGTCTTGTATTCTTACTTGCAGGTAGTCCTTCCCAGACAAAAAGGAGTTCTTCGCAATCGATCTGATCTCTTTCTCTACGGTACAAGCACACCCTCCCAACATTCAACAGTATTCCTCCTATCCCCGACCCTTATCTGCTTTCTCAAGATAATGAAAGGATAGAAGCAACTCTATTCTAAGAATGGAAACATTCTGCGCGAAACATTTTGCACGCACACGGTGGGACCCTTCTCGGGTTTCTTTCATATAGGGAGCACACTTGCTATTTTCTTCTTCTAAATATTCATAAGATATTTTTTTATTTTGGTAAAAGAATTTTTCCTCATCTTTTCTTTAGTGAAAGTCATCTCCTTTGCTTCATCGAATATCATTTTCGATTTGGGTTTAAAACACGTGCATCACATTCTTGCTTGTTGTTTTTAATTCTAGTGAACGTAGATTAAGTAACGAGGTTGTACACGTGGGGTGATATCCACAGATTGACAAGAAATTAATCTTACTTTCACTACACAACACATACCAAATCACATCATAATCAACACAACAGCTTAAACATCCCCCTTTTTCCGCGGTATTCCTCTTCCCGATTGAGGTAACCTTATAAGCCAAAACAAACTTGACATCTCCTTAGGTCTTTTATTTAGGATTAACATCATCTTGCGTTTGCTAAGGCATAAGCCCACAATTATTAAAACTAATCCTAGGGTTAGTCTCTTGATTTTATTGTGCATCTTGCTTGTTTTTAGTTCTGTTTCTCCATTACACTCAAGCTTTTTCAAAGGTGATCACTTTAGAATAGTTTGGTGGGTATACTAAGCATTGTTAATCCCAAACCAGCGGCTTCTTACATCTTCTCTTTGCTTTCACAGTGACTGACATTGGTTAACTGACCGACGCCGGCTATAGTCTGACCGACATCGGTTATCCGACCGATATCGGTTACTGTCTTTCACAGTTCCCGACAAACCAACAACCTACCAATTCCAACATTTTGTTGCTGTTTCTATTCCTGATAGATTGAATCCTTGCTGTGTACTCTTGTCCATGGTTGTTATCACTCGAAAACAAGCCGCAGCCATGGTTTCACATGCCTGTTCCGTGCCTTTGCCTGAATCACCCCCTTCACATCCTATGGGGAATCCTATGGACACCAGTGATGTTCCCACGATCCCTGTAGGAGATAAGGAATTTGCAAAATTTTTGGATGCTAATCCTAGCGCCAAGACTATTTGTCTCATACCCCTGACCGTACACCCGATGGTCAACTCCTTGTTGGTATGCCTATTAGTATAGCTGCTCACCTAGCTCCTTCCCCACTAGATAACTCTGCCTTGCCTTCTTCATCCTTAGCCCCGTCTCCCAACTCAGTGGCTTCGGGGGTTCATACGGCACAGATTGGCTTTCCTTTGGTTAATCTAGGGCCCCACATATCATTACCACTGACTCCTCCTACCTCGTCTCTCTCGCAAACTGCCCCTTTCATAACTTGCTCTCTGCCACCTATCCACATGAGCTTTCCTTCTCAAGCTCCACCCACCTTTTCATTTCCACACACTTATCCAAAGGGCTTTAACATCTTATATAGGACATCCCTATTCGGTCACCTCAACATATTTGTCATCAATACCTTATCAACATTTAGCCCCACCATTGTCTAGTAGTGGCTCTTGGCCCAATCCTCCTCCGTTTACAACAACCGCACCATCATCTTACCCAACCACTGATTTAATCAAACAAATGATGGACAAGATGCAAAATCTAGAGGCTTCGCTTGTGAAGCCGTAGCACCCTCGACATATGAGCAAGTTTTTAGGATCCTATTCATCCTTCTATCAACCTTTATTCATATCCTCCTCAATGGGAATTACCAAAATTTACTCGTTTTAATAGTAAGGAGGATCCTCAACAACACTTATGATCATTTAGACATGCTTGCTATCTGATTGCTCATGATGATGCCTTACTACTTCAAGCACCTTTCCCATGTCCTTATCGGACCCGCCTGAGTGGTACAGCTTCTTTAACCCAAAGACTCAATCTTCTCTTTTAACCAATTAGCCCAATCTTTCTTGGATCATTTCTCCATTAATATTGCCAAGAAAGTATCCATCACCGACCTCTATGCCATCCGACAATTTGAAGACGAATCTATCACAGATTTCGTTGGACGATGGTGGGGCCTCATCAACCAACTCACTTATGCCTTACCTCAGGCCAAACTCATCAAACTCTTTACGCGGGCCTGCGCTAAGCACATTTCTCCCACCCTCCAAATTCAAACTTTCCGCACCTTTGATGAGGCCTTTACTATGGCTCGGAAACTAGAGATTCGAGCCTTAGAGGAAGAGAAATTGCGGTTGCGCAACAAAAACCCTAATTTCTGAACCCAAGACTCCACCAACAAACCCAACACCACCAATTCTCACGCATCGACTACTTCGAAATCAAAAGGAGCTGTACACGCGGTGATGGTCAAATCCCAAGCACCGTCTAATACCCCACCAAAAACCACCTATAAGTATAAAGTCGAGCCCATCAATTACACTCCCTTGGGAGAAACTTATGGTGTGATCTTAGAAAAATTGCTCAAAGTAGGAGCTATCACCTTGCCTCCTATTAAACCTCACTCCGGGTTTGATTCCACCCGCGCTATACCTTCTTGGTACAAAGAAAATGACTTCTGTAACTTCCACCGCGTGAAGGGACACAGTCACGAAAACTGCAAGATGTTGAAAAATATAGTGCAGGAAATGGTTGATGCAGGGGATATAACCCTCAATAATCCTAATGCCCTTGCTAACCGAAATTTGAAAATCTTCAACAAACCATTCCCAAACCACTCATCTAACTGGTAACATAAACCAAGATATCTTAGCCGAGGAGAGTGTTCATGAAATCCATGTAGTTTTCGACTCCCAACCAAAAGCTTCTATCAAGGAAATTCTGAATCAAGCCTCGTCACTAATGTAGGGAGCCGCACCCCCTTCACCACCATCAAGACAAAATGATAATCTTGCCATTCCTTTACCCATAAAGGAATTAACCACCCAGAGTTCTCTTCTCACGAATGAGTCTTCTTACACCACATCCCTGCAAGATTGTGAGCGGATGTTATCTAACTTATCTATTTCCCAAACATCTCCTTCTCACTCTTGCTTTGTAAAAGAAGAAGGCTCGCACATCAAGCTTCGTCATCCTTAAGAGATACCTCTCGAATCGACATCACCAAACGCCTTAATCATGATGGATCCCCTCAAGCATGCTCTCCTACCTATTAGTTCTTCATCACCTAAATCTTTTCAGCGACCGGTTGACCTCTTAACACCCATTGATACAGTGACTTATTTACCCCTGTATCACACCCACAGTGGACCGGAATCACAACCCACCTCTCTTCCATATCAAAGTTCCTATTCACACGTGAAGATTGTCATCCCTCGAAGATGACGGGTCCTATGGGAGCGTTTGAGTACACCATGCTCTACTCAAATGCAGATGACCGATCCAGACACCTCTACCATATACCCGAGGTATTTACAAAAGCTCAAAATGCCTATGTCCTCATCTTCACCCACCCTCTTCACAACGTCACCGTTGGATAATCACAACAACCGAATATTACACTAAATGGGTGGAGGCCATTCCACTCATTTCAACCAAAAAAGAAAAAATCATAGAATTCATTAACCATCACATTATCTGTCGTTTTGGTGTTCCTCATCACCTGATAACAGATAATGGAAAATCTTTCAAAAATAAGTTGTTACAAGACCTTTGTGACAACTTTGGTATCAAACTTAGTTTCTCATCACCTTACTATCCACAAGCAAATGGTCAAGCCGAATCTTCTAACAAAACCCTAACCAAAATTCTCATGAAATTCGTTAACGATTCTGGAAGTAATTGGCCTGATCACATCCCCTTTGCCCTTTGGGCTTATCATACCAGCATTCATACTTCCACTAATGCCACCCCATTTTCTTTGGTATATGGTACCGAGGCTGTCTTGCCTCTCGAAATACAAATACCCTCCCTAAGAATATCTCTCCAGGATATTCTCACCAATGATGATTTCCGCCAAGAGCGGTTAGCCCAATTGGAGTTTCTTGACGAGCGTCGTCTTACAGCTCTTGACCACCTTCAAATCTATCAAAAGCGCATCAAGCGTGCTTATGATAAGCGACTTCATGAGCATACCTTTAAGGTTGGTGATCTTGTCCTCAAAGAGAATCAACATGTAACCAAACTAGAAAAGAGCAAACATGGAAAATTTGCTCCAAATTGGATTGGGCCTTACATTATCACTCACACTTACGGATCAGGCACTTACTATTTAGCTTCACTTAATGGTAAGCCTGAGCTTGAACCCCTTAATGCCTTGCATCTCCGACCATTCTACTATTGAATTTAATGTATATCACTTTTTATCTACCTTGCGCTCGTCCCTTGAGCTCATTTACCACCTCATACACTTTGTTTCATGCATCTCAAAATAGAATCAAGCTCACGTGGTTTGGTCATCACCTCCTCTTAAAGATGCCTCCCCCTTTTAGTCTGGTCCATGACTTAAAAGTATCAAAATAACACATTCTCAATTATACAATTATGGGATATTCTTGAGTCAAACTTCTTACAAAACTAGATGCTTCATGCCAAACGGACATCTAGACCTCAAATTTATACATAGACTGCTCCTTGAAGGACAGCTATGTGCAAAGCCACATCTGCTATTATAAATAGACTGCTCCCCCAAAGGACAGCTATACACAAAAGCCGCATCTGCTACTATAAATAGACTGCTCCCTTGAAGGACAGCTATACAAAGTCAACCTCTATCAGAAGCTTCTCGCATTGATCAGCTTCGTGAAGAGCTCAAGAACAACAACATGCATATCCCATATAGACTTCCCGCATCGATCAGTCTATATTCAGAAAAAATAAAAAAATAAAAGTAGTATTTCAAAGCACTTTTGAGTCATGGACTTGTCTATTCAGGTTTGGTCCTCTTTCATCAAAATAATCACCTTATAACAAGTTCTCTGCACCCCAGCTATACCATCCACCTCACCTCACCATTCTTCAAAACAACAAAACTCAAGGGACGTGACGTATATCCGATATATTGTGATTATACAACTCTTTTCACCTATTGACTTCTCACCTATGCAAGGTACCTAGGGATTCAAGCTCATCCTACGATAATACGTGGTTTGTTTTTCTCTTTTCAACTATGGGACACTTTTGCCTCTTTTACCCGAATCTAGGATTATGTGTTGACCTTAATCAGGACACGATTCCCTATGCTTGGGTAAGCTCAACCTCGCTTCACCTATACCCACACCAACACCGCCAATACCTTACCAACACCAACAACATTACCCTACCAACATCAAACTTTTACCAACCAACAAATTGCCTAACCACAACCAAATTGCCTGAATTCACCTCTCCCTAGTCCTAAGGGAGAACTACATCAGTCTGAGGCCCCTCCTTGCTTTGTGCAATGGGCTATGTAGGCAGCACTTAGGAGACATGGGGTCTCCCAAGGTTAGCTCGACCATCCCCTACCATAACCTATCATGTGTTATAAATATAAATATTTTTGTGTATTTCTATTTAATAACATTTATCTTTATCCTTTTTCAAAACAAACATTCCAAACAAAACCATTCTTATTATTATCATAACTCAAATCAACATACATATTCAGTTTATTTAGATGTTAAACAAATACATCTTCTCCATCATCAACGCGCAGGTCGGCATCCTTATTTATTCTTCTACCTCTATGAAATTCACTTAGACCCTTGCGCCTCATCCCGAACTAGGTGATGATTGTGATCGTTGACGCCGCGCACTTTTTGTGCCCCGCGATCCACCTTAATTTCTCTACACCCTCAAATCCTCAGCCTATGTTCTCTATCACCATATAGTTCCCGTAAGGCCTCCAACGGATATTCACAATCGTCACCATCTCCCACACTCTATAATACTCAACGTCATCCTGTCATGGCCTCGGGATCTCACCTCTTGCTCGTCTGGACCCATCGCACGAATCCCAACCTCTGCACTCCCTCTCTCCGACTAGATGGGTCGGCCTTTTGGTCACACACAAACAATGTGCTCATAGGCCCAACAATGTAATAAGTATGCACAATCTAGTGTAGTCTGTGATTTCACCGCAGCCCATAAACCCCTGTATAGCTCCACCGATATGCGGTTGCCCATGCGAAAGTCACGCTCCTTTCTATCATTTCCCAATAATACACATCAATGCTTTTGGAAATCTTCCCCATCCGTGCTCGGTAATGCATAATACCCCACCGCTATCATTAATACCAAGTCGCCAACCTTGTTGCCTCGGGTGTGCTACAAACATTATACCATAAGTGAATGTCAAACCTCACTGTGTCAAATCTCGTGCAGCTTGACCAAATACTGTTTATTGCTCTCCCTGCAAGCGCTAGGCCCTGCACTTTCGATAAACTAGTCTTCTGTAATTGGAAGCCTCAAAATTTGAAACACATCTTCCAACATCATTATCATCTCCTCATTAGCAGGATAGAAGGTATTCTTTTCTGGATTCCATCTCTCAATCAATGCCTACAACATAGCATGATTGCGTGTGATTCGTGAATAATAGTGGATTCCACTTAACCCCACACGGTTTATCAATGCCCACTCAGCTGGTGTTACATCTGCTCGGACTCATGACAACAAAGCTGGCACCCTATCATTCATCCTCAACCCTACCTCTACCTGCATACATCAAATCAACAAACAACCATTCAATAAATCAAATCCCCAAGTGTTTTTTTCTCACATTCTGGAATTTCATACAGTAACTGATATCGGTTATAGATAACCGATACCACTCATTTAACCGATCATCGGTTATATCTAAATGATATCGGTCACCGCCAATTTAACACCTCCTACTTCATACACAACACATAATCTATCCTACCTCGAATCGGTTACCTACTTCCTTCACCTAACTCCCGCCTTTATCCAGCAATCTCCACTTTTTCCCGCATCACCTACCCCCAGCTTTGCTGACTAGCCTTATTTGGACTTCAATCGGCCCGACCCAAGGCCGCAACCAACCATTTGGCTCGACCCAAGGCCACAACCAACCAACCAGGCTCTGACCCAAGCCTGCAACCAACCAATCAGGCCCAACCCAAGCCCGCAACCAACCAATCCGGCCCGACTCACTACGCCGCAACCAGCCAATCCAAATGACCCACGACCGCGACCAACCAATCAGGCTCGACCCAAGGCCACAACCAACCAACCAGGCCCGACCCAAGCCCGCAACCAACCAATCAGGCCCGACCCAAGGTCACAACCAACCAATCCGCCCGACCCAAGGCCGCACCCAACTAATCAGGCGGACCCATGGCCACAACTAATCAATCGGCCCAACCCAAGGCCGCACCCAACCAATCAGGCCCGACCCAAGGCCCTCACCAATCAATTGGCCCGACCCAAGGCCGCACCAATTAAGTACCTCGACCAAGACCCGTAAATTACAATTTTATCCACCCATCATGTAGCCTTTTGTTCAATCGAGCTCACATGTTCGTGTGTTAGCATGATTAGGATACTTGACTTGATCAGTCGACTAACTTTGCCTAGACCGAGACCGTGACATTTATCTCAACCAAACCAACCATTTGGTACTGCCGAACATACCTAAACGTTCTTGTACCTTACCCGTTATATCCCCCCGAGCTACTTCCTATGCATTGATACCGGATTATATCAACCTTGTTTGGATAAACTATCGACCTTTGCCTATGTATTGCTTGTTTTCTCTTCAAATCGTGTACCCTGGTCGCACTACTACATTTCAACGTGCGTCTGCTTCCTTGAACTTACCCCACCCATCTTACCATCCTCTCATCATCATTCACCCTTTATCAACCCTATCCCTAATTTCACGTCGCCTCAATCTGTGATAGATTTGAGGGGGATTACCTATACCCTTAACGGGAGTAACCACTTCTTATTATTGTCAGTGAACTTTACAAGACAAGCTACATGACAACAAGGGGCTAATGTAGACACCAAATTTGTGTCTTACGACACCCTGTGCCCCGCATCTCATTTTGCAACCTAACCTCACCACCTAAACCTTACACAATTATTTATTAATTACCTTATAATTAATAAATCCACATCTCCAAACCTACCACCTCATTTTTCCACCTCATCATGACCTAGCCCTAACCCTAAACTAACCTAATTAAGACCTATAACTTGGTCTACATCCATACCCATGACTAATTACTCCTCACCCGCACCAAAACCAACCTAATAATGACTTGACCAAGCCCACAACTAATCCCTTAGAAGAAAAGGAGGGAAAGTTGGCTATTTTACTAAAAATAGCCCACTTTGACTTAACCGACATCGGTTCCTACTCGACCACCATCGGTTACATAACCGCCATCGGTTCCCTGTAAATGACCTCCCCCAACCAAAAACAAAGGATCAGAATTCATTCAAAAAGATCTGGAATTCACTTGGCAGAGCAGAGACAAGTGAAGGAAAGAGAAGAGTTTACAGAGAAGGACATCAAGCCCAAGACTGCAACTGAGTAACTAGAGCACAGTGACACTCGTCCAAGCATTGGGAGAGAAGATAGCTCACTTTTGATTGTCGGATCATCCCACCTGAGCCTTGCCTTTGTCATCATAGTCCTTGAACCTGTATCTTCATCAGGAACTAGTAAGTGGTGTCTTGTACGTTTAAATACCATTTTCTTGAACTTCTGATTCATAGTAATTATAAGCTCACTCCTAGATCTACTACCCGATAGCACCCTACATCTAACTTTCATTCCCCTACCCTTACATTGCCCCAAGAATAGCTCCCACACTCTCTGAGTCTTCTCCATCACCCTATTTCCTACCCCTAATCATTTACCAACCTTATAAACACCATAACCGCCTTACAACCAACCTTCATTGAAAGCCCCTAAATCACTGCCCCTACCGATATCGGTTATCAACAACCGGTACGGTTATACATTGACCAACATCGGTCACTGTGACTCAAACCAAAACCAACCTTTCCTCAATTACCTTTTAACGAGGTAACTAAATTGTAATTTCGCAATAACTTCTTTGTTAGCATTTGTGTTAATTCGTATTAAAAGGGGAACTGACCACCTTCGAAAGGAAGTCTAATATTTCCTGGGCCCAAGGCAGTTCCCTCATTTATTGTCTAACTATAATCTGGTGGTCTTGTATTCTTACTTGCAGGTAGTCCTTCCCAGACAAAAAGGAGTTCTTCGCAATCGATCTGATCTCTCTCTCTACGGTACGCGCACACCCTCCCAACATTCAACAGGTATTCCTCCTAGCCCTAACCCTTATCTGTTTCTCAAGAGAATGAAAGGATAGAAGCAACTCTATTCTAAGAACGGAAACATTCTCACGAAACATTTTGGCAATAACTTCCTTAAATTGTAATTTCGCAATAACTTCTTTGTTAGCATTTGTGTTAATTCGTATTAAAAGGGGTACTGACCACCTTCAAAAGGAAGTCTAATATTTCCTGGGTCCAAGGCAGTTCCCTCATTTATTGTCTAACTATAATCTGGTGGTCTTGTATTCTTACTTGCAGGTAGTCCTTCCCAGACAAAAAGGAGTTCTTCGCAATCGATCTGATCTCTCTCTATACGGTACGCGCACACCCTCCCAACATTCAACAGGTATTCCTCCTAGCCCTAACCCTTATCTATTTCTCAAGAGAATGAAAGGATAGAAGCAACTCTATTCTAAGAATGGAAACATTTTGCTAAAACAAGGCACCTAAACCCACGCATAAGCACCTGTGTATTCTCGCTCATCTATAAATTTTTTTACTGTGTGCATACATGCCCAAACCATGGCACATATGCCCTTTTTCTGGTGTTGGTACCTCTCTGCCAACGTACATGCACTCTCATATTTTTTACCATTTGCGCAAGCACATATTCTCTGGCGCACGCATCTCTCGGGTGGTGCAGGACCGTATGACCCGCTAGGTTTACACATAGGGGCACATGCACCCAAACCCATATGAACATACCCAAAAACACACACACACACATACCCCGAGGGGGCACATGTATATATGTTTGATCCAGATTTGTTCACATAATTTTTGGCGCTCCTAGTTTTGGTCATATATTTTGACTCGTTGACCCATTTTCAGAGTTTCAATAGGTGTCGGAAAGAGAATGAAGAAATTTTTAGAGGGAATTTACAAAAGTGATTTACCTTTGGTATCATTACTTCTATCACAAAACTCGCAAAGTGCCCTAGGAATATTTGGATCATTACTTCTAGAATTTCCTATTTTTTCTCAGTTTTCTAACTTATTTGTAGGTTCTAACAAGTGATTATGGGTTTATTTTTGGTTTTATTTGACTAAAGTAGTTTAGGTGTTTCATTTTCTTAGTTAAAAGAGTATTTTTGAAGTGTGTATGCTCTTCCTTGCACCTTCTAGGTGATCTTGGGAATAAAAAACACTTCTAAAAACACCTTGTCACTTTTAAAAACACTTACTTTACGTTTAAATAATTGGATTAATCTTTCAAAGTTGGCTAAAATGAACTCTATCTTTTGAAGTATTTTTCACAAAGGATTATTTTAGTAGGGTTTTCATGTTGTGTATGCTCTTCCTTCCCACCTTTTTTGCTGATCTTAGGAATCAAAAACAACATGCAAACTCTCTTTCTTATTTGATGGAAAATTACTAACTCCTTAGTATGTAGGGCCTAACACTTATCAAAGAAAGGAGAAGTCAAGACAAAACAAAAACCTTCTAATACACAAGTTTTCATGTAGGTTTCTAAATGGTGTACTACTTAAAACCATATTAAGTTAAGAAAGATTTAAAAACACACCATTTAATTTCACAATGTATTGCGGGTTTTGGAAAAGGGTATGTCTCTATCATCAGCTCAATCGGAACATTTCAAAAAAAAATGGGGGTGGTTCCGGAACATAACCACTAAGTAATCTCATGGATGAAACAAGAAGTGCTCTGCTTACCCACTTGACTAGATTTACATTACAAGTTAGAGTCAAAATTTTATGTTTCGTGACCCCAATGATGGTATAACCAATGCACTAGTTTCTCAGATAAAAAGGGGGTAAAGTAAATCCGAGATACTCACAATTCAACAAGTGTGACTCTTTGGGAAAATCAAGCTCGCTTCTTAGAGAACTTGTGATACCTAGTTGAGAGATATTATTAGAGAGGCCATTTTGTCTTAGAGCCCATTTTGCTAGTATGTTGTCTTGTCAAGCCATCACAAGTGAAAATTACTTGAGTCTCGAACCTTGTTTTTCAAACAAGGAAAAGAGCCCATGTAAGTTAGAACTAAGTTCCTTTCATCACAAATTAAATGACATCTCACTTAGCTTGGTTTTATTGTTGCCTTTGGATGAGCCGAAACTCTGCCCAAGTCACACTTAGTTTATTTTCATCTTTTTTATCTATACCCTTGCATTCTTGCTGCCCATTTGGAGTGAGAAGGAAGCATACCTCGTGCATTTTATCAAAGATATTACTCACCACTTTTTTGTCCATTTACGCCCATCCATGTTTGCATCTCTGGTTTGTTAAATGTCTTAAGTGAGAAAGTACATTTTTTAATCTTTGATAGTCTATTGATCTTAATTTCGGATCGTTTCACTTCTACAATTTCAGTTCATCATTTATTTCTCCTTAGGTTGATATTTTTTTCTTGACATTCTAGTCACACAATTTTGGTACTTATGCCATGTTTTCAAATTCTTGAGAACTTGTTATAAGTCCCATTATTGTGTGGTTACATTTCTCACACAACTAAAACCTTCTTGTTATACTCATACTTCATTTCAATTCCAATGTCGTATAAGTTTTTTGAGAGTGTCGATATTGCCTTATATATATCGAAATAACGTCATCTTGATACTAACACCTTGCTTTCTCATTTAATGCATTGCGATATTGTTGTTACGCTATATATACTCATAACTTACTTTTTCAAAAACTTAGCTTTCATCAACATTCGAACTAGTTTTAGTATACCTCTTGAGAGATTACATCAGTACCACTTTAATATTTAGGCCTTGTTAGAATTCTAACTTGACCTATGTATTGATACAATATTGTCACTATCCACTTTGAACCCTTCACCGAAATCATAGTTAGGGTATAATCTCGTTGAAACAAAATTTGAGTGATCATTACATTTGAGTGTTCATATGAGTGTTCTTTGAATCATAAAACGATCGCATAACATTGCTTCTAGAATTCACTAGTTTATTTCAACATCACATCAAGTGACTTACACAAACATATGCCTAGGTTTCACACAAACTTTGAAGCACATTTAGAAAAAAACTAGTATCACTTTGACTAGTGATGCCTAGAATCATGAAGATGGCATCCAAACCAAATGAGCACAACTTAGGAGAAAATCATTTTGAGGCCTTCCCATTTAGCATAAACAAATTAACACCTCTCTTTTCACAGGTTAAAGACATAGGGATGTTGATTGATCATAATGGAGAGGAGTCTAACTCTTCTAAAGAATAACACCAATTAGACCTAGGTCTTTTTGATGAGCTTCTTTATTAAAATAGAGATAAGGTACTCGGAAGAGTCTTGGAACTAGGGGCTAAGCTTCCACATGAACATGAAGTAGAAACCAAGGTCATTAATCATAAAACATAAGAATTAAGGTCCCTCTTAGACATGGATAATACCTTTGGCATAGGGTATGCTTCAAATTCTAGGCAAAATCACAACACCATCAAGGAGACCCATCTAAGCCACTTGGTGATCCACGATGACCTTATTACAAAGCTTCACGAAAAGTGAAGATTGAGCACAAAGCCTCACCACATCCCAAGTTCGATGAGGAAGAGGATCCTTTAATTGAAGAAGAGATCCTTAAAAAGTAGATACTCAAACTGAGCCAAAAATTAGCAAAATTAGACTCTTCAAGTAGGAACGTATACAAAGATAAACTAAAAATGAAATCTAACAAGTTCCATTTTGATCCATGTAGTCATTTTTACGCCCATAAAATAACAAGGGAATCCCATGTGCACTATCCTATCACCCACTAGGGGTGCTGGGAGCTCACCCGAGGCGCACAGTGCTAACTCTCTCTTTTATGTGAGTGAATTGGGAAACATCATCTATGATAGGAACATAAAGAGAGTGAGTGGAAATGAGACATGCAATCATCATAGAGCTCATAACGGATTCTAGATCAATGTAGTCATTCCAGATAGAAAGGTACTTAACAAATTATAGGACTGAACCAAAACAAAAGGAAAATGGATAAGGATTCATACTCATTCCATAAACATACATGAAACACAACTATGAAGATATATGTATGGACCAGAATCATTAATGATCATATTCAAATAGGTTGGTAACCTCATTACATTGATTAGATCCATTACAAAACATCACAGTATTGTATACCGAAGTCATACATCATAACTAGATTTACATCCCTTAGCTCTCAAAAAGAAAATTTACAATCCCAAGCCCCTTGATGCTTCCTTCTCCTACATTTTATATACCCAATCCAATATAAGTCCTCACGAGTTTTTGTAGAGCTCCGCTCTCTCTTGATCTACTATTTTTCTTCTGTGGGCACTTGTATTTATAGGCCTCTTAAATTGCCAACTCACCATTCTATGGCTTTAGATCCGTTGACAAATGTCCAAATGTGGTCCTCCATGGGAGCATGCTCCTCCAGGCCTGATCTCTCCACTCCTTGCCATGATGGTCTTCTAGAAGCTTCCATCATAGGGCATATTCCTTCCTAGGCCAACCTGTCACTAGGATGGCACCTTATCCACTCCGCATGCGTAGTCGGGTCATGCTTTTCATGTGTCCTACCTAATATGCCAAATATGGCTAAGTCTCAAATCTTGCTTTGTATTGCATGCATGCCTTGTTCTTTTAAACCTCCCTAGAACCCTTCCTATGCACTTTCTCCTTATGCGCCCTTCTTTATCTAGGCCTTGTGCACTCATGCACCTTCATGTACTTAGCCAATAAATCAAGGTCCCAACATCACCCCATACTACACCTGTTCTCCACTGGGAACACTTCTTTAATGAATAAAGAATTACAATAGACTTAACGTCTTGGGAAAAGAATAAGGGAATGAAGAATTTGGGAAAGAAGAAAGAATGGGGAAGTGTTGGCATTACTGTAACAAGATAGGAAAATATCTTTGCAAGTCAGCCTCTAACTTGTTCTAGGCATCGACTTCATTTTTTGCTCTCTAGCAGAGGTCACCGACTAGGGCACTTACCTCCTCAAAACCTAGTCCATCTCCTTGAGTGTTTATTATTTCAACCATTCCTTCCAATTCCTTGCCCATGTCCTCAAGCACATCCATCCTTCTTGTAATATGTGGGTATAACTCCTTCAGCCAATTTTTAATTGAACCTCGTAAGGTTTCGATAGCCTCTGACTTCTTCTCAACCTCAACTAGGATCCTCTCCGCTCTATTCTTCTATTTACTTTGTTCTTCTCTTGGAATTTCTTGAGCTTTACCTCGTGAGTGGTGACCAGGATACTTGCCACTCTATCTCTATCTGTGTAATTGTCATACGTGGCCTCAGTAGTATGGGTAGCAACCTTCACATCAACAAGAACCTTGTTGTACTTAGAAATGATTGCTATAACCTTCAATTTGTCCTCCTTTTCCAGGCGTGCTACTACCTCTTCTACATGATTCTAAGGCCAGAGGTTACCTCTCCATGGTGAGGATGCATGTTAAGTCTTCAAGGCACTCAAGGGAGGATCCATACTTTTGCACAGGTGGTGTTAGGTCTCGATGCTTCAAAAGAATGAAATCTGTGATGGACTCTACTTTCTTGTATGCCTCGCACCCTTTCCTTTTCTTCCCTTAGCTCACGCTTTAGCTACGCGCTAATTAGTTCCTCTTACTTTAAGTCCTTGGTCCTTGCTTCTAGCTCTTCTTCCCTCTTCTCTAGCTCTACCTCTAGAAATTTTACCTTGTCATTCCTCCCAAATAATCTAGCTTCCAGTTCAACCGAGACCTTATTCAATGCATTAGAGACTTGTTCATCTAAAATTTATTGGGTGCCCACCACGGGATGTCTCCTTTTGACTTAGAATCTTCTTTATCACCCTTGGCTTACCTCAAATTTTGGCTTGTCGATGTGGGACTCAATTGCCCAAGAAAGCATTTTCCTCATCTGAGGGTATGCACCTTCTTCATCAAATGACTTCATTGCCAAGATTTGATCTATTGGTACTATGCTTTGGAAGCACATGCACAACACCTTGTTTGGATCATCAATATAGCTCATTCTTGGTCTCTGGATCTCCATGCGCTTTCCTCCTATGCACGTGCCCTTAGGAATAGTTACCATTAGATTGGGGCCTCCCGTGCTTCGTGATCTTTTTCTACACTCTCTTCCTTATCTTCATTCATCACTATATCAGCGCTGCACTCCAACTCTTGTTATACCAAGGACTCAATGATTTTCATTGCTTCTCTTTCTACCACCTCATTTATCTTCTCTTGCATGAGGCTTGGAGTTCTCTGATCCTTCGTGCCAACCTCTTCACTTCCTCCCATGTCCTAGGCACCCTCCTCCTCCTGACTTCCCTTCCTTCGCACAAAGTGATAGTCATTATTCTCCTCTTCACCTTCTTCTCCCAAGTCATGCACACTGAAAACAAGTGGTTCTTGGTATCCTTCAGGTTCATTTTTTTCATCATAATCCCTCTCACCCATGTAGTTCTCCAAGCTCTTTGTGTCCTCCGAATTAACCTCCTTTATCACCTTCTATTTTTCCTACTAGCTAGGGACTCCAAAGATAGGAGATTCATCTCTTTCTTCTTCCTCCTCTGGTGATTTCTCCTCTGTGATAGGCTCTTCTTGTTCTTAAGCACCTCCTCTCTAACTGGGGACCTCTTCCTGTGTGTGTAAGTACTTTTTCTAGTGCTTGTTCTGGGCACCCACCATTTGCATACCTTGGACACTTGGTGCCTTTTTATTTATCTCTTTGTCTCCTTTTTCTTGGGCACAATTCTCTTTCTACCATTAGGTCTTTAGGTATAGATATCTTGTTTTCAAGATAAGTGCTCTTTTAAAACTTGGGTGTTATGTGAAGGTATACACGTGTTGCAAACCTCCCCTGCAATGGGTGGAGTTAGGGGTTTCATCATATAAACTTTGTACGATATGTACTTTTCCACATATGCACGCTTGTTGGGGTAGACCAATGTCTTGCTCATCTCTCTGTGGTCCCGATCCATATTTCCAAGGTCAAGCCTCAGCTTCTTGGATTCCTTGAATCTATTTACTCCCACCTAGAAGTATTGAGTGGAGAAGGAAAATGGAAGTTTACACCATGGGCCTCATGTTTTCATCAACCAACTTAAATCTGCTAATGTAAAAGTGTTGGTATACTGTGAATTTAGCTTCTCCCTATGTGATCTTTGACAATTTTTCTGGGATCCTCCACTCTTCTCCGAACGCATTCCTCAAGTGCATATACCATTCTCAAGATGTGCCTTGTGAATGGACATCATGCTATCGCAAGTGTATTTTTCAAATCTCTTTACGGGTGAGGGGTCTTCCTCTAGGTACTCCCAAATGAACTTATTTTCCACATCTAGCACTCCATCTCTGAAAACACAATCAGGTAAGAGGATATTTCTGAAAAGTATCTTGTCACCCACTCACGCATGCCGCTTGATGATCTCATCCACGATGTACATAGATAAGTTGTAGATGGAACCTTCTGATATCCTTCTGTAAACATTGAGCCATGAATTTTTCACTTGCATCCACCTCTCTTGGTCATTAAGTTTTGTTACAAACACGCACCATTATCATCACTGGGTCTTGGATATCCACAATATAAAAGTACCTTGACCCTTTCTTGTATGAATATAAGGTGATGGTCTCTTCGATGGCTTATTTTTCTATAGGTTGTCCTCTATACTTTCTCCTTCACATATGAGACTCCGTGAATTTTGAAATTAGTTTAGGAGTTATTCGAATATTACGCCCGTGAAGTGAAAGTGGTCTTCATTTACGTGTGACATCAACCACTGATAGAGGCGCTCAAGATTCCCAAAGTAGGGAAACTCATAGAGTTGCAATAATCCCACCTTCTTCAACTTTAGTTTTACTTTATCGCTATAAATGGGTAACCCTTCTGGTGTCCTCTTATTTTTCAGGGCATACTAATTCCAAAGTGCCATTTTTTTTTCATTGCATTTTTGCAATGGTTATAATCACTTACAATCATTTTTATTAAATGGGACTCCCACTCCTTTCTAAGCAAAACCCCATCTCATTAGTATTTCTACATACCATTCTTCATTGGTATTTGTGGTAATTTCTTGTTGTTTTCCCTTACCCTTGCCTTTTCCTTCTTAGGTGTTATAGCTAGTTTCTTGGGTGCCATTGTGTAGGTTATTTTTACACTTCAACTTCTCTTGCTCGCTTCTCTACCCTTTCTAATCTTATATCTCAAACTTGTGAAGAAAATCCTTTTCAACCCATGCCCTAGTTGTTAAACCCTAACTGGAATATCCCTTTCACAAGATGACACTTATCCAAAAATCTCTCTACGCCCGTGAATTACTTCCCTCCTAGTTTGCTGATCCAAACTAGTCACTCACGGTTAAATTTTTCCAATTTTTCTTCACACGGATCAACTCTGATACCATAGTTCACAAAAGCTCTTCCTTCTTTGTATTTATAATGTAAATAATGAAATGTCCAACCTTCTATTTATAGTTTTTCCCTCTTATTAACATTAAATGCTACCTCACCTACCACCGTACTTCAACACTTAATGTAACTTTTTCAAAAAAACTAACTTTAGTGCCTTAACTCACGTGCCTAACCTTGTGGAAAAATCCCCCAACCTTCTAGCACACAACCAATCCATCTTGATAGGAGACTCTTGCACATGGCCACCAAAGGTCTAAGGTAATTCCATCATGATTTTTCTCTCACCTACCTTGTGTTGCTTTTGTGCTTCTTCCTTTCTTGTATGTGGATCCACAATGCAGCCTTACCTTAACACTACCATCCTTTTTCACCTTTCCTTCCATGCACTTCCTTCCCCAGGGCCATCCAATCGGGATTTTCAACACAATCCTTTATGGCGCTTCACACTTTGTAATGCCTTCCACCTTACTCCATCCCACACTAAAATGATGTGCGGTCCTCTATGCATTCACAACATTCAAAATGTAATGAGGTTACCGACACCCAAGGTGCAAAAAAACAACAATGAGAAAGGGAAACATAAGAAAAGGAAAATGTAATAAAGGAAATCCTAAACTATCTGGCAATACTACCTTATTATATACACCAAGAAGACTTATTTATAGTAGGGCTTCAGCCTACTCCCATTGAAGTGTCCTGGTAACTTCGTCCCATCCAATGCTTGTAACTTGGCACGCACTTGAATCAAGGATGTATGAGATGATGTATGGACCCAACCAATGGACCTTTAACTTCTTAAGATGTTGCAAAAACTTGGAATCATATAGTAACACCATCTGCCCAACCTCAAACTTTTTGTTCTTAATGTGATGATCATGCCATGCCTTTTGTTTTGATTTTTCAATTTTCTAGATCCACATGGCTAATGATCATCTCTCATCCAATTGCATTAATTTGTCTATTCTTTCCTCCAACACTTGTTCATCATCTAATCCTCCTGCGCACATTATATGTAGTGAAGGCAACATAAATTCAACTGGTAGGACAACCTCCATGCCAAACACTAATTAAAATGGTGTGGCCTTATTCAACCTCTTGTAGGTTGTCCTATATGCCCAAATAATGGCTGATACTTTGTCATCCCAATCTTTTCTACCAAATCATAAATTTTGTCGAGGGTATGACTTAGTATTTTTTTAAATGCCTTTGCGGTTCCATTTTCTTGTAGATGGTAAGGGGTATTCTTGTGATGAGCCACCATGATTTCTGCTAACATAATCCTTACTGTTTCATTTAAGAAATGTGTACCCCTATCACTAGTTAAAATCAAAGGGCATCCATACCTTGTAATAATGTTTTCCCATAGGAACCTTGCTGCAGTAGTTATTGTACAATCCTTAGAGGTGCTACTTCTACCCACCTTGTCAAGTAATCTGTGCAAGTGATTATTTACCATGATCCAGTCCTACGCATGGCTGGTGCAATAGGGCCTATGAATTCTATAGCCCACTTTTCAAATGGCTCAGTGTTGGGAATAGAGTGAAAAGGCATTTCATCTCTTTTCCCTAGTTTTCCCATGCACTAACAATGGTCACACACCTTTGCAATACTCCTTGCAGTCTTGGTATAAAGTCTCCCACTATAATCCAACCATTAATATCTTACGTGCAGTGGCATCACATGCATAGTGTCCACCTGCACTACCTCCACATGCCTCTTATATTATGGCTTTGTGTTCATTTTCTAGCACACACTGGAGCACATAACCTCATCATGTCCTAATTTTACAAATCCTCACTAATAAATGTGTAGGGCGGAAGTGCATAGCTAACCATTTTTTGTCCAATGCCTTCATCCCTTCTAGTGCTACACCTATCTTGAGAAATACTGCAATATATTCTAAGTCTGATGGGCACATGCCACAACCTAAATAGTTGTGCATCTGGCATGGTATCCTCAATGCTTTGTGTGTCCTCCCCTGAATCGATTCTAGACAAATGATTAGGTTCGGAATTACTTTTTCCTGGTTTGAAAACCACCGTGAACTCAAATTCTTGGAACAATAGTACCCACCGACATATGCGCCCTTCTAGAATGGGTTTGTTCACTAAATATTTCAATTCCATATGGTCAATGTAAAATATAAAAAGGGTTGCCAACAAATATTGTTTGAACTTGTGAAGTGTGTAGATCATTGACAATGCCTCGCGCTCAGTTATAGTATAATTTTTCTCTGCTGGTGTCAACTTCCTACTTGCAAAGCACAAAGGATGATCAACAATATATTCACCAGGTTGTGTAAGTAATACTCCAATGGAAGTTCCTGAGGCATCTACATGAACATGGAAAGGCTTATCCCAAGAAGTGAAATGTAGGATGGGCGTGGTGACAAGCCTATCCTTTAAAGTGTCAAATTCCTTCTACTACACTTCTCCCCAAAGGAAGGAATTTTTGTGTCTAAGTAACTCTTCTAAAGGCATGGTGATCTTGGTGTATCCCTTGATGAAATTCTTGTAGTAACCCATGTGTCCAAGGAATCCATGCACTACGCTTTGACTAGTAGGCTCCCTCAATCCCACAATTACTGCAACTTTGGCAGGATCTACTAACAAGCCTTCTTTACATATGATGTGCCCCAATAATGTCCTAAAATGGGGTAGTAAAGACACACTTCTTAATGTTGAGGGATATCCTCAACTTCCGACATCTCTCAAACATCAACCTTAAGTTATCACAATGGTCCTTTACTAACCCATATACTATCTAATCATCCAGGTAGACTTGAAGAAATTTATGGATGAAATCTTGAAACCCTGTCCCACAATGCACGAGAACACAAGTAGGGTGCATTCTTCAACCCAAAAGCATGACTCAGTATAGGAAAAAATTCCCCACTTAGGGCAAAAGTCATCTTTCTTTGGTCCTCCTTCACGATCCTTACCTGGTGATAGCTCGAAGAATCCATTTGTGAAAGAGTAGATCCTTATGTCCCGCCACTCCCACTAATATTTCTTTAGTAAATGGGGTTAGGAAAGAATCAATGATACACACTACATTCAAGTCCCTGTAATCAACGTAGATCCTTATCCTTTCATCCTTCTTGATGTTAATTACCATTGGACTTATCCACTCTAACTCTTTAACAACTTCAATGATGCCCGATGCTATCATCTTATCTATTTCTTCCTTGACCTTCACGCATAGGTTAGGATTCATTCGTATGGTCTCTTCCGGGTGGGTGCACACCCTCCTTGTTGAACTCATTTCCCCGAGAATGTTCATGATACTTTGAGTTCATGATACCTGTGGAATAAATCCTCAAACTCATGTAAAAGATCAATGATCTTGGAGACTTCCTTCTCTCGACTAATAGTCTCCGATGATAGCCTCTTTAGGCTCTTCTTCTGAGCTGATGTTAACCTTCTTTGTCTTTAAAGGTTCATGATATGCGTGTGCTCATTCATTAGCATTGTCTAGCACCTCACACGTCCCTACATAATGGTCAACATCCAATTTTTTTGCTTCTTCCCCATCAATAATATACACCATCTTCCCTTTTTCTTTTTCCATACACACACGCTCAAGTTGTATCCCTTCTATTTCTCCTTCTTCAAAGCACACCTCTAGGCTAGGTTCACCTAGTAATTCTTGTATTCTTTCCTCCACCATAGCACTATCTCCCATTGTAAGGCACTTAAAAACCTGCAATGCCTTATGTACTAATGGCTTTATAGTCCGATACTCAAATGTTTAAATGAGATCAGCCATCAATTATTTCCAATTACCAGTTTGATGATGTGTCTCTGAGTGGATATACCATGCATGCGCACAACCTTGTAGGGTGGAGTATAACTTGTGAACCCATAATGAAGGTGGCAGGGCTTCCATGCTTCCCATACAAGTTGTCTCACATGCTTGGATATGGAAGGAAGTGGTCTCTTTACCATGGTAGTCTTTTATAGCCATGGGTGCGTTGCTCCTACAAAACCTTACAGAGAAGGAAATTCTTACCTTGTGCCATTCCAAGAGGTTCCCCGATGTGTCACCCACTAGCGCACAACAGTCTCAAGTAAGTTATAATTAAGCATTTTTCTTTATGTTGTTTTCATTTCTCCAATGGGCCTCCATTTCTTGCAAGAAATCTTCTGGATTAGCCCCTCTTGAGTAACTTGGTAGTTTTCCTCCTCCTAGGTGCCGGATTGTACATGACTTTTTCACCTTGGTTACCGATCCTCTTAAATGTCGTCCGATCAACTCATAGGTCTCATGTGCCCAATTGTCACATGTTATGCTTGTGGTATCACTCACAGATTGGGCATCCTCAAATTGGATAACTCCTTATGTAGGGTGAATTATCTTAGGATCCCTGATTGAGCACACGTATATTCTATCAAGGACTTCTTCTCCCAACGGCTCTGTGTAGGGCGCCAACTTTCCATCTATCAAAGGGATGATCACCCATTCTTCCTTGTTTTTGAAACTGATATATCCTTTGTTAAACCTTATGTCAACATTATTCTTGTAACACCATGGGTGCCCAAGAAATGCTGGGAAATTATCCGCCTTGGTGAGCACCAAGACCTCAAAGTCCCTAGTAAACTTGGCCCCTTGAATGGTGATAGCCACATCTTTTAAGACACCGATGGGCATTGCCTTCATCTTGTTTTCCATATACAACACATTTGAAGATGGCTGTAATGTGGGCCTTCCCATCTGATGCCAAACATCTAAGGTAAGAACATTCACTTATGCTCCCATGTCGATGAGGATATTGCTCAGGAGCCATCCATCAATAACGAATTCAGAGTAATTTCTTTGTCATACTCAAGGCTATGTGGAGAAAGGTTTACATGTAAAACCTATCTCTTATGCTCCACTCTGGTGCATGGTATGTTCTCTCTTAGCCATTTTCTCAGCAAGGGAATAATATTCTCTTTCCTTAACATTTTAGATACTTCCTTGACTTCATCCAGGCCACTTATTGCAACCTCGTTATCCTTTTTCTGCCCCACTTGTCCTGATTGCTCCTTGAGACTTAGTATCTCCTCTTGTAAACTCCGAATTATGTCCATAGTCTCCTGGTATACTTCTTTCTGATGGGAAGGGTCTAGGTACTTTCCATGTGGTACCTCCTCTCTGGAAACTAATGTCCTTGGTCTGGGCATCTCCTTGCATGCGTGACCTCTACACGCATTGTCACCAACATAGGTTCTAGCTCGACTCACGCGCCACTCTTTGTATCCATTGTGGGTTGGACCTTTTTATGCTCACCATAGCAATGCTCTTATCTTTCCATGCTATCTTGGCTCATATGCTCATAGAGTTCCGGACACTCTTCATACTTGTGCTTCTTCCCGCACCATGAGCATTGTAATAGATCGACACTCTCATTTATAATGCTCGTAGATCAACAATTGTAGCTTGTTCCCCATGGGAATTCACTTCTCCCTCCCCCATGGTTTCCATGACCTTGAAATCCTTCTGGGAAACCCTCTTCCATGTGCATGCCTCCATCTGCGTACTCCTCATAACATCTCGTGATCACCCTTAGAACTACCGACAAGGCTAGTCCAGCACATGCCATGATCAATGGCCTCATGGATCTAGTCAATAAGCCTACAATCCTTAGTATCATGGGTTATAGAGGTGCAAATATTACAATAAAAATATACGTTCTTCTAGATTACACACTACAATAAGGAACATCTACTCGCATAATGGTCCCCATGACAAATCACATTCTACCACTACAAAGGCGCAAGTACTATCTTTAGGGAAATTATCCTTAGCATGCCTCTCTACTTCACAATATGTACACCACATTCCACTATGAGTCTCATGAGTTGATTTCACAGATAACATTTCCAGAAACTTGGCCATAACATCGATTTGAGCTTCCAGAATGGGCTAACACCCGTTCAACACTTCCAATAGCTTTGATGTGCAGGGAAGCCTCTAATGCCTCGCGTGGGTCTCAGTGAAATTCTATGAGATATATGTTAGTGTATATTCATAAGCACCCCAAAATGAGTTATGGATCTACTTTTATAAGGAAAATTAATTTGGTGTGATTACACAACATTGAGCTTTCCCAAAGTGTGGGACCTTTGCAAATGGGGAAAGCTCTCTAGAGAAGGTTGGTTCCTCTTCCTAAACTACCTGCCACAAGCTATTCCAATGCAGAAAGCTAATATAACCTAATCTAACTTCCAAGGAGACAAGGAGAGGAAGAAAATAAGGAAAAATAGAGCCTACACTAAAATGGTGATACACCAGAGAAGGAAAGTGTTGATTATCTATCAAAATTGCCATGGAATAAGAAGAGGTGAGCAATGGAAAGGATGGACAAGTGCATCACAAACCAAAGATGGATTTCACACAGAAAATGTTCCAAAACTCCATGAACATAGCTCCAAAACCTACAATGAACATCCAAACATGCACAAATACCCTGTAATGAAGAGAGGTAAGGAAAATAACAAAGAAAACGAGCCAAGGATGAAAAATGCATCACAAAAACATGTTTTTTATTGCTCAAAATTTACACAGTGCATCATTTCACATGTAAGAGGAAAAAATGCCATTACAGAGCAGGGGAGGAGGTTCAAACTCCATTTTGACCTTGGGAAGAAAAGAAGGGAGAGACAGAGAAGAAGGATGAACAACCTTTTTCAAAATGAGCCAAAACTGGCTTTTATCGCTCGAACAGAATGAAGGAAATGAGAAAACACAGGAAAATCAATTTTAAAACTCCAACCACTAACAAGATCCATTTAATTAGCCTAAAAATTATGGGTTTCCATGAAAAATCCCATACTTCATCGTACATTGCTTCGCAGAGCAAGAAAGAGGCCCATACTTCATTAATTTTGGTGGTTGGGGTCGTTTTCTATAATTTTTCCATGCCAGAGACATTTTCCATTTTTCTCTGCAAAAATCCATCAAAATTTAAAATTGAAGTGTCCATCATGTAGAGGATTTCAACAACTTTCCATTGATACCAAAATCATGAAAATCCAAGCTCTAGATCGAAAGATATGGCCTTCTTGAAGATTTAGGGCAAACAGGGAAAAATTAGGGCAAAAATCGGGTCGGCGGGCCAAAACTTGAACTTTTTCCCTTTTCACAAAATTGGGAAATTTTCCCAAAATTCTCCATGGTGCCGTTGCTCTAATGACTCGTGGCACTTTCTAATTGGTCTCAGGGATGCGGTTCCATTTTTTCCTTTGCACTTTTCACCACTTTGACGACAATTCCAAAATCCTCCTAACGCCCGATCCCCGCCGATGAATGGACATGTGGCACCTTTTGATTGGTCGGTGGGGATGTACTTCCATTTTTTCCTTTGACACATTTTGACCAAATGCCAAAAACTAGAAATCCCTCCGATGCCCGTTGCTCTGCCTTGACACGTGGCATCATTTCATTGGCTATGGGCCTTAAGCAATTTCATTTCCTTTTTAGGCTCACGGGAGCACAAATGAATTTTGTGCTTTTAGCCCAAAAAGCACTAAGTTCTCAATTTCTTCCTCCTATGCTCTACTGACCCAAGCCTCTTTGGCAAAAAACTCTCCCAAGCTCTATGGGCCCGCCTTAGGAAAATTTCCCCTCCAAACTTCACTGAGCCATAACTTAAAAAATACAAGGAGTTAGGAGGACTTATTTACCTTTCTGGAAAGGGGAAGAAAAATCCTATCTTATGAATCCATTTCTAGAATCTTTTGAGTGCTTAAAATGTGTGAAATTAAGTTGAAGCACAAGGAAGGAAAGAATGAAGGCAAGTTAGCCAAAATAAGTAGGGGCTCATTTTGGATAAAAATAAATCTCTTCTAAATGGTGTTATTAATCCCACAAAAACCATTGAGCATGTTGTGAAGGGTGAAATTCATATGATAATTTTTATAGGATATTTTTAAACTACGCGCATTATACTCCCACACTCTCTCCATGCCCCGTTAATCTCCTTAAGAGTGTTGATGCTTTTCTATTCAAACTCGGGGATGTTGGAAATTTTCTAGGAAGGCATTTTCAACACAAGGTGTAATCTACCACTTTGTATGATGGGGGTCATACTTCCTATACCAGCTATGTGTGTGTCCTTGCAACATTGTTACAAATTGAATGGCCTTCTATTTTGGGGTTGTGATCCCCTTTACATGCCCATAACATCTCACACTTGTGAACATGCTTCACAACATCTTCAATACCTATGTAATCTCGGAAAATGTAAAGACATCTCAAAGAAGAATTAGGGAGGTACTTAGGGGCCCTTGTCCTTGGATCCAATTCCTTGACTTTCTCCCATGTTTCCTCCTCCATCAGATCCACTAGATCCACCGATCCTCTACTCCCGTCCCACTAGTTCCACCTCTAGATCTTCCCGCAAGCAAAAATGGGCTCAAGTGGTCGTGCCTAGTGTCCCCACCATCTTGCTGAAGTGTGCGCCAATGATATACGAGATTATTCCACCCAGATGTATGCCCCGCGCCACTCCCGACGCATTACCCAAACCTTGCGTATTTGTACAAAAAATTCTTTGAATGTTGGAATAATATGCACATCCATAGAAGTAAGAAATGAAAATTGTATCTCTGGGCGCGATCGGTGACCCCCACCGATACCAACTAGGTTAATAACACCTTTCCTTGATCTAGAAAACCAAGTGCACTAAGGTTTGGTCACTAGGTGGGTTCAGATGCATGCCAATGAATCTTCTCTCTCACGCGATGAACTCTCATCGAAGACAAAGGGTCTCTCTTACACTTACCAAGATGGGGTAAAGATAACTACTTAGGTTCCATGTCCTCTATGTGAACCTTAAATCCTTCCCATGCAATTTACGCCTCCTCCATACATCCATCACACATTGAACCTTGTGTTGTATAGAAATCTCCCTTTCATGTGCTTCACTATACTTGAGTTGTCTCTCTTCCCTTTCTTTCTCGCCGAATGGTTGCCATCTTCCTCCACCCTAACTTCTTTGCCTAGTGCCCGGAAGGTTTAGCCATTCATAAAAATGCCTCTAAGCTCAAGGTAATGATCAAGATCCTCATAGCTAGAGGAATAACACGTAGAAATGATTCTCGTGGCTCCGTAGAAACTCAAACTTAGTAACTTCCAAACAAGAGTAGGTGGAAATAGTGTATTCCAAGGTGTAGCTAGCCAACACTCCTTTCCACTAATGATCCATAGCACAATTCCATGTTAGATCTATATTTTGTGGCCACCGGTACTCTTCTTTTGGTCCACACACGTAATCTATAATACCAGCTTGATCTAGATGCATATGCCAAGAGAGCCATTCATACAAATCTACTAGGAAGTGATAGAAAAAAGTTTTTTTTCATAAAACTCATGGTAGAAGTTCTCTTCTACCCATATATGTGCATCAAAATCAGGTTCAAGTATTTAATCTCTAAGAAAATTCATCCTCCATGCTCTTAAACCATGTTTCAACACCTTCTAAGTTTAAATGCTTTGTCATCACTCATTACAAAGATCATGATGTATGCATTTCCCACTACAACTTCAAAAAGAGGTCCCTAAATGGAACCAATATGTAGTCATTTTTACACCCATAAAATAACAAGGGAATCCCATGCATGCGACCTATCTCCCAAGCGGGATGGGTGCTCACCGAGGCATGCATGGGTGTCAAGTCTCTCTTTTATGTGAGTGAAGTGAGAAACATCATCTATGATAGGAACTTAAAGAGAGTGAGTGGAAACGAGACATGCAATCATCATAGAGCTCAAAATGGCTTCTAGATCAATGTAGTCATTCTAGATAGAAAGATACTTAATAAATTATAGGAATAAACCAAAACAGAAAGGAAAATGCATAAGGATTCATACTCATTCCATAAACATACATGAAATAGAACTATGAAGATATATGTATGGACCAGAATCATTAATGATCATATTCAAATAAGTTGGTAACCTCATTACATCCATTAGATCCATTACATAAACATCACAATATGGCAGATCAAGTCATACATCATAACTGGATTTACATCCCTTAGCTCTCAAAAATAAAATTTACAATCCCAAGCCCCTTGATGCATCCTTCTCCTATATATTATCTACCCAACCCAATACAACTCCTTGTAGTGTTTCTGTAGAGCTCTGTTCTCTCTTGATCTACTCTTTTCTTTTGTGGGTGCTTGTATTTATAGGCCTCTTGAACTACCAAATCACCTTTCTGAGGCTTCAAATTTGTTTCCAAATGTCCAAATGTGGTCCTCCATGGGATCATGCTCCTCCAGGCCTGATCTCTCCACCCCTTGCCATGATGGTCTTCTAGAAGCTTCCATCACATGGTATATTCCTTCCTAGGCCAACCTGTCACCAGGATGGCACCTTATCCACTCCACATGTGCAGTTGGGTCATGATTTTCACGTGTCTATCTGATATGCCAAATATGGCTAAGTCCTAAATCCTACTTTGTCTCGCGTGCGCGCCTTGTTTTTTTTAAACCTCCATATAACCCTTTCTTGCACGCTTTCTCCTTACACACACTTCTTTATCCAGGCCTTGCGCACCCATGTGCCTTTGTGTACTTAGCCAATAAATCAAGGTCCCAACAATCCATATAGTGATATTACTTTTAAAGTGGTGAAGGTTTAAAGACCAATGTCACCTAACAAAGAGCAAATCATCAATGGGAATTACAATCAATGAAATACACACTTACTACACTACATGAGGAAAACATCGGACATAGTAGGAGATATTTATATGAATAACTATGCCCTTACCTCTTCGATAAGGATATGTTATGGTAACCCTTCCCAAAGTATTTTACCATTCCTAAATTTGATAAAAGTAAAAGCAAAGTTGATCCTAATGATCACATCGAGATTTTTATATGGCTTGTCAAGAGGTCGCATATAAAGCAATAACTTAATACAATCCTCCCTCATAGCCTAGGGGCACTTTGGATTGGAATGGTTCTATATCATACCCAAGGGCCCCATTACAATGTGAGCCATGTTAGTAAAAAAATTATATGACATTATTCCTACAACATGGAAAATTATATTATAATGAACGACCTCTCAATGCAAAGCGTAATCCCAACGAAACGTTTGTAAGATTTTTACAACTGATGGCGAAGGTTGGTAAGTCATTTCCCTTATGCCTTTCCAGAAAGGCAACTGGTAAGCATATTTATACCTAACTAGAACTCAAAAATATCCTTCCATTTGTAAATGCACTTGCGTATCTAAATTCAAGAAATCATAGATAAGGGAAGTCAAATTGAAAAGGCCCTCATCATAAAGGGAACACTAAAACAAGTTGTCAAAGACAAATATGAAACAAAATCCTTAGATAAATTAAATTTCTTCAACAAAAACAAACATGTCATTGGAGATGGCATTACGGACTCCAAGAGAGTCCAAGCCATGCAAACATTTCTACTTTTAAAGCTCTCACAAGGACCTCATCCCAAGTCACCCACCAAACATGAGTTTACGTTGTTAAAAATCCCTATCTGCTATACTAAAATAGTTAGATAACGTAAACATGGTGGAGTACCCAACTACGATGGTACCATACCCATAAAATGCTCCAAAACCCATTTGGTTCAAAGAGCATGAGTATTGTGACTTCCACCATGTTAAAGGGAACAAGACATATAGATGCTTGAGACTACACCATTACATAAAAGACCTCATTGAAGAGGGTAAAATCACCGTAGATTCCCCGACTTAGGATAAGGGCCAAATGATAAAATGGGTATCTTTAAAGAGCCCTTTCCTAACCATGCAAATAAAAAAGGAGCCAAATCATGGAAAAAATTCCAATGACTATAAGACTTCCACTTATATTTATCCCACTAATGATAGTCCCTTTGATTCCCTCGGAGGATGTATCCATTCATCTAATGAACATGTGAATACTATTAGGATATTAGAAAATAGTTGTGCAAAGAAGGATGAAATGTGCTCGTTTAATCATACCAGGATCCCCTACCTATCCTCAGAAGGTCGGATAATTTGATAGACCATTTAGAGAAAATACCTACTAGGATATCAATTTTAGATCTCCTTAAAATATCTACTACCCATAACAACATAATTTATAAAACACTAAAAATTCGGGAGTCTCAATCGATGTAGATCCTGTGCACCTCCAAGCCATGATTGTGCACCTTAAATCTAACGATCATATCACTTTTGATCATGTTGTAATCCCACGTAACAAATTAGAGCACAACTTACCCTTATACCTAGAATTGGTTGTTACTCATTGCAAAATTAAGTGAGTACTTATGGACGGTGGATCCAAGTATAAACATTTGTACTTTAAATCTAGTTAAGCACCTAGGCCATTCGGAGATGGATCTAGAGGCCAAAACTATTACAATCACGACCTATGATAATGAGGAGTAAGAGTCGTAGGTACTATTATAGTTCGATGGAATTAGGGCTGAATTTTCATGATACAATGTTCTATGTCCTCGACTTGGATCTACCATACAACATGCTCTTAGGATTCCAATGGATCCATGCTATGCATGCCATTCCTTCAACTTTCCATTAACATATCAATATGTGCCATAAATGAAAGATAATCACCATTCAGGTAATCCAAAACCATTTACACATTGCAAAGCCTTGCATAGTTTTTCTTGTACAAATTTATGAATGCCCTTATCAGTAGAAATTGTTCTTCATTTACAAAAAGATGATATCAAGGAACGTGTGGATCCAAATTCACTCAATCCTTACAATCAAGACTCTGCTTTGTTGGTCAACCATTTCACATCATGCGAGGCAACATCAGAAAAATATGGCCTAGGTGATCCATTCACTCTTTAACAAGATTTATTAATATCAGATTTATCAGTGTCACCCAGACATGTGGAAAACTTATTTTCAAATCAAAATCACTCGGGATCAATGCCCTAAACCATTAGATAAGTTCATTCCTAGTAGTTTCTTATCCAAGGAAAATATGTTAGAAGATTCCACTAGCAGAGTACTTAAAGGTACCATGGCTTCATGCCATCAAGCCCCGTTATATGTCAAAGGCCACCGTATGATGTACGTCATGGGTTATAATTGCCTAGATGTGGAATCAATGTGCAAGGGAGATTAGAAACTGCTCCTATCCCTCACTTCAAATCAAACAAGCATGGTCTTGGAATAAGACCTCATTATGATTCACCCTTTGATATTGATGCCACCTCTCAGAATATGAGGATGACTCATGTCATTCCGAGAGCAACACAGTTCCCAATGTATCCTCTACAAGGATCTTACCTCCACTAACTTATTCCCTGATTTAGTTGTCCTTACCTTATTCTAATCCAATCCTCAAACCAAATGCCAAGTAACCCTTGTATATCTCGAACTTGTATATTGGGATCAACAATTTCATGTGTCAATTGATTTCTTTGAGAACGATGAGGCATTTTTGGAATTCATGGGTCTCAGAGATTTTATTCCAACCGAGGATCACAAGAAAGTTTTTTCAATTCAACTAGACACCTGTTCATACTTTGGAGAAGAAGCAGAGATGTGTGGATGCTTGAGTAAGAAACTCAGAAGAAAGAGTAAGAATAATTTAGAGAAACCTTGTGCAAAGAATAAACACAAGTCTCATAGCGATAATTTTTTTGAATAACTTGTAGACAAATGAATGAAGAACCTATGGACAAAATGATCTATCCATTCAAAGATGATGATGAGCTACCTAAGGAGGTTGACCTTACTCTTCCCCCTGATCCTACATGGATGGAAGATACCTCTAAGATTCTTGTGAAAGAAACCATTAGTGTTAGCATTGGATTAGAAGAGAAACCTAGAATGATAAAGTTGTGAGCTTCACTCTTAGCTTAAGAATAGAAGGTTTTTATAGAGTTCTTAAGATAATATGGAGATATATTTGAGTGGTCATGTATGGATATGCTTGGTTTAGACCCAAAATTGTTTGTGCACAACCTTATTATGCACCCAAATGTAAAACCCATCAAGAAGAAGTTGAGAAAGATGCACCCTAAAATTGCACTCCTTGTCAAAGAGGTACTTGAAATATTATTAGTGGTTGATTTCATTAAGCCCATTTACTATTCATATTGGATATCTAACATAGTCCTTGTTCAAAAGAAACCTATTGGCATAAGGATCTACACCGACTTCCATGACATTAATAAGGCATGTCCCAAAGATGACTTCCCCTTGCCTAATATTGACATGATCATTGATTCCACCACCGGTTATGAAATGTTGTCCTTAATGGATGGTTTTTCAGGTTATAACCAAATCAGGATTACAAAGGAGGATCAACATAAGACAACTTTCATCACCCCTTGAGGAACATTACATTACAAGGTCATTCCCTTTGGACTCAAGAATTCCACGGCCACCTATCAATGGGCAATGACAAATCATTCTTGCATGACATGATGAATGACATCATGGAGGATTACGTTGATGATATCTTAGCTAAGTCCAAAAGTAGAGGAGAACACTCTGAAGTGCTAAGACGTATTTTCCAACGTCTCCGGGATTACAAGGTACGCTTGAACCCCAAGAAGTGTGTCTTTGGTGTTTTTTCAGGAAAAATCCTAGCTTTCATCATTTCACAAAGAGGGATATAAGTGGACCCTACGAAGGTTACAGCTATCACATAAATGCCTTCACCTATAACTCTTAAAAAACTAAGGAGTTTACAAGGAGATCCTTCACTTTATTACACAACTTGGAGATAAATTCCATCCATTTACACATCTACTCAAGAAGGATATTGCATTCAAATGGGGACCAAATTGTCAAAAGGCATTTGAATTGTAAAAAAACACCTTGTCAACCCACCTGTACTCATGATGCCTACCTTAGGCGAACCTCTCCTCTTATACATCTCTTCTACCTAGTTTGTTATTGGTTCACTAATTTCCAAATATGATCTAGACCAAAGAGAAAGGGAAGACTATTACCTTAGTCACACTGATTGCCTATGAGTTAAATTACCCACAGATTGAAAAATCCTGCGTAGCGATTGTTTTCACCTTTCAAAAAATTCACCACTATCTCTTTAACAGTAAAACCAAACTAATATCCAAAGTTTACCCTCTCAAGTACCTTTTATCAAAACCCTCCCTTACAGGATGAATGGCTAATTGGATCATTATCCTAAGTGAATTTGATATTGAGTTTGTGAATAAGAAATCCTTAAAGGGACAAGTATTGGCTGATCAATTGGTAGAAGCTCCTTTACTATGAATGGAACCTTTGTGTCTAGACCTTCCAGATGCATCCATGATGTATGTTGAAGAATCTATGGAGTGACAAGTCCATTTTGATGGCTCATTCATCTTCCACGGATCGGGGAAGGGGTAGTTCTCATCACTCCCACAAGTGAGTTTATTTTGAAGCATTCCTTATGGGATTCCTTGCACTAATAAAATTACATATTATGAGGCACTCATTGTTGGCCTTAAGTTGGATATCATTTGGAATATCAGAAAACTATGAGTCATTGGGGACTCCCAACTCAAGAGTATTAAGCAAGTTAATGATGAGTGTAAGGTTAAAGATGAGAAAGTTGGTCCATATAAGAAGTTGGTTGAAACCTTGAAGGAGTATTTTACACAGATTATCTTGGAGAAAAAATTGAGGTCACATAATAGATCAAAAGAGGATATGGCTACAATTTGATCTCTTACGCATTCCACCTCGAGATAAAAATTCCATTCTTTATAGAGCATTTACAAATACCCGCATACAACATGCCAAAAATCTTGTTTGGCATGTGAAATTTTTGGTCCATCCTCCTCTGTAGGTATGAAACTATATTTAGATACCTATAAGATGGAAAATTTCCCCATGACTATATTTGGTATGAAACTATATTTAGAGGCACCCTTTATCGTCATGGTTACGATGGGAATCTACTTCATTTTTGGACGTTATTGACTTGGTCCATGCGATTAAGGAATTACGTGGTGGTATTTATGGAGCACATACCGGGCATGGTCTTGATAAAATATCTTAATGGTAGGTTATTATTGGCCTACCATGAAAGCAAACTATTGTAATTTTGTCAAGAAATGTGAGTTATGCCAAAATTATGGGAACTTGATACATGCACCAACACAAGCTTTGTCGCCTATCACAACACCTTGGCTATTTTCTAAAAGAGTCTTGGATCTCATAGGGAAGCTCCATCCATCTTCTTTAGATGGCCACACGCACATTGTCATTGCCACCGTAGTATTTTACTAAATGGGTAGAGGTTGTACCTCTCACTTATGTCACTGGTGCACAAATTTCCAAATTCATCATGAACCATCTCATCTGTCATTATGGTATCCCTTCGCCATTATCACTCGATAATGGTAAATCCTTAAAAAATGGTTAAGACATTGTGTTAATGCTTCCATAGTCAACTCAAGTGGTCTACCCCTATTACCTGTAAGGTAATGGACAAGACGGCTACCAATAAAACCCTTGATTTAATCATGGAGAAAATGGTAAGTAAGATTAGCTGTAATTGGCACTTACAAATACATCCCACCCTCTAGACCTATCAAACCTCCATCCACACTCCTATTAGTGTGACCCCATATTCCCTAGTTTATGGCATTGAAGGTATCTTACCCTTGAAGTGGAGCTTCCTCCCACGAGAATATCTCTCCGGGATTATCTTGATAAGGATGAAGACTATAGAGTATCTCGACTAGTAGAGATAGAGCTATTGGATGAAAAGCGTATAAGATCGCTTAATCACCTCAAGGTTTACCAAAACAGAGTATCAAGAGGATATAACAAATGTATCATTTGTCCTGAATTTTATATTGGTGATATAGTGCTGAAATAAAATCAAAAGAATTTCGTCAAAGACAGAGAAAATAAAGGTAAGTTTGAGGCCAAATGGCTAGGGCCTTATGTGGTGGTTGCTAAATATGGGTTAGGATCTTATAAACTAGTATATTTAGATGGTGAAGAGCTTCCAAAACCTATGAATGCCATGCATATCAAGTGGTTCTATGCATAAGCATGGTGTAAATATGAGAAAAGAACTCAAAAGTAGAAAAAACAAAAAAACGTGGAAAATTTGAGAAAACAAAGAAAGAAAAAACAAGTCATCCACATGTGAAAACTACACAATTGTGTGGTACAATGGGCAATGAGCCTTTAGGTCAAAACCAATTTCGGTGCTCAAGGAGGATTCTCAAGTCACAAGTTACTCTTGTATCGGGATAGGTAACCTTCACCACTTTCTAGAAATAAATTCCTTTACTAGGTCTAGGAACCCTACCAAATCCATCTTTGTTGAGCCGCAATCTGGCTTATTTTCTCTTATATATGCATGAGGGATGTGCATTTGCATATTCCCATCTAACTTTGGGGGCACCTTCGCATTCCACTTTCTCATACATATGCACATGGCATTATGTCCTTTGTATATTCCCACATCACGTTGGGGGCATCCGCGCTTAGTTTTCCTTGTACATTGCTTTTAGAACATGACCTTAGAAAATACAAAAACATTTAGAAAGAAAGATACAAAAATCTAAACATTCAGAAAATCTCCCTTCTAGGGACGAAGCTACAGAAACACTATAACATTATCTTAGGGAAACCTCGAAAACAATGTGAATAGTAGCCTTGAAAACATATCTTTCAAGATAACCTAAAAACATCAAAAAATATATCAATGTTGTCCCACAAAATAAGGTAATGATTAAATTGCTTTTAGTTGTCAGTTTGTATAGTTTTGGTTGTATATTTGTTTAGTTTTGTTAGCTTTTTCTTGTGTGTTTGTTTACTTCACTTTTGTTGTTATCACATCTATCATCTACAATTCATCACATATAACATCATCGATACATCATATATACAAAATACTAAGTTTTACATCATGCATGTATACTAAGCTAATCATCACATATCATATCATCAATGGGGGAAAGAGGGGTTGCGCATGATCACAAATCTATCCCCCCACACCAATATCATCTAATATCATCCCAAATTATATCATATCAACCATCCTTGGGCACTATTTTCCACCTGGGGAATTTTAAAATACTTCTAGGTGCTTTTTGTCTTCTATTTTAATCTAGCACCATGATTATTTTCAAATAATTATTGTTGGTTCATTTGTCTTCTTCACGGAGCATTTTATTGCCACCGATGCCCGTTCTCTTTGAATTGGGGAATTTTTGCATGATTTTAGGTGACCTTCCATTTCCTAAATTCTTTTGTGATGATATAAAAAATTTAAAAATATAAAACCATTCAAAAATTAAAAAAATCGTAAACACTTTGAAAATGGACTAAAACTAGTAAAAATCTCATTTACATCTAAAATCTGTGTCTCTCACATGGCACTCTTCTCGTATCTTTCTGATGTTTTCGATGTTTTGACATAATGAATCATGGATCACCTAACTCTACAATCATTTACAAAAGCTACGCTTGCTTACTTCGCCTGCTCGTACTGGGGGCACTATCGGTTTCCTCGTACTATTTTTGTCATGTACATTGTTTCTCCATTAGACCCAAGTCTCCCCATCATTTCCTTGCACACGAAAATTGCTTGGGGCATAATTTTAAATCCCTTTTTGTTTATCAACAAATTTGGGACTACATCTCAATAAAAAAATTATTTGTGCAACTATCTTGAACGTTGTTGGTTTGAGTGTGTGTGATTATACTTATTTCCTGTTAAATGAGTTTGTTTACTTCTCGTATTGCATTGCATGTTATTGCATGGAGTTGTTTTTGTAAGGGAGGATTATTTTTATCTTGTATTTTCATGTCATTTTATGCTTCCTCGTATACTTGCATTTTAATAAGGACCGATGATGAGGATGCTAAGCAAAATGATGATTAAAAATTATTTTCACTAGTTTATGGATAGCTCAATATCCCTTTTTCTTATTGTTCTCTAATATTCTCTTTACACTTTTCTTTATTTTGTTCTCTTTTCGATCTTTGATCGAGTTCTTCCATCACCCCATTGACACTCGAGGGGCATCCCTTTAGCTAAAAAATTTTTCTTCTACCCCTTCAAATTTTTTCATTTGCTTATGTTTGTCTACTTTCTTTGAAGTGATGTAGCTTATGTCACCCTGAAAGAGGGGAAAATATAGACTCTGTAGTTTGATAAAATTACTATTATTCCTAATATTGCACTAACTATTCTCCTTCTTGTAAATTGACGACATACAATCAGCTAGACCAATCTAACTCCCCTCTTACGACACTCTTTTGGTCATATTCCTCTTCTAAACTAATTAAACATGCTATTATAGTCCTTTGTTGGCCAAACCATCTTCTCATTCCCTTATAGACTACTTCTACTAGCTTCCTAGACTATCAATCCATTTCATTGGATTGATTAGACCTCTCAAAACCCTCTCAAACCCTAATTCCTCTCTAAACAAGATTAACTAGACTAACCTAGTTTAACTAGACCTAACCATGATTAACGTCTTCTAAACCTAGTCAAATATTACTTTGACTCCCTAATTAACTTTTTGGCTTATCCTTTAGTTCCACATTCACCAAAATTCCTCCACTTTCCCAAATGGAAAACTATAAATAACCCACTATCCCCCTCTCATTTCTAAGAACTCTCCTTCTTCCTAACATAAACTATAGTATTATTGCTAGGATTAAGAGCTTATTGCATTTATTTTATTGAGTTATTACTTTGCCATTACACTACACACACAAGCATTGAGTAAATGGGAAGAACCATTGGCCTTGAAGCCATTAATGGTGAGCTCCCATTCTCATAATCACAAACTGATTGCTTAGATCCTTACTAGGTTCATTTATTTAAAGCTTTCAAGAGTAGAGGATTACTAAATATGCTAGATTATTTTGTTTCTTTCAATATTAATGTATGCAAAGTGATGAATCCTTATTTATCTCTTATCTAATGGTCCACTTACTAGTTGTTAAGAGACTTTGGGGTTTCTTTAGAGATTATTACCCCATGTTCATGGCTTTGGAAACTTTTCATCGAACACAATAAGTATAAAATCAAGTATGTTGCTAGCACCTCTAATGCTTCCAATTCCAAGCTTTTAAAAAATTGAATTTTAAAGGAAACTCATGACCCTAAGGTTACTTCTAAATATACTAGCAATAATATTTCTCAACCTACAAATATCTAATTAGAACTATTGGAGCTCAAAATTACACCCTAGATATGATCGTGAATGACCAATAATTCTGAGGCAACATGGGATTGTCTCTTAGTTGTGGGACCTACAAACTGAGACAGACCTCTGGAGAAGGCCAACTTCCTCTACCTATTTCTAATGCTAACACTATGATTCCAAGGGACCGGGGTGAGAAGGAGATGCATAAGGGAAATCCTAAACTAAGGGAAGGTGATAGCACTAGAAAGAGGGTCAATCACTCTCCAAAAGGGAGAAAGAAAGATGGAAAATGTGGAAGAGAGGGTGAAATAAACACGCCACATATGAGAACCATAAATACCATGCATTCCCCCGTGAACAACACATGAAAAGGAGCTTAGAAGTAAAAGAAACACACAACATGCCAAGAAATGTGAACCAAGAGGCAAGTAAAAAAAAATTCTAGACCAAGGAGGAGAGATAGCCACAAAATCTTATTTTATTTCTTAAGGGATACACAATCAATTACATTCATGGTTGAAGATGAAAATACATTGCAAAGACCAATCCAAGGTCTAAAACCCATGGGAAGTTAGCTACCATTTTGGCATGGTGTTATTACAACAAAAAGATGGATCTTTTTAATGAGAAGAGATCTTACATTTATAGAAAAAGGAGAGAAAAAGAAGAGAAAAGAAGAGGGAAATCAAATTTCAATTTCAACCACCAACATAAATTTCTCTGAGAAAAAGGGCACCTCTGGTTTATCCACTACAACATGCCACTTCATCGATTGGAGAGAATATGGGGCACCCATGCCACATTAAGTGTTGGTAGTTTTACCTCCTGAAGTGCACCATTTTGTGTGTTGGATAAGTGTTCCATATTTTTGTGGATCTACACTCAAAAAATTAATAAATCCAATCTCCATTACATAAAGGATGATGAGAATTTTTCATTGATATAAAGTTTCTATTGATGCGTAATCATAACACCCCTAAATTTCTGCAACTCGATGGCTTGAAACTATCCATTTGATTACATAACATGGAACTTTTCCCAAAGTGTGGGACTTTGTAGTTGGGAAAGCTCTCCTGGATGAAGGTTGGTTCGTATTCCTCTGTTTAGGTTAACATATACAATTTGCAGAGGATATACTCTAAAATCTACTCTAATTTTCCAAGGAGACAGGGTTAAGAAGATGCATGAAAATAAACCTAACTAACAGAGGTGATGCACCAAAGGAATGTTGAACACTTGCTTTGCAATTAAACACAAACCATTAAAAGCAATACAATCACCATGCACAGTTAACCAAACTACAATGAGAGATCAAGAGGATGCAATGAACACAAGAGAGGGTTGAAATCATCCACAAACTTATCTTATTGCTCCAAAAATTGATACAATGCATTACAATAGCCAAAAGGCAAAAAATTGCATTACAACTTGAATGGGAGGTTTGAAAACTCCACAAATTCACTTGCAGACTAGGGAAGAAGGGAGGGTGTAAAGCAAAAATGTCCAACCTTTAGAAAAATGCCCTCCTTATAATATATAGGAAGAATATGAGAGAGAAAGGAGAGAATAATTTGAATCCTTCTTCAACCACCCCAAAAGAGCATTGAATTTGCCTATATGATGATGGGTCCCACCGCAAACCCCATGTCTCCATGTGTTGTTCCTTGTTGGGAAAGAAAGGAATCCCATGCCTTCATTATGGTGGTAGGTGAGAATCCTGAAAACCTCAAAAATGGTAGACTATATTTTCATTTTTAAATTAATGAGTAGCAGATGTCTGAAAGCTTTCCAAAAAGTCCTCTCTTGCTCAAATCCGAGCTCCCAGTCGAAAGTTATGGCCATCTGAAGGTTGAGGTGCCATTATGCAAAAATGGCAAGCTAGGAGTTCTCGAAACTCGAAATCCTAAAATTTGAAATTTCAGAGATTGAAACACTGTTCATCACTCAAAATGACCCCAGGGAGTTCTGAAATTCTGAAACTTGAAAACCCAAAAGTTTGAAATTTTAGACTTTTAGACTTTGGGATTTCAAACATTTCCTTGTGATTTTTTCATTTTGGGGTTCGAGACTTCCAAAACTCTAAAGTCTGAAACCCCAAAAGTCTAAAATCCAAAAGTCCAAAATTTTGGACTTTAGGATTTCAGGATTTTTGCTCACCTCTTATTTTTGTGGCATGATTCCCAAAATTCTGAAACCCCAAAAAACTGAAAGTTTGAAATTTTAGACTTTTAGAATTTAGGATTTCAGACATTTACGCTCCATTTTTAGCACACTTCCCGAGGTCCCCAAAACCTTGAAAATCTGAAATTCTAAAATTTCAAACTTTCGGACTTCAGGGTTTTAGACTTTTGGGGCTGATTTTCTAACTTTGCACCTAAGAGTTCTAAAACCCCAAAATCTGAAAGTCTGAAACTTTGGACTTTCGGGTTTTAAGTTTGACATTTCCTCCACTTTTTAAACTTTGGCAGTCATGAAATTTGAAACCCCAAAACTGAAATTCTTAAATTTTAGACTTTTAGATTTCAAACTTCGACAATTTGATTCCCTTTTTTCCCTATTTCTTCGAGGTGCCAAAAATGTAAAAAAACTTAAAATTTCAAGCCTTTCTCCATTTTTATTCCTCTTGAGCTCTAATATCCTTCAACATTATTTGGCCACTCATTTTTCGACCTTGCTTCTCCATTGTCAAAACTTGATTTTTTGAGATTGAATGTGAGTCTACATGACTAAACCAACCTCTCCATTTCTCCCCGCAAGGTCATGTTTAATCAATTTTTCCTGAGGGAAAAAATTGATAACAGATTTCCAAATATCGTATCATCCAATCAAAAGTTATGGATATTTCAGTCTCATGTGGAAAACTATCATTTTCCTTTGATACATGGTTCTCTCCTTTTAGTCTTGTGTAGTTTTAACCTCTACGGCTCATCCTTGTTTACAGATTTTCCTATATCTCTTCTTCATTCCATGACTCTCTTGGATATTCTTTTCTCCTTGGCTTCATTCTTCATCTTAGGTCTTCTTTGACTATAATGGCTTTATCTCCTTAGCCATGGCTTTTTCTTTTCAACCGCAACATGCTAAAATCTTACATTGTTTCATCAACGATCTATTTTAACTCGTACCTCTACTAGTTTGGCATGTATTTGAATCATCATCCACATTATTTGTTATTTAACTGCATCCTTCCACTTTACATACGTGGATTTTTCATACTTTGGTAGTTTCATCTTTTCCACGGCATACTCTAACTCTTCGCGGCCTTTTTCCAAGCCCACAACAATCCAAGTTATTTTATTTTTTGCAAGGGTGCAAAATAGACAACATTTATGACAACTCATAGGGGTCATATGCCTACCGATGAATTAATCGATGGCCTAAAGCATCCATTGTGCATGGATTCAACTTGAAAAATTTAAATTATGATCTAAACTTAAATAATCACCTCCGAGACTAGTAGAAGCATTGTTGGACTTGACCTCTGCAAATGATCTGTTGAGGCTGACAAATACACTTTGAAAGCTGCCCCAAAATATGATTACACCATGAACCCAAAAAACTATATACAAAAGGGAAAAACATACATGTCCCAAGTGGAACATGTAGAGTGTGCACAAGAACTTCTAATGAAAAAAACATAATCCTACTCTACTCTAACCAGAAACAAGAGAAGATAAAAAAGTCATGTATTATGCGGAGAGAAGTAGCTTCCCTTCTTTACAAAGTGTGGCCATGTAATTAATTTGGAAATAAAATCACATGGTAGAAGTGTAAACATGATCCACACTTCCTCTTTCATCAAAGTATCAACTACAAACAAGATGTATACCTCCTCAAGTCGGTGATTTTTAGTGGTGAATATTCATAATTTGGTGAATATTCCATTTTAGGAAAATTTGAAAAGGTGAATTTTTGGAGCAGGTCAGTGTCCTATTCACCTAAAATTTATAGTATATTTTTTTAGGGGTTGGCTTCACCAACCCTTGAAAACATATCCTATATAAACCTAGGTGATTTTTTAGGTAGTATACTACTAACTTACTACTAGCTTACTAGGTACCGACATATCAAGTATCGTGAACTTACAGGGTAGGTTGTAGACACACAACATGAGGTTATTGACACATGACAGAATTTTTGACACATAACATGAGGTTTTGACACACAAAATCATGTGTTATTGACACACTGTAGGAGGCTAAAAATGCATGATAGGGGATTTACATTTATAGTCGTAAATGATATTGAGTTTGTAGTAGTGAAATAGTGATTTTGTTATCATGTGACAACAATAAGGTCACTGTCATGCGAAAACAAGTTTACTTTCGTATGACAACAAGGTCAATATCCTTTCGATGTGCACTAATAAGGTTGTTTTTGTGTGACAACAACCTTGTTGTCGCATGATAGTGACCTTATTGTCACCCGAAAATAAGGTTGTCATATGATAGTAAACTTGTTGCCACACGATAACAACCTTGTTGTCACATGTCTTGAAAATTAGGTAAAAATCTTACACACAAACCCCCAAAAATTCTCATGTTTCATGAAATTGTTTCTAGGGATATTCGCTAGGGATTTTCCACCTTCAATTCTAAGTGGTCTCTTAAAATGAACCACTGAATCAAGTTCTTCTACATTTGGTTGGAGGTATTACAACTGACCTTTGGTACCTTGATGATCATCCTCATGCTCTATGGTAAACATGACTGGTGGTGGCTCTATTTTTATCTCCAAGCTAGCCAAATATCTTATTGGGCATGCGGCCTTGGGAAACCATAGACTAATCCTCATGATCTACCCATCTCTTTGAAGCTCATCCCTTTGATTAGGGACATCTGCAGATCTTCTAAAAGAATAGAGTTGTTTGCAAACTAATTTAGATCTTTTTCTACTTCTACAAACAACTCATCAAAATAATATTCCACCTTCATGATGACTAGGATGTCATCATCCTTCTCTTCCTCCTCCATGGATGGTTGATGAGAAATTCTTGCATCAAGAGGCTCGTTATGTGTTGGAAGACAAATGGTGGGGCTGAAAAAGTGGTGATCTCAATGGGTTCCTCTTCACCAATGCAATCTTCCAAGTCTGATAGAAAATAAACCTCTTCATAATCAATCATTACAAAATACTCATTTGTTTGGTCTACTGAAGCTTCCTCCATTTTGAGTTTGTGAGCTAATATGAATCAGAACCTCCGTGAACATAATGCCATCATGCACACTACATTTAGAGTAGAGAGATTATTTTTCATCCTCTATGCTTTCTCTCTACAAAATCATCTTCCACAACTTGTTCTTCAATCTACGACATAGTTGAAGGTTTGAACAACAATGACACATAATTGGACCCAAGTATTTGAGCCCAATCTTTCAAAATTTTAATGAATTCTTCCTTGCTAGGTTATGTAACTAAATTTTGTATTGTTTGTGGTGGAGGGGAAGGTGTAGGATCTTCTTATGGAGGAAAAGGAGTTCTAGAAGGGAAAAGGGAAGAGAATTAGAGGTGAGGTGGAAGAAAAGAAGATGGAGAAGGGGAATCCTCAATGGGAGCAGGCAGACAAGAACTAGGAACATGGAAAATAGGATGAGATGGTGTAGGTTGGGAAGGAGGAATATAAGGGATGTAAGATGGTGTAGAGGAACCCCATTGACAGGGCTTCTTAACATTAGATTGGTAAGCCTCCATTTCTTCAACCCATTTCTGTAATCCACAACATCATTTCAACTAAAACTTACATCTTATATTAAAGGTTTTGTGTAAATCCTATCAATGGGTAGGCTTCTTGAAACCAATCATGGCCACCTTCACCATGCATGTAACTCTACTATGTCATGCTCATCTCCATTTCTTCAATCTACCTCTGTAAATCAGCATTTTCCATGGGAACACATCCATCATCTACATAACCTTGTTCTTGATAAACATTTTGTTTAGATGAATAACCATATGGGTTAATGGAGGGTGGGTTATGTGGATGTTCTTCATGATGGGGTTCATATAAATGATTTAGAGGAGGATTTTGAAATATGGGGAATGGGGGAATGGTTTTGTGTCATTTGCAAATGAGAATCCTAACAATAAAATGAAGCCATGATTTCACAACTTCATCAAAGAATATAATGGAAGGATATGGAAGGAAAAAGTGAATGGAATGAAAGGGGAAGGTCTGCAACTCAAAATAATGGGTTACTTAAATCAGTGGAGTCACCATATATGCTTGAAATTGCCTCCAAAGGCTTATATCTCATCAAATGCACATCAAACTTGCTGAGATGAGAATGTGGACCAAGATACACACTTGTCAAATATATAGCTTTGAATTCTTGTCCCACCGGCGTGCCAAAACTGTTGGAGCTCAAAATTGCACCCACATTCATAATGTATCGACAATATGAAATTTGAGTCAACATGGTATTGTCTCCAAGTTGTGGGACTCGAACTGAGACAAACCTCTGAGAATGTCGGCTTCCTCAACTTACCTCTACTGCTAAAACTACTCCTAGAAATTGAAATGCAACTATCTAATCCTACTCTAACTTCCCAAGAGACCAGGGTGAGAAAGAGATGCATAAATAGAAATCCTAAACTAAGAGAAAGTGATAACAGGTAGAAAAAGGGTTGATCACTCTCCATAATGGATAAAAAATACAGAAAACATGGGAGAGAGGGTGAAACAGACATGCCACATATGAGAACCACGTAGACCATGCATTCCCCCATGAACAACACATGAAAAGGAGCTTGCAAGTAAAGGAAACACACAACATGCCAAGAAATGTGAACAGAGAGGCAAGGAAAAATAAAACATGAGACCAGGGTAGAGAGATAACCATAAAATATGATTTTATTGCTTAAGGGATGCACAATCGATTACATTCATGGTAGAAGATGAAAATACATTGTAGAGACCAATCCAAGGTCTAAAACTTGTAGGAAGTTGGCCACCATTTTGGCATGGTGCCATTACAACAAAAGAGGGATATGTTTTAATGAGCAGAGCTCTTACATTTATAAAAAAGGAGAGAAGAAGAAGAGAAAAAGAAGAGGGAAATCAGATTTCAATTTCAACCACCAACATTAATTTCTCTAAGAAAATAGGGTGCCTTTGGTTTTCCACTAAAACATGCCATTTCATCAATTAGAGAAAATATGGGTGCCCATGCAACATTAAATGTTGGTAGTTGTACCACCTAGAACTGTACCTTTTGTTGTGTTGGATAATTCTTCCATCTTTCCATGGATATACCCTCAAAAAAATTAAGAAATCTAGTCTCCATTACATAGAGGATGATGAGAATTTTTCATTGGTATAAATTTTGCAAAGATCGGATCATCGGATCAAAAGTTATGGTGATTTTAGTATCCCATGGAAAAATATCATTTTCCTTTGATACGTGACTCTCTCCTTTTAGTATTGTGTATTTTTACCTCCGTGACTCATCCTTGTTAACCGTGGATTTTCCTATCTCTTTCTTCATTCCGTGAATCTCTTGGATTTTATTTTATCTCGTGGCTTTGTTCTTCATCTTGTGGCTTCTTTGACTTCGGTGAATTTATCTCCTTAGCCGTGAATTTTGCTTTCCAATGCCGTGACATGTTGAAATTCTTCCATAGTTTCATCAACTACTCTATTGTGACCTGTGGCCTCTACCATTTTGGTATGGCTTTGAATCATCATCCGTGATCTTTTTCCTTTAACCCATGGCCTTCCAGTTTTCATTCATAGCTGTTCAAACTTCAATGGTTTCATCTTTGGTTGTGGCATACTCCCACTCTTTGTGGCCTCTATTCTAAGCCCACAACAATCCAAATTGTTCTATTTTTGCAAGGGCACAAAAATAGATGAAAAACAACATATAAGATGAAAATTTACACAATTACCTTGTCCTTCATACATGCTTATAAAAACATTACTTGAATATAATATCATGTCTCTCCCTTCACTAATTTAGGTTAACAAATTCAACAAGAAATTTTGATGAAAAGGGATCTTATATTATATTAATTCAATAAGATACAAGATAGATTTCAACAAAAAGTGGGTGGTATGAAAGCACACCCCAAAACCACAAACAAACTAGTCCCAAGGAAGAGGTCAAAGACACCCGTAGGAGGCGGTGAAGAAGGAAGTAACTCGAGAAAAAGTACGCAAAGGAAAAGCACGTGAGAGAAGAGGTTGACGTGCATGGGAGGAGGAAGGTTTAAGGACTTAGCCATATTTTGAAACTTTTATTGCAAAATAAAACACATGAAAATTGTGATTAAGCATGCTAAATGGATAAGGTGCCAACCTGGATTCTTGAAGGTCAAGAAAAGAATTTTCCACATAAGGGTAAGTGCACCAAGTTGGGGAGACGATTAAGTGGACATCAAATCCTGAATTTTACATTAAAAACAGCAAAACATCAAATTTAGTCTTCAGGACTTGAACCATGCCGAAAAGTAAAAATATGTCATAAAAATGGTACCATTGCATAGGGGGACCATTAGCTTTGTAGAAATACTGATTTTAAAGTGAATAGAAGAGGATAAATATCATTTTATAATTTTTACTAATAGTAGGTCTTTAAGACACTTTTTCCCGTGAATGTTTATGTCTACGTTTAAGGAAATTTGTTTCACTTATCGAGAATGTGATAAAACTTATACCATCCCAACCATAGTGAAATTATATACATGTTAAAAAAAAAAATTTGATTTCAATATTTTTTGATGAAGTTATGGCGGGCAAACAGAAAGTGCTCTGTTTTCTTTATGTTTTCATACCACTTTCACGGAAAAAATCATAAAAAATAAAATATTACTCAAAAAAATACAAAATAAAATCCATCCCAAGATAGATAGTGGCATATAACTTCTCACCAAAGGAAAAATATATATATCAATTTTTGGTCATCCAAATTGTGGGCAAACGGACTATAATCTTATCGGCGTTTTTAAAAAAAAAAACCAAGTCATTGAATTTTGAGTGTTTAATATAGCTAATCTTGTCCATTTTTTACAAAAATTAGTATTTTAGAAACTAGATTCTGGATGCTACGATTCATATTAATATAATTTTGTCTAATTTTGAGTGTATGTATTGCTAATAATCCCTACAAGTTGATATTATGCTTTGTTATTTGCAATATGATGTCCACGGATGACCCTATATTTGTCCATCAACTTCCCTGCACTTACCCATAAGGAATATTCCCGGGATGATCATTCTAGGTAGTGGAGGGATTTGCAAGTTGGCATTGGCATTCAACCATGGAGGACCACACTTCCACTTGGGATGTGATCTGTTCATGAAGGAAACCAAGGTGGTGCATCCACATTCTATTTAAAGGAGTGCTTAGGTCCAAAATAGAGGAGGAGATGGGAGTGATAATGAAGTGTTGGGGAAATGAAGGGTTAAAGAGGGTTTTAAGTAGTAACAAGGTGCTGCAAAAATACTTGTAAGGATTCTATTGAGAATATATGCATGGGTTTGGGTATGAGAAAGGGTTGTAATGGGTAGAATAGATAAGATCTCTCTTTGTAGAGTATTTTTGGAGGGTTTAAGATAATATTCCTTGATGTATTCAGTCTATATGACCCTTATGATGTAATGAGGCCACTGTAAATGTTTATAAATCAATATATATGTGAGATTATGGTTATTCATGTTCTTAAGCGTAAACCCTTGTGTTCTTCATATTACTCTAAGTCAGATCTAGTTTCATTATGCTTACTTATAATGTTCATTCCCATTTATGATGCATCTGTACATGGATTTGTTATTTGTATCTTATGTTTTTAGTGAATGTCTATATTTCCATTCTTACAACTTATTTCCCATCAAAGGAAGATGATTCTCATGAGGCTCACATAAAGTAGGGTCTCATCACCCATGTACGCCTTGGGTGATTTCCCAACGCATGTTGGGTGATAGGTCAACACACTTGGGGTAGAAATAAAGTACATGAAGAAATTATTAGATTGGGGTTGATAATGTCAAGTGGGATATCATTTGATAGACCACTACTTATGACCCATTATTAAAATTTTATTTAATTAAAATTAGTTGGTCTTCACTACTTTAAAAAGAGTGAAATGATATGACTATCCACCCATCATATATATATATATATATATATATATATATATATATATGATGATCCCTCATGGGATTGCTATCGATGGAACTGTTTGAGTTATTGATCTTGACATACCTGCTAAAGATTTTTGTGTAAGTGAAATGTTATACAAAAGTATGTTATTGTTTATTTTGAGACCGAGGAACAAAATGGAAGTGTTGGGTTGAATTATGATAAATTCTTAATATAGATAGTGCTTTAACATTGGGTTTTCTCCTTCAGGTTTCCTCATTTAAAACTAGTGTTATTTGTCTCTCATTTATGTTTTGTTATTTTATTTCAGCTAATGTTATCTAACTCTATAATCTATAATCTATGATAGAATTAAATCAATGTTTAAATTTACTTGCAAATCATAATCTATAATCTTCGGGACTATTATTGTGGATCTATAATTTATCAATTATATTTTCCCTTCATTTTCTTGACAAATGTGTACTAGATTTCTTGATATTTGACGAGTCTTCAATCAAGATGCATACTCCCTAAAATTTCATCATTGGACTAGAAGTAGGTGGATCAATAAAAAATTCCTCAAAATTTTGCAAGAAGGTGACAATGAGGTTGTGGGGATGTGTCCCCATCACTACTATAATCATTTTTCTAGAGAGAAGTCCTCATTATGATAAATGTGCCCAGGATCTGAATTTTCATCAAGTACATGTGAATCGATGAAGAATCTAAAGGAGTGTCAAAGTGAGAAAAGGGATATAGCTGAGTCTTATGAACACCTACACTCAAAGTGATCATAGACTCACCATGCAACTCCTTGAAATATAATGAACTTAGAGTGAACTTATTTTGCATACCTTGAATAATATGATTAATCTAGCAAAGCTGGTATGAGATTAGTTGATAGTGATTAAATGTTCCTTTTATCACTTCAACATAACCTCTCCCAAAACCTTTGGTAGAACTCTTGTTACTCAATCATATAGTTGACATGTCACATGAATCTAAAATAGTGAAATACACATGTGAAGAATCCATATGATGTGACACACTAGAATCAATAATCCATATAGGATTTTAGGCACAACTATAACTAGGGCCTGCCCTTTGTTTTGTCTTTATTGATTCTTTTTCTTTTTCTTTCCCATTGTCATTTACCTTTAAGGATTCACTAGTTGATGAAGATGGTTTAAAATACTTTGGAAACCTATGTTATTCTTCTCAAGAAGACACACGAGGTAGTCAATTTACTTATTCATACATTTTATTTCGTCATGCTTGTTTGTATGCAATACCCATATTTTATCCTCCCTTTCTTGGACTTAGCATTGGAAGAAAGTTATTGAGTTTGATTTAGATCTACCTCGATCATTTTCATCCTTATTATCCTCCTTATCCTTGTTATATTATTACCTCTTATTATTTAAATATGTATGTTTCTCGTCTCCAAAAAATAGAGCATGGGGTTTAGAGGACTTCATTATGCCCATTTGAATAATCTTGTCTTAATCTCAAGTTAAGTCAATAGTAAAATTATCAAAGGATGACATGGTGCATGTATCTCCAATGGTGCTCTTGGTAGCATGGATGGTATAAATGAACATATAATAGCTCAAAACTAATTTGGAAAGGATTAAAATAACTAATTGATCATCATTTTTTCCTATGTTACATAGTTTCAACTCTAACTTTGAGTAATTTAATTTTTTTGAAGAAGTCACATATCATGTCAAAGTTTCATGGGCTTAAACTAATGATATCATTCTCCAACTCATGACTTCTCATTATGTCCTTCTTCCATAATATTCCTTCCAATATGGTCCATACTTCAGATTTGTAGATTCATATGAAAGATCATGTTTGGAGACATTAACATACATAATAGACTATATGATTCATCACTTATATATTACCACTTCCCATTCTCTGTATTTTGTTTCATTTTTATTTTATAACCATGGTGATCAAATATAAGGTGTTAATCCTCAATAGGATTTGTATTTTGACTTTCCACTCAATATATTTGGATTCTTGTAAGAAGTAGAACATGAGATGAATCCATTGTTGTAAGTGATTGTATGTTAAAATAAATGTTCTTGATAGACTTGGATATATAACCCCATAAAACTAGAGAGGTTAAATTTATAAGGAATGAGAATATAACTAATTCATAGAGCAAAAAAAAATCAAAATTTCAAAAAAATTGCACCTAAAATGGAGTTGTTGGCTAAAAGTTATGGATTTTTGAAGTTTCTTTCTTGGAAAAAATAATATCCACTTTGCAAAAATATTGGGAGTAAAAATTTACAAAAATGTTAGGAGGAAAAGATAATCCCCCTTGGATAGGGCACAAATAAGGGCTAAGGGCTATCCACTTTGATGATGTCACTTTTCACTATGATGTGATCGGGGAGTGATGTCACTCCCAAAATGACCCTTATTTGCCAATGAATAGTGTAATAACCCATGTGTCTAAATTTTATGCGTGTACACACATTTTAGGATTCTCTTTTTGTTGTGTACCTTTCAAAATCCAATTCATGGTTTTCTTTTTTGTCAAACACCTATAAAATTTAAGTTTTACCACTTTTCAAACACATTTGAAAGCATGAGACACATGATCAAGATTTTATACCTCTCAAACACCTCCGAGAAATATGAAATATGTTGTTGGGGTTTGAAACTTGTTGAGAAAGTAAAAATCCCAAAATATACCATTGAGGTTTTGGACTTGGTGAGAAAGTTACAAAACCAAAAACATGTTAATTAGATGGAAGAATCTAACTGTGTTGAGAAACAAACAAAACTGAAGTGTGTAGAAAAGATTATGAAACCTAACACATATTGAATAAAAGTAAAAATTAAAGAGTGTTGAGTAGGTTTCAAAACTTGAAATGTGTTGATCGGTGGAAAAACTCGAAACTTATTGAGCATATTAAAAATACCAAAATACACTATGTTGAATGGGGGTAAGGAGTTTGACCGCAAGTTGTAAGTTATGTTGATATGTTGAGATGTCCAAAGTCCCAAAACATGAAATAATGGGTGTTGACCGGGTTTCAAAGGTTTGAATGTAGATTGAGAGTTTCATGTTAAAGTTTTGACATAAAATATTAACACTTGGGAGTTGACCGGTGTCTAGATGTTTTATAATAGATTGCATGTTTTATAGTTGTGCACAAAAAACCTAAAAACCTAGAATTGTCAAAAATGCACTAGAGTCCTGAAGACCTAAACTACATTGGGTTATAATTTTTAACATGTTAAACACCTTGAAAACCCTAAAATAAATTGGGTTAGTTTTTGACTTATTAAACAACTAGTAAATCCTAAAATACACAGAGATGTCAATAAAAATGCAAGGAAAATCCTAAATCTTGAAAGATTTGTACCTTTTCAACACAAAACATCAAATACCCATCAAATGTTTTGATAAACCCAAAAATTATTTTTCTTTTTATTTCTGAGCCCAAGATGGTGTAGATTTTGCAAATTCTAACAAAGAGCATTCAAACCCTCCAAAAATGTTTGAATGTCATACTACAACCATCTTGGGATTTGTGAGATAGTACTTTTGTTGTAAAGTTCTAGGGTTTTCCGCACTTTAAGCTCAACTATATAATGCCCCATCCACTTCAATCCTAGCTATTGATGGCATGGATGAATTTAGTTGAGTTTGTGAAAAATGGCATCACCATAGAAACTTCCACTGAATTTTTTTCCCTAAAGTATTCCACGAGTAATATCTCTCCACTTGGATGTTGTTTTACCTTTTTCTAAATTAAACATTGCATTTTCAATGACTTGAATTTTTTTCCTCATTTTCTATTTTATCATCCAAATCCACTATGAATGCATGCTTAAATTGGGGTTTAGTTCTGGGCCACTCATTGCATCATGATTGAAAGGATTTAAAACATGACCAAATGGTTCTTTCTTTTTAGTTTTCTAACCCTTTGTGTGACCCAACTATTTTGAATCATTTTGTGACTTGGTATATTTAGAACACATTATTAGCTCCCCCTGGATGAAAAATTCATTTTTTTGAATTTATGACCCTTAAAGTCTCCATTTAAGTCAAATTTCATGGCCTTTTTGCTCCCTTTCATGCACTTCCTTCATCAAACAACCTCTTTTATTGGGTGAGTTGTTTGCATGGATTTTTAAATGTTTTACTGTTCTTGACCCCAAAATAGGTTTGTGTTGAGGTTGATATTTCATAGAAATTAAAGGAGTTTTGTGGAAATTCAAATGGCAAATACCCGTTACTCACAATTATTTCTTTAGATCAATCTTCTAATACCTACTTTTGTTATCGGCCTCTTATCACAAGATCAAAGACTATCCATTTATGTTTTGAGAAATCACCATCCTCTAAGTCAGCTACCAAAGCTACTAAAACCCCACAAGAGTAAGGGTGGAAAATTTTCAGAAGACAAAAAATAAGAACAAAGTGTCTTAGAATAAAGTGTTAGTTAAAATTGGGTCCAAAGAACTAGTTGTTAAGGAACATACTATGGGTACACATCACAACCCAAAACTCAATTCAAAAGATTCTCTAATTTTTTTACAAAATTATCAAGCACACCAAGAGCAACCAATGTCCTTATGGACACATAAAACTCCTTCCAGCCTCTCTTGACACCATCCCAATCACTCTTGACACCCACCTCATAGGACCCATTGAAAAGGGCCCCGAATCCCCTCTCAAAATCTCATGTTAAGCTACGAACATATCTCAACATGAAGTGTGGAGTAAACCAAGGAGGTATACAATATTGATTATGCTAGATGAAGGAAAGTAGAATTGCAGATTTTTTTGAAGTACAATAATGCTCAATTCTTACAAAATCAATTCGACACCTTGTATTTCTTAGATACTGATTGTATGGCCCTTGATTCATGTTTATAATGAATTTTATGTCATAGAATGTGATGCATCTCACTTAATCTAATATTAAATATATTATTAGAGACACTTGGCAAAAATTTATGAACTTGGATGTTTTGTATTTTCGGAAGTTAAATTCATAGGTTTTCGGTTGTCAATAGTCGTAAAACCATTTGGCCTAACAACCTAGTATTGAATAGTAATCATTATGGGGGCCATGGGGGTTAAAATTATTTATTTCCTCTAGAATGGTGGCCCTTTTTATGACTCATGGTGCAAACCCAACCAATAGAGACATTTGGGCTCTCTTTAATATTGAAAGCTTCCCTTTTGGTATTATCAACATTTATGCTTTGAATGATGCAACAGAAAGAGAAGATATTTTGTAGTCGATAGCCAATTAAATACTTGATACATATTAGGTCATCTATAGTGACTTTAATATGGTTGAGGTTCTTATGGACAAGTGTGCGTACCTCCCAATACACTAGAAATTATGAAAAGATAGGCGTGGTACTACACACGTAATAAATTTAGGTTTTATGACCCCAAGACCTTACGCCAACCCAATTCTAAAAGGCCTGGTTCTCTTGGTCTAACCTTGAAGGTGGATTATATTAGGTTTATAAATAGATCGATAGGTCTATTTTTTCCACTCAATACTTTTTGATCTCGACAACATTTCTTGTCTTCCTCTAGAAATGATGTCATATTTCATCCTTTTTACCACTTTCCCATTAGATTTTGAATCACTTGGTAAAAAAGGTGACATTTTTATCATAAGGTCTATTTTTCCTCATTACAAATGTTATCTAAATAGCCATCCTAGTTATTTGGACAATTTACATACATATTATGGCTCAGAGATCTTCATTACAACTAGCGCACACCTCAGTTGTCTTCTTGACACATTCACTTGGTCATTATTTCCTCGCACACCCTTATGCACTTCCCCTTCTCCCCTTTCCATTTTCCTTTTCCTCTTTGTTCCACTCTTACCTTGCATGCATCTTTTGCACATTCACCTTCTTCCTATAGCATTTATTCATCCTACGCATGTGCCTTGCACTTGCTTCAATCAACTAAGTCCCTAGTCCTCTCTCACGAGACTCCACATCACTTTGTAATAGTTGCACCTTGACCATATATTCTTTGATCACTAGTTTTCCCCTTTTCCTCCACATGTATTGTGATTGTGTGCACCTTCCTTTTATCATTCTCCCACACCTCATTCTTCCACGCACATGCCTTTCTACCCTCCTCTACATCATCCGTACCACGTAATTAAATAACATGCTTGAGTGTGCCACATACAACAATTCTAAAGCATGCTAGATGGGCACCAAATCCTTGTAACAAATCAATGAGTGACATGTGGTAGAAACAACAAGAACTTTTGCATAGTTGACCATATTTTCTGGCAATCAATGCGTGCCATGTGTCTTGCATATGAGGGAGGGCCTAAAGATATTGTGATAACTATATATTTTTCTATAGAGCTTTGATTAGTGTGCACCTAGTATCAATTGATAGTTGCTGATGTAGGCTACAATGCTAGATATTCAAATTCAAATTCTTGGTGGATCTAGTAGGTGAGAAATGGGAAAATATATTTCTGGGAATTAATGAGTATATCTAATTACTCTAACCACCTGATTTGATTTGATCCACCCTCTTTCCTTCTCCAACAAACGAAATAGACTTGGGGAAATGTATTTGATGATTTACAGGTGGATTTTTATCTATTGAATACTTCTTGTTGGTACTTGTATTTCAAAATTAGGTTTTCCCTCCTTTTTCTTCCATCGATTCATCTATAAATGTAAGAGCTAGGATCATTTTTAACGTTGGACACTTTAGATCCTTACACATTTGGCTAAGGAGTTCATATTTCGTATTCGAGTCACGTACCTCTATTTATATCTTGTTCATGTGGATATCAGCCTCTTTCACCATTGTAACAGTTTTGTGCATTTCTAAAAGTAATGGAAGCATCATTTTGTGACTATTTTTGTCTTAAGTGTGTTTGTATTATTTCTTCTTGCCTTTCTTTTACATTGCATTCTTGTTGTGTCATTCTACGTCCCTTGTAGTTCCATTTTTAGTTGTGTTCCATGAAACTGATATGGTAAATGCATTTTAGTTGTGCTACACGTGCCTAGCCTTCTTTCACATTTCCCTTCATTTTCACTTAGAACAGATAGTGTTCATCCCTCTTCTTTTTCTGGTGCTATCACCTTCCTTAGATTAGTTTTCCTTTTTGTTATCCTTCTATCCCTGGTCCCTTGGCATTGTTAGCTTAGTTTTACCTTTTAGCAATATGAGTAACATTAGTAGTGGAAATAGATAGAGGAATCAACCTTCTCTAGCGATCCATATCAAGTGCACAAGGTCCCACAACTTGGAGATGGTTCCATTGTTGTCTCAAATGAATTAGGTTCTTCCAAATATGAGACATAGGTGCAAGTTTGACACCAATAGTTTTGGCATGCCCAGGTGGACAAGCGGTGAAAGCTTAAATTTCATATTGTTAAGTTCTAGTGTGGGAATCTAAAATTTCTAGCCGTTGGAGGCTTATTTCAACACATCTTGCGACTCCCAACATTTCCAGAGCTCCATTTTTTAAAGTCTTGAGTGCCTTTTATGAGAAGTGTGCATACCAGATAGAGTGTTACAACTGAAGGATGCTTTAAATACCTCCATCTTTCTTTGAGAAGTGCATGTAGTATATCCTCCATATGTGCATCCCCATCTCCAGTGCATACCACATGCACTCTACTCCTCCTCAAAATAGACAAATGCGCACTAACATGGTGTTTCAACCTCCTCCTCCTCTTCTAAGGTACTTTGCTAGTTTCACTGGTGGAAGCCCACTTAATCTCAATTCCCATCACAATATGCCAATAGTGTTTCTTAAGAGTACTCCATACTTCACAAGATAAAATCAAGTCACCCTTGTTGAACACATTCAAAATGTGGCCAATGTATGCTCTATCTATTTGATTACACATGATGATGTTGCTGTCAAGTTGCTTGCAACCTCTTTCAAGGGTAAAACACTCCAATGGTACCATGGCCTGAGACCTACATCTATTGCTACTTGGGATGAGCTCAAAACAACTCTTTGTAATTAATTTGAAGATAAATCAGATCATTTATCACTGGTGGAGCAACTGACTACAAAAAGTGCACACCCAATGAGCAGATGACTGATTTCAACATCAGATTCTAGAAGACTTGGGACAAAATTCCTCAAGTGGTAAGGCCTACATCCCAACATGCTTTCTTGTACTATCTAAGGGATTTGAATAGTGAAATTTTAGTCATGATTCAATCCATGGGAGGTAGAACCTTACCTGTTGCATACAACATTACAATAAGGGTAGAGAATAGTCTCATTCAGCTAGTAAGTTGGTGCCTAGGCCTCTTGCGCCCTTATTCCCAGAGATGTCTCCAGTGGACCAACATTTTTTTTCTCTAGTTCCAGTGAAGAGTGCGGAACTAGTTGCATCTACATCCTACTTTCCTACATAGCAAAACAAAGATGATGAATTAAAGGCCTTGATTAGAAACTTTTCTAATAAGGTCATATCATTGGAGAATTAGTAGGCATAGGAATGCACAAAGCCAAAACAATAAACCTTGGCGAAATAAGTATGGGAATCAAAGACACAAACAAAACTAACAAAATGATAGATGACATGTTAATGTGCACTTGCCTTTGCAAGTTATTCCTCTGAAACACCTCTTCCAGTGCCCAACACAAGTCAAGCACTTTTCCTCATCTAGAAAAACATGGCGCAGAGTCTGAATGGTGCTTTCCTTGTAATATGCCTCATAACTAGTATCACTGCTGCTAATATTGCATGTGCACAAACTTATATGATCTAGAATGCTTCCAGTTGTGAGCCTTTGACAAGCGCACCTAAAACAGATAACCAAGAAAGGCCATAAGCTCCTCTCAGAGGAAAATTTGATGTTCTTTGGCATTGAGGTATTATGTGTAATCAACTAGGTTGTAGATGATGCAAATAGATCGCACGCTCAAGTTGTAGAAACAAAACAAGATACAAGAAGAGAATGCTTGATCTTGGCGCACAAGTCACAATTCTAGCAACATAGGCCGATCCTCAAAAACAAAAAGAGGTAGCCAAGGCATCTAATGGTAAAATCTCTTAAGTTCCTATACCCGAGGCTCTTGCAAAGCTCCCCCTAAGTGGCGCACCTCCCTCCTTTGGTGGTAAAATCCTCTGCTACACCGGCTAAAATTCATGTCTCGTATCGAGAAACTAAGAAATGATGTTGTTGTTCCTCAAATGCGCAAGTCAGTGGGTTTTCCATTCAAAATTGTGGACTAGATGAAGAAGACAAACATAAATGTTAAAATATGGGATTCTCTTACCATTCCATCCCAACATGACTTGTTGCATGAAGCTCTATTTGTTAGGTTAATTATTATTTACCTAATATTTTAATTATGCATTTTATAATTAATTAACTATTAATTAATTATTAATTGTTATATGGTTTTAAACCATATTTGTCTTATTCCATAGTTGTATGATTATTTTTTGCATAGTTGTAACTTAATCATTTGTTTGTATTAAATAAATTGTTGCTTCTTGGATGTATTATGGAAGTTGTAATTTTTGTTGTACCTATGCAACCTTTCTTTTGTCTACACATGACTGTAAAATACCTATAATTATTGCAGTCCATCCATTATAAATTGGTTGATTGAGTTTAATACAATATTCAGGCTTCCCCTATTTCTCAATTTACATTTGGTTTCAGAGCAGGTTGAAGGATATTGGAGGATTGCAGCAGAGTTTGAGGAGCATTGGAGAAGCTTGTGTAAGAAAAAGAGAGCCAGAGTTTCCTCTGTAACTTCCCAGCCCCATCCCTATAATACCACCATCAAATTCCTCAAAACCACCATCAAATTCCTCAAAACCACCTTTATTCATTGCAATTAAGGTTGAGGAGGATAGAATTCACCAAGGAAGAGATTACAAGCTCAAAGGAAGGAAGAAAAATGATCTAAGGTGCCATACACACTCAAAACCACCTTCATTCTCACCAAAACCACCTGTCATTTTTTCTCTTTGCTAGAATTTTTCTCAAAACCACCTTTCCAAAACCATGGTTTTTGAAGAGGTATGGTTTTATAGTTTGGAAGTGTTTAATTACAATTTTCTCTTTACATATACTTATTTAGCTTAGCCACCCAAGTGGCTAGCATAACTTTTGTAAGACACTTCCCATCAAGAGAGGTCAAGGGGTCAAATCCCCCTCCCTCACCCACTACCAAATTTCCAGAATATTTGGCAAAACTACTAACTTTAGTGGAAATTCAAATTTAGTTATAACTAACTAAATTTAGAGGGAAATCCCTAATTTAGGGTAATTTTTTTCTCCCATTCAGCTTGTTTTTTCATTCCGGACATTTTTTTGCAAAAGGAGGCCTATCTAGAAATTGCATTTTCAGCTATATTTTTGCAATTTTTTGGCGTAGTAGGTCATTTTGGGCTCCGGAGGCCACCAGGGCCTGCAAAACAATTTTTTTTTTCTTCCATTCAATTTTTCCATATTTTTGAATGTAATTTGTATACTTTAATATATTGTACTAATTTAGAAGTTGTCATAGTCAACTGAAAAAAATTTGTAATTGCTCAAAAATTGGCGAGATAATTGTAATAAAAATAGTGAAAATTGGTTTTGAAACACTCACGAGATCCTAGATCTCATTTGCAATGTTCGATATATACGGTGCCTCTGGGAAGCGCTTACGGGTAAATCCATCATGACTACTACTACACTTAACACCTAATATAGATGCAACAACGTCGTCAGGCATCGACCCTTTAAATCGATGGGGAGTAATAAGGTCACAGTGCACACACTATGAGCCATCCCATCCATCTGTGAATGATTACATGACATAAATCCAAACTAAGAAATTATCCAAGTATATAGCAAAGTTACGCACGCGTATGAGGATATTTCTTTGAGCTGTGTCAATAATCACACAAACCCCTTTCAATTGTCTTGGTACCACGTATTGAATTCTTTCACGTATGTTAACACCTCTTTCACACACCATCGGGTATATACAAAGGGCAGAGCTTCTTCCATGTAGTTGGGTATTATATCGGAAGGGCACGTATATAGAAAGGTTTAGTATATCGATGACGGTATATAGATTGGGAGACCTTATACCTAGAGTTATAAGAGCCAAACCTTGTCAGTGATTTACTGTAAAATGGGCACCAATTCCCCCAAATTTTTTCTTCTCGGATTCACAACTACTCAGAGGAAACAACTATGCTACATGGAAGAAAAAATCAAGACACAATTTGAGTTTGAAGATATCTGGCCTATTGTGAATGGTACTCTGACTAGATCAACTACTGATACAACACAACAATGACAGTTTGATAAAGCAGATCAAAAGGCCAAACTCATCATCTTGTTTAGAGTGTCCAACGATGTGCAACCCCACATTTGAGATGCCAAAACAACCAAAGAAGCATGGGATAAGTTGATCATAGTATACGAGGCCAAGAACAAGAATGTTATACTAAATTTGAAAAGTCAATTACACACATTGAAGTTCAAGCAAAATGAAAAAATAAAAGCATTCTTAAGAAGAGTTAAAAATTGAGGCTTCACTTATCCCTAGAAAGAAGTGGTCAAAGATGATGATCTCGTTCCCATTGTTCTGAGAGCACTCCCTTCTTCATACCATATTTTTGTAACAACACTAAACTTGTCAGATATGACAGTTAGTTTTGACAAATTGGTAAACTTACTATAACAAGAGGAATCGATGCATAATAAGGATGATGAAGAAGAGCAAGCACTTTCTTCACATCAAAAATGGAAAGGAAAAGGTAAAGGAAAACCTAATTCCTATCAAAAGTCCCAAAATCAAAATCAATATCAAGGGACAGACAACAGAAGAAGTAATTTCCTATTTGTAAAAGAGGACATGACCTAAAAGATTGTTGGTATAATACTTACAAGAAAGGTTCATCAAGAAACTCTGGACCTCCACAAAAATCTCACAAGGGACATTCTAACTACAATCAAGGGCAGAAAAGGGGAAAAAAGAAGACCCCATCGAAGGAAATATTGTTGAGCAACAAGAACAATCAAACAATGAAGACTACTTGTTCACTTGCTCGATCAAGTGAACCATCCACATCATCTAGTGATGTCTGGTATGTTGATTCAAGATCCACTCGACACATGACCGACCATAGAGACTAGTTTACTTCAATGAGGGACATGCCATCAAAAATCATGTTTCGTTGGGAGATGATTCTTCATATACAATTCAGGGGATTGGGAACATCTCTCTACCCCTTGGTTCACGCAACTGTAGACTATCAGATGTCTTATATGTCCCTAGGTTGACAAAGAATTTTCTTTTCAGTTAGTCAACTCCTTGATCACAACCTAAAAATTGACTTTGATAGTCATTCGGAAAGAAAACATGTTTGATTCGAGATAAATCAAGAGGCTCGAAAATAGTTGCAAAAGCCTCCAATGTGGGATGCATGTTCCAACTTGATTTTTTTCATAGAGATGATCAAGCACTTATGGCTAAGAACTCCACCTTAGCACAATTGTGGCATCGAGAGACTTGGTCATGTAAGTTTCAAGTATCTCGAGACACTTCACCGGTGCAATATGGTACATGGGCTGCCATCTCTTGAAGGATACAGATAAGTGTCCTCACTACCTAGAAGGTAAACAACATAAACCATAATTCCAAGATGAGTACATATCAAGCTCATGGTCAAATTGATCTGGTTCATATACCAATCTTTGTAGTCCAATGTAACCAAGTCATTCTGGGTTCCAGATACTTCATGCTATGTGTTGATGACTATTCAAGGAAAATGTGGATTTTTTGTCTTCGCAAGAAAAGTGAAGCTTTTGAAACTTTCAAGAAGTTCAAAGTAGTAGTTGAGAATGAAATTGATCATCACATCAAAACTCTTCACTCAAATCGAGGGGGGAATTCACCAGTAATGAGTTTAAAGACTACCTAAAAACTCATGGGATTCATCGAAAAATGCCTCCTCCACACACACCACAACAGAATGGTGTTGTTGAGAGAAGAAATCATACTATCATGGAAATGGTGTGATGCATGATCGATGACTCTGACTTGCAAAGACATTATGGGAAGAAGCAACAAAGACAACAGTTTATTTTTTGAATAGAGTGCCCACTGATTTCTCTTGAAGGAGTAACACCAAAAGAAGCATGGTCAAAATGAAAACCATCTATTACACACCTTAGAGTATTTGGGTGTAAAAAAGCATGCACATACCCAAACCGAATAGAAATAAATTAGACATGAAGTCACATAAAATCATCTTCATTGGGTATAATAAAGAGGCTCTTGGCTACAGATTGATGGATCCTAAGACTAGAAAAGTCTACACCAACAGAGATGTTGAGTTTTTTGAGAAGAAGGAAGCAGTCTCCTCCTCCAGACTCACCAGATGTAGATTTTTCACCAATTGTAAAAATTGAAGCTGATGTTCCCTCAGATGATGAAAGTGAGGATGGGGATGATGGTGTTGATTAGATAGAACCATGACCCATGGGAAGTTCAATTCAGTATGCCCAAGTGGTGTACTAGCACATTACGAGATGCAAAAATGGATGCTCCACTGATACATCCACCCTTGGACCACGAACTCGTAGTAAAGCAAGAGAAGAAGTTAACTTTTCTTTGATGAGTAGAGTTATTGAGTCTGATGAGCCCTCTATAGTCCAGGAAGCCCTATAGTCAAAATCTTGGAAAGATGCCATGGACTCTGAATATCAGTCAGTAATGAAAAATAACACTTGGCAGCTTATCGATCTTCCACAGGAAGAAACCCATTGGATGCATATGGATATTCAAAATGAAAGTACAAAGTAGATGGGACAATGGAAAAGTATAAAGCAAGACTAGTAGCAAAGGGGTACGCACAAAAATAAGGCATTGACTATGAGGAGACATTTTCTCCCACAACTAAGATCAAAATGATTAGGATGATCTTTTCTCTAGCTGCACAGTTTGGTTGGAAAGTCCATCAGATGGATGTAAAAGTGCCTTCCTAAATGGAGATTTACAAGAAGAAGTCTACATGACTCAACTTGAGGGATATGTATTACTTGGTCAAGAAGAAAAGGTATGCAGACTCAGGAAATCTCTGTATGGCCTCAAATAGGCACCCTAGGCATGGTACATCAAGATTGATGAGCATCTCGTATAACATGGATTTGTTAGAAATCCATACGATCCCAATATTTACCTCAAAAATAAAGGGGAGATTGTGATTGTTGTTGTCTATGTCGATGATCTAGTCATCATTGGAATTTCAATGAAGATGATCGATGTAATGAAGAAAGATCTTAATCGATCATTCGACATGACCGATCTCGGCTAATGCACTATTGTCTTGGATTGGAAGTATGACAAAAAGAGAATAACATATTTGTTTCTTGATGGAATATACCAAGACAACGCTTGAGAAATTAAAGATGATGGATTTCACAGTAATTAGTATGCTTATGGAAAATAGATTATTTTTATCTCATTTAGATCCATCTCCTAAGGTAAATGCCACTCTCTATCAGCAGTTGATTGGGAGTCTCATTTACCTGACCTACACTAGACTAGATATCAACTTTGCATTAAGTTATCTATCCAGGTTCATGAAGGAACCCAAAGTGTGTCATTGGAAATAAGAAAGGTGCATCTTGAGATATCTCAAAGGATCAGTGGATCTTGGTCTAGAATACAAGAAGAACAATAACTTGTTCTTGATTGGATATTCATATTCAAATCATGCTTGATAACATTGATGATAGAAAATCCACTTCTAGATTTGTATTGTTTATGGGATCTGGACCAATATCATGGGGAAACAAGAAACACTTCACTTCTTTCTCTTCTTCCATAGAAGTCGAGTATTGTTCTGCGGAGAAGCTTTTGTGAAGTGATTTTTCTATGTCACATACTAGAAGGACTTGGAATACCACAGGACAAACTGACCACCATGTATGTTGACAATGAAGGTGTTCTCAAACTTGTTCGCAATCTAGTTTTTCATGAGAGAAAAAACACATTGAAGTACATGTTCATTTCATATGTGAACATGTGTTGAAGCACAACATCTAGCTTCAATTTTGTCCAATAGTTGAACAACAAGCATATATCTTCACAAATTCACTTACACGTGACAAGTTCAAGTTGTTCAGAGAGTTCCTCTCCTCATCTCTTGAGACAATGCACAATTAAGGGGGAATGTTAGGTTAATTATTATTTACCTAATATTTTAATTATGCATTTTATAATTAATTAACTATTAATTAATTATTAATTGTTATATGGTTTTAAACCATATTTGTCTTATTACATAGTCGTATGATTATTTGTTGCATAGTTGCAACTTAATCATTTGTTTGTATTAAATAAATTGTTTCTTCCCGGATGTATTATGGAAGTTGTTGTAATTTCAGTTGTACCTATGCAACCTTTCTTTGTCTACACATGATTGTACAATACCTATAAGTATTGCAGTCCATCCATTGTAAATTGGTTAATTGATTTTAATACAATATTTAGGATTCCACCCATATTGCTTAATTTAAAAGTGCTTAAAAATAAAAGAGGCAGCCAAGGCATCCAATGGTAAAAGCACTTAAGTGCATACACCCGAGGCTCCACGCAAATCTCCCCTGAAGTGGTGAACCTCCCTCCTTTGGTAGTAAAATCCTCTCGCACCACTAAGGTTCATATCTTTATATCCGAGAAACTAAGAAAAGATGATGTTGTTCCTCAAATGCACAAGTCAATGGGTTTTCCATTCAACATTGTGGACTAGATGAAGAAGAAAAATAAATGTTACAATGTGGGATTCTCTGACCATTCCATCCCAACATGACTTGTTGCATGAAGCTCTATCGCAACTCCCACACTGATCTAGCTATTCAAAAGTCATGCACTTCTATCAACATATACTAAGAAGAGGAGAATTAAGTAAGTAAATTTGTTAAAACCCCACCCTTCTATATATATTTGATAATAGGTAAACATCTTGTCCATAATTGTATGATTGAATCAAATGCTAGTACTTTTATCATGCCTAAAAGATTGTTGATCTCTTAGGTCTTAAGTACAACCCCATGAAAAAGGATTCTTGTAACTCTATGGCTTAATTGTCACTACCCTAGGAATCATCAAGGATCTTGAGTTAACCCTCCATGCATGTCCAAGTCTAATAATAACTCAAGATGTGTCAATCATTGATTTTCCCCTTTGTTTGCCTTATGTTTGTCAAGAGATTTTATTGCTAAAGTGGGTGGTTACTTGTCTTCTGATTGGTCTCATATGTTACTCAAGACAAGGTATGGTACCCAGTTTACCATACAAGCTGAGCCAATATTTTCCTATCATGTAGAGTCATATGTCCCATCCCCTCTCCAAGCCAATTGTTTAATCCAAGAAGAACAAGATTTATTTTCTGAAGAGAATCCTCTTCCACCTATTCTGATCTAGTACTCGATGAGTGGGCAAGAGGCACCATAAATTTGACCCATATGCTAAAGAGTTGGAAGCTTATGAAATTGGGCTTGGTACTTACTACATTCTTGAAGAAGAAGTTGTGTTGCCACATGCGCTCAAGCAAAGTGAAGAGAACCCTGGTCTATGGAAGTTATACTTTGATGGATCCGTAGTAGAAATGGCGCAAGAGTAGGAGTTGTTCTCATTTCCATTAAGGAGGAGAAATTATTCTTCGCGTACAGGTTGTAGTTTAGATTTTCTAACAATGTGGCAAAGTATGAGGTGCTGGTACATGGTATGCTTATTGCTGAAAAGAAGAAGATTAAGGAACCGTGCAGATCTTTGGGGACACAAAATTGGTTATCCACTAGGTTACCAACAAGTGCATGGTGAATAATAAGCTTCTCAAATATTATAAACATAGAGTTTGGGACCTCCTTAAGAGATTTGATGCTCTAAATCTGTAGGTGGTGCCACGTAAAATGAATAAGGAAGCTGATCAAATGGTCGTGCTTGGTTCGCAGTTCTCTCTTGCTGAGGAATTTTTCAAAGGAAATACTCAACACATTAAGATGGTGATTAGACCATCCATTCTAGATAACAACAATTAGAAAGTGTTTGATAGTGATGCGCAGATCATCCAGTTCATCTAGAATGAAGTTAAGTTCTCATCAAGTATGTAAGATGATTTACATGATAGCTATAGTGACCAAGTGATTCAAATGAAGTCAAATAAGTTACCTAAAGGGCTGGTCACCTTAGAGAAAATGTTTATCCCTAATGATGATTTCAAGGGTGAAGAAAATTATATGCACACTATGTAAGAAGACTTCTCCCTAGTCACTATTGTGTGAGGAAAGGATTTTCTGCTCAAAAAAATCTTGCGCACATGATGAAAAGTTGGCCTTCATCTCTCTTTGTCAAAAATACAATGATATCTTCTCATGGGAGTATGAAGACCTCAAAGGTTTTGATCCAAGTGTTTCTCAACACTCCATTGACCTTGATCTAGTATCAATCCCATAGAAAAAAGTAGTGACCAACTAGTTAATCCAAAGATAGATCCCCTCATGAGAAAGGAATTATGCAAACTCATTGAGGCAAAGATTATTTTTCCAATCAAGTAATCTACTTGGGTCGTGAATCTAGTTCTAGTGTATAATAAGAATGGTGAAATCATACTCTGTGTTGATTTTAGATATTTGAACAAGGCATCTTTGAAGGATCATTATCCTTTTCCTTCTATGGAGTAGATTCTATAGACCGTGGTTGGCGCACAAAGATTCTCAATGCTATATGGATACTCTAGCTTCAATCAGATCCTGGTCATGGAATAAGATCAATTCAAAACAAATTTTACAACCAAGTGGGGAATATATACATATTATAAGATGCCCTTTGGTTTGTCAAACATAGGTGCAACATTTCAGCGTGCCAACACTCATCAACTCCGAAGTACTCAAAGGATTTTATCCTTTATGCTTATGACATTGATGCAAGTGTTGTTGTTGTCCTAACATAAGAAAATGAACAAGGGATGGAACAACTAGTGGCTTTCTTCAACCAAATGCTGAAGGATTATGAATTAATATATAGTCACATGGAGAAACAAGTCTACACCATTATGCATGCACTCAAGAAGTTCAAAAGTATGCTCACCACAAATCATATCAAGGTATTAGTCTCCCACTCTTTTGTTAGAGAATTCATCATGGGGGTAGAAATCAGTGAGAAGAGAGCAAGATGGGTAACCAAAATCATGGAGTATGATGTGACTATAAAATCTACAAAGTTGGTAAGAGGTAGCGAAATCTACAAGTATTTTGGAGGATGCACACAATGAATCTAAGACTTCATTATTTCTTGATGAAGATCTCCAAAGATGCGAGAACTTGAGTAGAATATAGATCCTGGTGTGTGTGACTAGATGAAGGAAATAATCACATTCATTTATGATGGAACATACCCTCCTAGATTAAACAAGGCAAAGAGAAGAATATGAGGTTACAATCTATCCCTTATGTTTTGATTGATGGACTTATCTTTAAGAAGAATCTTGATGGCATGCTGCTATGGTGTATAAACGACGCGCATACTAAAAAAGGTGTTAGCATAATTTAAAAATGAATTCTCTAGTGGACACTTCTCTTCCAAGACTACATCAATGAAGATCATAATGACAAGTATCTTTTAGCCTACTCTATTTACATATGCACACAAATGGGTCACAAAATGCAAGGAATGCACTTTCTTTATAGGAAAGAAGAGATTGGCGATGCTTCCCCACCGAACAATCCAAGAAGATCAAAATTTTTTTGTGTAATAGGTTATAGACTTCATAAGAATGATCAATCCACCCGTGTTGGACATAGATGGGTGCTGATAGCTACACACATGTTTGTGCTCATTTTGACCTCTCACCATTCTGCCCTAATTTTCCTCTGATCTACGTGTTGTGAAATGTTTTATTTCTTGATGTGGATGCTTTGAAAGCTTTTACCTCCATTTGAATGCCTCAAGTTGTTTGTAGAATCCATTTTCATGTCCCTCCTTGAAGAAGTCTTCGAGTTTTGTTTTTTCCATAATTTCTTCAAAATCCATGGGCTTTGCCATTTTTCCTATTTTTCCTCAACCATGGAAGCTCAAGAATGATCAATTTATATTTTTATTCCTTTGAAAATCCAAATCCATGGTTGAAAGATGCTCGGAACCATGATCCACATAGTTTTATTTCAAAAAAAAATTTCATCCTTAGCAAAAATTCGGGTTCTGAGCATGAATGGTGAATTTCTATGTTTTTGACGGTCTGACGGTGTCTTTTTCCTGTCAAAATTATTCCTCATCATTCAGTGCGGTCACGTGGCTCCCTTTGGTTGGTTAGGGGATGGTGGTGAATGCTTTAACTTATCACTTTTTCTTTTTTGGCAAAAAGACAAATTTGGTCCCATAGCTCTGCTTAAATCTAATTGGTTCTTTTGGTGCTTACATGGCTTCTTCCAATTGGATGGGGCGTGTGGGTTTGTTTTTGAACTTGTTCTTTTTGGATACTTTGGAAAAAAGTTTGAACTCACCCCACCCACCAGATTTGATTAAAGAAAAATTTAAGTGGCAGGGAAAAATCTTACCTTGACCCCACAAAAGGACACTGCAAAGTCAAAGGTGGAGATGTGGGCCTTCAGAGGAAAATTGGATGTTTTTCCTTCTTGGTAGAATGGAGAAAAAGTCTAAAATGGAAGCATGCCCCCCAAAAATCATTTTTGAAACCTTAAGGGTTTTTTAAGAAGTGCCAAGAGGACACATGGAGGCCTCCACTCACTTTGCTTTTTTCTTGGAATTTTCAACGGCCAAAAGAGATTGCCTTGGATCCTGACACTTGGGCATTTTGCTACCGAGCTTTTAGCCTTCAAATGTTTTTTTTTAGGCTGGGACACACATGGTGAGCCCATGCTCATTCAAGGTCTCAACTTTTTGGGACCATCTCAAGATGCGCCATTGTGACACATGTGGCAGTTTGACAAATCAAAGGGGGTGGGGAAGCAGACCATCGGGGGTAACTTGAAATTTTTTCCCCTAAGGTTCAAAATATTAAAACATCAAAATGGCCCACAAGCCCAATAAAGGAAAGGTCAAAGCTTGCTCCAATCAAAGGCGAGAGGTGTGGACCTCGGAGGAAATTTGAAAATTTTCTTTTGAGAGAAAAGAGTTAAAAGTAAAAAAGGAAGCAAATTTCCATTGGGACCCACATTGGGACACGTGTTAGAAGCATTTCTCAAGGGCGGAGCTGCGGGGAAAACTTGGAAATTTTTCCTTTTCCAAAAAGAGGTGAAATGGAGAATTTGGTCATGGTTCCTTTGGGACCCACCTCAGGACATGTGTCAGGCTCATTTCTCGAGGGTGGAGGTGCGAAAAAAATGTGAAATTTTTCCATTTTTCCAAAAGTTGTAAAAGTCAGAGGAACCCTGGGTTATTTTTAAGATTTGAATCTTCCACGTGGACGACCCAAATTCAAAGTAAAGATCAATGGCAGTTGAGAGTCTGAATATGATTTTCCCCCATTTTACTTGAAACACACCTAGAAGTGTGAGTCTTCATGATTTCTTGGTATTTCCTACATGCCTAGGTAGAGAGGGGAGTTAATGTTGATATTTGAGTTTGGTGGGGAGATCTGAAGATGTCTTTTGCCATTAAAATGGTTTGACTATCGAGCTCGATCATTTTTTTTTTCTTCTCCCAAGCACACAAGGAGCCAAATTTGACAGATTAGGGGTGGAAGTGGTTGGAAATTGAAGAAAGAGTAATCTACCAAAGGAAGGAGTTAAATGTGGGAGATATTTGAAGAGATCTACCCTCGAGCACCTGTGACTTTTTGTAGATCTGATCCCGGAAATCACGATCGTGATCATGACAAGCATTGGTAGCACTCAATGTCTTGATTTTGGGGGAAAAGGGGCTCTGTTGTAAATGTTATAAATGGCACAAATTTTTCATGCAAATGGTTGGAGTGTTAGAGGTCGAAGAAAATTCCCAAGAGGAAAATTTGACAAAGCCCATCTTTTTGAGAAGCCATCTTCGAGAAGCTCTATATATCTTTTTGTATCAAGTTTTATCATGTCAAGGTGGTTGTGAGTGTACAACCATTGAAAAGCTCTGAGATTGTTCTAGAAACTTTCCCTAATGATAAATTTAATCAAATTGAGTTATTATGTGTTGTCTTGAGAAAAATGTGTTTGTTTCATCTCTGAATGTATGTGGGTAGTTTTCTTGTTTCTATTGCAATCTTGTATTAAAATCTGATTCAATCACATAGGTCTCAATCCTTGTGACAGTTTAGTGGCATCTACAATTTCATTTCTCAGGAGAGCTTTCATCTGGAAGTGAAATAAATGATTTAAAATCACTTTTCTTTCATCTGTTTGATAGAGATTGTCTGTAAGCCTCTGGGTGTACCTTAGGTGTGATTTGGCTTAGATTTTGATGCTTTGTTGGGTTCTCTAACTCGAGCCTTCATGTTAGAATCTCATAGGTTGTGTGAAAAAGTGCTGATCTGGGCCTCCATTGAAGCACATATTCTAGTTAAAGAAACATTTTAGCTGTTATGTGGCATTCTGTTGGTCTAACCTACCATTTTGTAATATTTCTCAAGGATCTGGTGAACCAAGTTCATCTGCCTCACCTCCCACCAAAATTTTATTTAAAAACAACTAATCCTACCCATACTACCCCTGTTTGTCCTATGTGTGTGCACAAATGCATAATTTCCATTACCAAAGCATGCAGAAACAATCAGGATTTCAAATGTCTTTAGTAGCCTAAACCTTGCCTAGAAAATATCTCCACTATCTAGAGTGACAACTCGTGAGAGTTAGATTTTGTTGCATTGATCATATTTTCTCCAAGGTCTCCTTAACAACTTCATTAGGAAGGATATCTCCATCTCCTCCATAAACAATAGGCTACAAAAGGGTTCTCTTACCTTGGTTGAAAGGCACAACCTAAAATAGTGAGGATAGATCAAATCCTCTTGAGGGTGCTATCCATTTCTCCACATTTGAGTGACAGAGGGCTAATTAGATCTCATCCCCGCTACAAAATGACTCACCATGATCTATCTGTCTCTAAGCTTCTGTCAAACCAGTGATGCTGCTCATACTTTGAGGGAGAATCAATTTGGATACAACACCTAAGTGGCACCATTGCTGGGGATTTTTTCAATTCTAGGAACTAATTTGTATCGCTAAAGATTAATTTGTTGATTCACTTCCAGTTCATATCTATTTGGCTCACAACATGCTAAGTGGTGTGTTTTGTTTTGAAATTGTGATTACTATTCATTTTAAAACTCACAATTTTTTATAGGATCTATAGCTTTAATACATTTCAAAAATCATCTTCTATTTGGGCCATAAGTTTTCATGTTAAAGTGTTGTTTCTAAATTTTCACACCTTTTAGTTTCACACCTAATTTGTACTAGCTTTCATTTGATAAATTTGGTAAAGAAAAGTTAGAGTCTTTCCATTTCTAGTTTCTAGCATTGATTGACATTTGACATATCATATTTAGTGCATTTTCACAACTAAGGTGGAAATCCTTAGTGGCGACTCCTGTTGATCTGATTTTTATGAGTACCAGTTTCTTAACCTCTGTCAAGTGAGATTTGTTACCAATATTTGCAAAGCTGGAAGGAAGAAGATCTTTCTTTTGCTAGGGATCCTACTAGGACACTATTTCCAGAGCTAGGAAAAGCAAAATCAGAAGGAAGAAAATCCTAGAGAGTTGTGGGAGATCAACAGACAAGAAGGGGATCTCCATTGATGAAAGTGATCGACCTATCATTGAAGACTGCCATTCAAGTGATTCTGAATTAGGTAGCCTCTTTGTGGAATTGAATTCTCCAAGCTGGAGAAGGGCCTTCATTTGATTTTGAAAAGTTTGCTTCACATTCTGCACCTTTATCTTTTTAGAGGTTGATAGGGATTTCCAAGAAACAAGGCCTTTAGAGGGTATCCATTTTGAAATTTATACTCCTATGTGTTCCAAATACCCTCTACCCCTTATCAATTTGTCACCCCTCCAGGATCACCTCCTCGAATCAATATGGCTCATCCCCCACCCAGACCTCCATTTTTGTAAACACCTTTGGACCTATAAATTTTGTGGGAATGGTTGGTTATCCAAATGCAATTCCTCAAGATGTAAGGAACAAACTACCAAAGTTCCAAGGAAATAATGCTATAACTGGTGATCAACATCTAAAGCTTTTTATCAATATGATGGAAGACTTTGAGATTGAACATGAAGATGTATATATCAAATTGTTTATCCATACTTTGGAAGAAGATGCTAGGAATGGTATAAAGCATTTCTAGATAACTCTATTGATTCTTGGACTGAGATGAGCAATGCATTTAGATTGCAATATGGTGATAGAAAACACCCTAGGTTTCTTTTGATCAAAATTTGAAAACATCAAAAGAATCCTAATGAGTCAGTACATGATTTCAACACAAGGTTTAATAAGACCTTGAGGAGATTTCTTGTTAGGATAAGGCCATGTGATGAGTCATGTTTGATCAAATATTCTGATGCATTTGATAAAAAGGTTGCATATTACTTAAGAGATAAGAACCCCACAAATTTGAGGTAGGCCTTCACCATGGCTCTGCAAATAGAGAACAACATCAAGGCAATTGGAAATCCTCCAAAAGGGAGGGTGTAAAGCTAATTAACCTAGAAAAACCTCAAACAAGTAAGGCTGCTGATTTGGAGGAGGTTGTGAAAACTTTGGTAGGGGCTGTCAAAGAAATTTCCTACAAACTAGCCCAAGATGAGAAAGGAATTGGGCAAAGCTCACAAGGTCAACACAAGCAAAAAAAACCAAGATAGGTTTACAAATCACCAAAGATCTGATGACAGAGGAAAGGACCTGTTGGATTTGGAAATAGGCAGCCCCAAGGTAGGGAAAATAGAATGGTGCCTGATCCTTTGGCTGCTAGAGTTGTTGTTGTGGAGGAGACAAATGTCATTGATTGGTGTGACAAATGTTTCATGCCTCATGCTCCTTGTGAAGAAGATCAACAAGAAGAAGAAGAAGCTAATGATGATGATAATGATGATGATGCCTACATGATGGAGATCCCTACAAGTTCACCAAGGGAAGCAACTTCAACTGAGGTAATAAGTGCTAGAACTGCTGCTTTTTTTGGGATTGCATCCATCGGTACCTCTCCTTCCCCCTTTCATACTTTAGAAGTAGATACTGTACAATATTTTGAATTTCCCAATAATGATTTTGAATACTTTAAGGGCTTAATGATTGAAAAGTATGATGGAGGAGTTCCTTCAAGAAGATAGATAGGAAACTATTAATTGAATGTTGTAGTTGCCCAAGAAAAGGAGCACAATACAAGAAGTAAAGGTTGCCAAGGGGCCAAAGCCAAGTCAAAATTTCCATTTCTTCCAAAGAAACCCCAAAGAAAAATGCATCTACTAAAAGCTTGTTTCCCAAAAAAAATTGTGTTCCCTCATGCCCAAAATGAAAAAATCCCATTCCATCCTATGAATTTGTCAATCTTTCCTCCTAGTGCTTGCCTTACCAAAATTTGCTCCATATGACATTGCCCAAGTTTTGAGCCAAATCAAAATTCCTGTCCCAATTGTTGAGTTGCTTAGGATCCCTGAGCACAAGAAGAGGGCTTTTGAATATTTAGGATTCAAAGGGGAAGAGATCATACAAGGTAGAGATGTAAACAAGGTTGAGATTCCCCCACTCATTGAAGAGTTGAAAACCACAAGTGTTGAAGAGCTAGGGAACCACCAGAGGTTTATTTAGGGAACATCTTTGTTAAATCTAGTTGAATGTGGATCCATTCTTCACTACCCTGGTTATCAAAGATAAGTTGTTACATAATTGTATGTTTGATTCTGGAGCTTCATGTAATGTCATGCCTCTTGAGGTCATGAATGAATTAGGTATCAAAGTAATAAAAGCATATGGGAAGTGCACTTGCCATGGAATCTAGAGAGGTGCTAGTGGTGGGATGTGTCAAAGATCTAGTTGTGCAACTTGCATCTTATCTTGGAAGGAACTTAAAACTTGATGTAGTGATTGTTGACTTGCCCTGCCAAGTGGGGGATGTTGTTGTCAAGAAAATGGGTAGCAAGTGTTGGTGGTAGTGTGCAAATGGACATGTCTTATGCCACTATCCCCATTGAAGGCAACTTGGTGAAATTATATGGAGAGAAGAAGATGTTGTACTTGATTGAAGACCCAAGCAATGCATCTTATGAAGTTTTGCAAGCAGATGCTGATCTTAACAATTTTGTGAGTTTTGTGGATTTCAGGGAGTATGAAAGTGTTGAAAATAGAGCTCCTAAGTATGTTGTTTTTTTGGGAATTTGGTCTATGATTCAGCCTTGAAAATGTTAAAGAATTTGACTTAAACACAATGGAGGAGCTTCAGAGAAAATGGATGGTTTACAAACTGAACAAAGAAGAAAAGGAGGTATATTTCTAGTTGATGAAGACATATCAAGATTGCTTAGCATGGTCATATCCAGGATGGAAAGCACTTGAAGATTTTCCTTGATTGTTTTCTTTGAATCAAGGTGAACATCATCTATATAGTGTATAGTTTGTTGGTTTTGTTTTTCTGTCTCTCGTGTTTTTTCCTCATTCTGGTCCTTGGTGACCTATTTTTGTTGGTTTCTCTGTTTCATTTTTGGGATGGCTCTATTTCTCTACTCTGTAAGCTGACTCCATTTCCCAATGGATATTTTTGGCACTTGGTCTACCTTTGTTCTTATGGCACTCACTGGGAGTGCCCATCCCCAGTCGAGAGCGATGTTGGTGCTCGTTTACCTCTCACCATTTTTCCCTAATTTTCCTTTGAAAATCCATATCGTTGTGAAACATTTTATTTCTCGATGTGGATGCTTTGAAAGCTCTTTACCTCCATTTGAATGCCTTGAGTTTTTGATCACGAATCCATTTTGTCTTCCTCATGTCCCCCTTGAAGAAGTCTATAATTTGGGTCTCCTATTTTTTTTTCATTTCTTCAAAACTCATGGGCTTCCCATTTTTCCTATTTTTCTCGACCATGAAGCTTTGTCATCCTTATCATTTATATTTTATGCCTTTGAAAATCCAAATCCATGGTGTATCTAAAGATGCTTGTAACCATTATCTACATAGTTTTGTTTAAAAAAGTTTTCATCCTTAGAGAAAATTTCATTTCTGAGCATGAATGGTGAATTTTTTGTATTTTGACGGTTTGTTTGGCATTTTCTCGTCAAAATTTTCCTCACTCCAATCAGGAAATGTGGCCTCTTTTGGTTGGTTAAGGGATGGTGGGTGAATGCTTTAACTTATCACTTTTTTTTTTTTCAACTTAAAGAAAATTTGGTCCACGTGGAGGAATGACTCTCATTTGAAGATCTAATTGGTTCTTTTGGTGCTTATGGCTTCTTCCAATTGGGATGGGGCATGGAGGGTTTGTTTTTGAACTTAGTTATTTTTGGCTACTTTGGCTAAAAAATTTTGAACTGGTGACCCACGTGCCCTCCAGGATTTGATTAAAGAAAATTTAAGGGGGAAAATTTACCTTGACCACCAGAGGACACTGGCAAAGTCAAAGGTGGAGATGTGGGCCTTTGAGAGGAAATTGGATCTTTTACTTCTTGGTAGAATGGATAAAAAGTCTAAAATGGAAGCACCCTCAAATCTTTTTGAAACCTTAATTTTTTTTGAAATGAAGCTGCCAAGAGGACACGTGAGGCCTCCACTCACTTTGCTTTTTTTTGGGAATTTTCAATGGCCAAAATAGATTGACATGTGGATCCTGAACACTGGCACCTTTCTCATTGAGCTTCAAGCCTTCAAAAATTTTACCTACAGACACATTAGCCCCACGCTCATTCAAGGTCTCAATGATTTCAAACCATCTCAAGATGCGCCATTGTGATCATGTGGCAAAGTTTGACAAATCAAAGGGGGGGAAGTGGACCATCGGGGGTAACTTGAAATTTTTTCCCCTAAGGTTTCAAAAGATTAAAACATCAAAATGGCCCACAAGCCCGATAAAGGAAAGGTCAAAGCTTGCTCTAGTCAAAGGCGGAGGTGCGGACCCATGGAGGAAATTTGGAAAATTTTCCTTTTGAGAGAAAAGAGTTAAAAGTAAAAAGGAAGCGCAGTTCCACTGGGACCCACATTGGGACACGTGTCAGAAGCATTTCTCAAGGGCGGAGCTATGGGGAAAACTTGGAAATTTTTCCTTTTCCAAAAAAGAGGTGAAATGGCAAAATTTGGTCATGGTTCCTTTGGGACCCACCTCAGGACACATGTCAAGATCATTTCTCGAGGGCGGAGGTGCGAACAAAATGTGAAATTTTTCCATTTTTCCAAAATTTGTAAAAGTCGAGGGAACCCTGGTCTATTTTTAAATTTGAATCTTCCATGTGGATGACCCAAATTCAAAGTAAAGATCAACGACAACTGAGAGTCTGAATCTGATTTTCCCCCATTTTACTGAAACACGCCTGGAAGTGTGAGTCTTCATGATTTCTTGGTATTTCCTACACGCCAAGAAGAGAGGGAGTTAATATTGATATCTGAGTTTGGTGGGGAGATCTGGAAGATGTCTTTCACCATTAAAATGGTCTGACTATCGAGCTCAATTGATTTTCCATTTTTCTTCTCCCGAGCATGCAAGGAGCCAGATTTGATAGATTAGGGGTGAAAGTGGTTGGTGAATTGAAGAAAGAGTAATCTACCAGAGGAAGGAGTTGAATGCGGGAGATATTCAAGAGATCTTCCCTCGAGCACTGGTGAAATTTTTTACAGATCTGATCTCGGAAATCACGATCATGTGATCATGGAAAGCACTGGTAGCACTCAATGTTTGATTTTTGGGGAAAAGGGGCTCTGTTGTAAATGTTATAAATGGCACAAATTTTCATGCAAATGGTTGGAGTGTTAGAGGTCAAAGAAAATTCCCAAGAGGAAAATTTGACAAAGCCTGTCTTTTGAGAAGCCATCTGAGAAACTTGTTATCTCTTTTTGTATTAAGTTTTATCATGTCAAGGTGGTTGCAAGTGTACAACCATTGAAAAGCTCTGAGATTGTTCTAGAAACTTTCCCCGCTGATAAATTTAATCAAATTCGAAGTTATTTTGTGTTGTCTTGAGAAAAATGTGTCTGTTTTATCTCTGAATGTATGCGGGTAGTTTTTCTTGTTTCTATTGCAATCTTGTATTAAAATCTGATTCAATCACACAGGTCTCAATCCTTGTGATAGTTTAGTGGCATCTGTAATTTCATTTCTCAGAGAGCTTTCATCTAGAAGTGAAATAAATGATTTAAACTCACTTTTCTTTCATCTGTTTGACAGAGATTGTCTATAAGCCTTTGGGTGTACCTTAGGTGTGATTTGGCTTAGATCTTGATGCTTTGTTGGGTTCTCTAACTTGAGCCTTCATGTTAGAATCTCATAGGTTGTGTGAAAAAGTGCTGATTTGGGCCTCCATTGAAGCACATATTCTGGTTAAAGAAACATTTTAGTTGTTCTGTGGCATTCTATTGGTCTAACCTACCATTTTGTAATATTTCTCAAGGATCTGGTGAAATCAAGTTCATCCTGCCTCACCTCCCACCAAAAATTTATTTAAAAAAAATAATCCTACCCATACTACCCCTGTTTGTCTTGTGTGTGCACAAATGAACAATTTCCATTACCAAAGCATGCAAAAATAATCAGATTTCAAATGTCTTTAGTAGCTTGAACCTTGCCTAGAGAATATCTCCACTATCTAGAGTGACAACTTGTGAGAGTTAGATTTTGTTGCATTGATCATATTTTCTCCAAGGTCTCCTTAACAACTTCATAAGAAGGATATCTCCATCTCCTCCATAAACAATAGGCTATAAAAGGGTTCTCTTACCTTGGTTGAAAGGCACAACCTAAAATAGTGAGGATAGATCAAATCCTCTTGAGGGTGCTATCCATTTCTCCACATTTGAGTGATAGAGGGCCATTTAGATCTCATCCCCAGCTACAAAATGACTCACCATGATCTATCTGTCTCTAAGCTTCCTATCAAACTAGTGATGCTGCTTAGACTTTGAGGGAGAATCAATTTCATTTATCTTTGAATTTCTTGAAGGTATAGTTACAAATTTTGGCATACCTCAAACCACTATATTTGATAATGCAAAAGCCTTCCTTGGCACTAAAATCACTGATTGGGCTCTAAATCTAGGAATCTATCTAAAGAATTATTCCAACTATTACCCTCAAGGTAATGATCTACTAGAGTCAACAAACAAGAACTTGATCATGATCATGAATCACACAATAAAGATCAGCCAAAGACAATGACATATAAAGGTCTTTCATGGTCTCTAAGCAGATAGAATCACAATTAAAAATAAATAGGTACTTCTCCTTACAATATTGTCTATGGGAAGGAGGCTACCCTTCCTTTGATAATGGATTTTAACTCATTGGCACTTGCCAAAAATTGGAGCTTGAAGGTGTAGACTAGAGAAAAATGAGAATTGCGGAAATGGTTAATCTTGAACCATGAATGAAATTTTTCATGATTAATCTAGAACAACATTAATAAACAAAAATAAATGGTTTAACAGAAAGGCTAGGCCTCAAGATTTCAAATTTGGGTAATTTGTCTTGAAATGGGATGCTAACAGAGCTAAACAAGGACACTATTCAACATTTGATGCACTTTGGAGTGGCCTATACATCATCATTCATTCAAGGAGGTTAACTCTTTCGATTTAACTCATCTTGATGAAGGCACACTGTAAATCCCAATAAATGGGATATATCTCAAACCCTTCCATTAAGTTTGCTACATTATTTTGTATATATTATAATAGTTTCAATTCCTCCAAGTGCACTCGCACACACACATTTTTTTTAATAGATAATAATTGGAAAAAAAGCTCCAAGGGCCAATTACAAAAGATATACCATTTAGGATCTACCAAAACCAAAAGCATCTATAAAAAAAATAGGACAAAACCGAAAAAAAAACTAAAATAAAAAGGAATGTCTCAAGGATAGTCCAATGGAGACAAAAACCAAATCAACAAGCCCACACAACCGGTTAGTAGAAAGTCAGCAAAGGAGCCTTATATACACTTTTCCCTAGTTCGGGAGCTAGGACCAGCACCATCCCCCTAGAGATCATCACCATCCGAAGAACTAACATCTAGCTGCATCCTTTTTCCTTTATCCCCAGTAATCAACCCCTATAGGGTCTCAACTCTGTTCTCAAGAAAATTCACCTCAACATTCATCCTCAACAAGCCCCACAATAAGTTCTAATTATGAGATTTAACTTGACTCACCGAGTCCTTGAGGGCCTCAATCTTGCTAGAAAAGAAACTAAAAATAGTATTTCCTTCCACCAAACTCTCCTTGGTCATGTTCTCCTTGGCATCCCCAACAAGGTTTTGTAAGGCGCACCACATCCACCTCCCGCATAGCTCCATCCTTCGCTTTCTTCAACCTAATCCTATCAGCAAGAGAAATATGATCCTCCTAGTCATTTCCCAAATGAATACCAACCCCTAGTCTGTAAATTAAGTTTTCCCACTTTCACCAACAGAAGAATGAGGCCTTGATGAAGGAGAACCTCCATCTTCTCTTTAAAAATTTTACCGACAATTGTAAGGAGTTAAACAAATAAAAGGGGATACTCATTCTCCAACCCCTGCAAAAATGGTTCAAGAGCATCAAGTGCTGAGAATGAAGCTTCCGGTACTTCCCATCCAATGTTATATACTTCATAATATAAAATCGATTTGGCCCACCTTCTCTAGCGATATTTTCTAAGCAATACCATCTTCCATGCGACAAATCTTCTCATCGATTTCCAGAAAGATATGCACTTCCTCTTGAAGATGAAACCTATCTTTGAAAACTTTACATCTCCCATAGTCCATCTTAGTCACATTTCCAATGAAATCTTCAGATACCAAAAAACTCACACCCCTCATAGAAACAAACCCATTATCCCAAGCCAAAGAGAATTCCCTTGAGATAACTTCATCAGCTCCTCTCAAACTCTATGAAAAAAAATAAATACCGCCATCTTTAAACAAATCCCAGAGAAAGGAATCCCTCTCCAAACTAGCCGACGAGGAAGGCTCAATCCTAACCCTAGCTCCCCACATCTCAAACTGACCACTAAAACAAACTTGGAGACACCTGCAAGGAAACTTGATCCAGACCTTTAAAAACCCCTCCAAACCAATGCAAACATAGTAATGATTTTGATAAATACTTCCACCCATGGTGAATTTATTTCCCAGATGTCACAAATCCCATACACACGCCTAAAATTATCTTTCTACATTTAGCACAGCCTTCGTACTCTGGGGTAACTCCACCTCATCCTGCCACCACCTTTATGATGAATTCGACCGCCAATATTAGCCAACGTGTCAAGGACACATATTAGCCTCCCGAAACACATGATTAAAAAGAATATTTTCAAAATTTGTAAGCATAGCCTTCGCATCTCTTATAATGGAATCTATATTTAAATGATACTTAGAGAGACCTTTCATCACATTAATAATATATAGGGAATCTCCTTCCACCTGAATCTTTTTAATTTGCAAAGAATTAGCCCATAAGAGTCCAATCAATAGAGCATAAGCCTCAACATAGTTATTGGACTTATTTCCAATAGGTTCAGCATATGCTAAAACCAAATCACCCACTTCATTTCTGATAATACCACCCACTAAACTAAACTAGTACTTCCTTTTGCAGCTCCATCAAAATTCAATTTCATCCATCCTTCATTTGGTTTCACCCATTTAGCACTACTTCTACCCCCATTCTTCACTAGAGGAACTTGTTTAACAAAACTAGTGATTCCTAAAACTTGAATAATCTCCTACTCATGTCTAGGAAAAATTGTTTTCTCTTTAAATTTCACAATAGAAAGATTATTTCTCGAGCACCTAAAATACCACTCCCCACTCTCAGAGATTTTTTTATTTATCCCTAAAAATTTGATTGTTCCTTTCCAACCAAATCCCCCATAAAAAATGAGGCACCACAAAACTCCAGGCCTTGGATAGACTTAAAGAAACAAAGGGACTTAACCATTGCCTATACCAGTCAAAGAAAAAGTCTCCGGAAAGACCCACAAAATCTGAAAAACTTTCAAAATGTGAAACATAACTCTTCTAGAAAATGGACAATGAAGAAAGAGGTGTTGAACCGATTCACTATCATTTTTGCATAAAACACACCAATTTGGGATCATCATTCCTTTCCCTTGTAAATTATCAATAGTTAAAATTTTATTCTGGACAACATGCCACATAAACAAATTAACCTTCGGAGTAAGATGCTTATCCCATAAATTTTTCCAAAACGGTTGAGGAGCAGGACAATTTCTAGCTATACCATATCCAGTTTTGACCAAATACCAACCATCCTTTGTCAGAGACCATATCAACTCATCCTCTTTTTGGACAATAGGAATATGTAATCCTCTTAGATTAGCATTTAAATTTTTGATTCTCTCCTGAACTTCTTCTTCCCTCCCTTCCCAAACCAATTCCTTCCAACCCCAACCCCAATCTGATCTCTCCCAATAATCTCTAATCCAATCTCCCATGGATGACTGAAAGAAAACTGCCACCTCTCTCCAATAATCTTGGTGAATTAAAGGAGCCTCAACTAACCACTAGTCTTCCCAAAATCTGATTTTTGTGCCATTTCCAATAGACCATTTACTACCTTTTAAAAAATATCTCTACATTTTCCCAATCCATTCCAAAAAAAGAAACCATATGGAAGAGGAACATTAGAGACAAAAGAGGCTTGATGAAAATGTAAATACTTAGCTTTAAGAATACTAACCCATAAACCATCTTCATGCTCCAAACGCTAACCAATTTTTGCCATAAGGGCTACATTCATACTCCTGATGTCTTTTAAACCCAACCCACCAACATACTTTGGAAGAGTAAATTTTTCCCAAGCCACCAATGGAATTCTATCTTTAGATTATGTTCCCGACCATAAAAATCTTCGTTGAATCTGAGTTATAGTTTTCTAATTTTTGAAGGCATTTTGAACAGAGACATCACATACACCACCATACTCTGAAGACAACTTTGAAGTAATTGAATTTTACCTGCTTGAGATAGCAAAGTACCTTTCCAGGTTTCCAATTTTTTTTGAAATCTCATAATCAATGGGTTATAAGTCTCTAACTGCATTATTCCTTTAAACAATGGCATTCCAAGGTATGAGCAAGGCAACACCTGAATCGAGACACTCCAAAACTGCCACATTTTTTTTTGAATTTCAACATCCACATTAAAAAAGAGAACAAATCTTTTCCTAAAATTGATGAGCTAATCAAGAACATCCTCAAAATCCGTAAGACCTCCTTAAAAACCACACTCCCGCTTGAGTTGTTTTACCCAAAAGCAAAGTATCATCGACAAATTTTGTAAAGCTATAAGATCAAGACCATTAGAAATAACTAGCCCATGCAACTTGTTTTTCAATTTATGGTCAACACACAGTTTTCCTAAAGTCTCTACCACAATAATGTAAAGAAAAGGAGAAAGAGGATCCCCTTGTCTTAACTGTTCCAAACATGAAAAACCTTCATATTTCCCATTAACCAGAATTGAGTACTTTGGAATAGAAATGCATTCCATTATTAAATTAATAAAATGATTATGAAAACCCAAATTTTCTAGAATTATTTTTAGAAATCTCCAAGACACTCGATCATAGGCTTTATTCATATCTATTTTGAGCATCATAGCTTCCCTTTTTGAAACATCCACTGAATGGATAGCTTCATGAATAGTTATCACACTATCCAAAATTTGTCTACCCTCCACAAAAGCTCCCTGATTTGATGAAATGAAAAACTCTAACAAACCTTTAATTCTTAAAGAGATAATATTAGTTATTATCTTATAGACCATATTACACAGACTAATAGGTCTAAAGTCATACTTTTTCAGCCCCATGAACCTTAGGAACAAGAGAAATAAACGTGGTATTAACTTCCTTCAAAAGCTTACCATACCTAAAGAAATCTTGAACAACATCTTCCACATCCGTATGAATGATATCCCAGAAAGAATAGAAAAAAGAGCAGGAAATCCATCCGGGCTAGGAGATTTATCCCCTTCCAAGTCAAAAACTACAGTTGATATTTCCTCCACAGATGGGATTTTGATCAACTCCACATTGTCCTGATGTGAGATTATAGGTTGAAAAAGATTAGCAATATCACTTTCCTTTCCCATATCAGGTTCCCTTCCAACAACTAAAAGATGAGAGAAAAAGCTAACAAATTCATGTGAAATATCCCCCTGATTCTTTATTCTTACTCCCCTACCATCTTCTAATTCCAAAATTGTATTATTGCTCTTATGCATAAATGCAGTAAGATGGAAAAACTTCATATTCCTATCCCCCTCCTTTAACCACCGCACATGAGAGTTCTATTTCCAAAGCCTCCTCTTTATCTTCTAAATTATGATATTCTATCAAAAGAAATTTCTCCTTATCTCTCAAATCTTTATCAAAACCTTTACTGACAACTTCATCCTCCAACTTCTCTAATGCTTTACTAATCTCCATTTTTTGAGTAAAGATATTCCCAAATGTTTCTCTGTTCTAGAATTTCAATCTTCTTTTAACATTCTTTAACTTATCCACCAGCCTAAACATAGGTTTACCTTTAATAACTACTTGCCAACTTGATCTAATTTCCTCCTCAATACTAGGATGTTGCAGCCACATCTTAAAGAATCTAAATGGACCTACCTCTAACACTACTAGTTACACCACTTTGAAGGAAAATAGGACTATGATCAGATCCAATTCTTGGTAAAGCCACCAAGGACACATCCAAGAGTTGTAACCAGGATAAATTAATGAGAAACCTATCCAATTTAATTTGAATAAGATTTTCCCCCAATCTCCTATTCGACCAAGTGAAAGGAGAACCTTTCAACTCCATACTATCACTGTAAATAATGACACCACCCTTTTTATCATCCATGCACAAAGGAGTATTAAAATCATCTCTAATTAACCAATTCACCTCTTTATATTGGCCTCGAAACTGTCCAATCTCCTCCCAAAGTTTTCTTCTTTCAACAGCCAAATTGGGAGCATAAATATTTGAACAAATCCACTCCAACCCATCCTTCTTTTCAGTAAAAAAAATAGCAACATGATGCTGAGACTTGAAAATCAGCCTCCCCTCTCTATCATTTGTATTCCAAAAAGTCACTAGACCCCCAGAATCTCCCACAGAAGAAACACTCTGTAGCTCTGCTCTAAACCAAACTTTATTCTGTACCTCACTCAATTTTTCTCTAGACATCTTATTTTCTTGAATCAATAAAATATCCAACTTATTATTTTTCTTGAAAGAAGATAAAATAGTCTATTTGTTGGAGTTATTTAAACCCCTTATATTCCAGGAAATAACCTTCATCTCAATTTATTTGGTGAAATAATCTCATCAATGGAATCTTGTCTTCCTGAATCAATTTCTTTAGCTATCACTTTCTCCCTTTTATCCCTAATTTGACATATTTCCTTTTCTTTCAAGAAATTTTCCACAATATGCTTTAAATTTATCTTGCTTCTAAGAACTTCTTGTGGTTATCATATTTTCTTCAACACCTCCTTAATCCTATCTTGATTTAGAGAGAAAAGAACTTCCTCAAACTAGTGCCAACTCCTCCTCATCCTTAAGACAATATTCATTCTGTTTTGGTAGATCTAAAAAACTCAAATCTAACCCTTCATGACTAGGTTGTTTCTCCTTCACTCCTAACCCTACCACAATCACATTCAACTTTTGGTCTTGAGCACCCTTTCCTTCAAAATCCTAATCCGTGTTAGTGTAGGTTATTATTTATCCTTTTATTTATTTATTAAGATAATTCTTACACTTGTGTTAGCCCTACACTTGTTGGGTTAGCTTTCTTAGGTGTACTAGTTGTGTGGAGTTAGCTTACTAGTTGTGTTGAGTTAGCTTCTTAGTTATGTGGAGTTAACTTAACTACCAGTATTAGTTAGTGGGAGTTCTTCACCACTAGATTTAGGTACTAGTTAACTTCCCTCCTCCTATATGTACATCTTTCTTATTGAATAATTAAAAGTCATTACATTGTAATGTATTGAGCATTATGGATTATGATGGATTTCCATATATGGTATTTTAGCTCTTTTGCTTTACAAATCTAATGTGGTTTGCTATTATCATCTGAGATCGCGGCTTGGAACAATATTCTTATTGTTCCTTTCATGGTATCAAAGCGATAGATGATGTAGACATCCATTAAGTTTTTCTTTGCAAGCAAGGGTTTATTTTTTCATGTATATGGAATTTGTTAGCAATTTTTTGAATTTTTATGCAAAACGGAGTGCGGAATTGGATTTGGAAGGTGCCAAAACCCTAGAATCAACTATAAACTCGACCATGTTTTGAGATAGTCAAATCTGGGTGCATTCTTTTATCCATTGGATATAAGCGTGTACCTTCCAGGATGCATTCTTTTACCCTCTGGGTATTTCAGTTTTGGATGCAGTCTTTTATCCATTGGACACAGATCTATACCCTATGGGTGCATTCTTTTATCCATTAGATATAAGTGTGTACCTTCCAGATGCATTCTTTTACCCTCTAGGTATTTCAGTTTTGGATGCAATCTTTTATCCACTGACGCAGATTTGTACCCTATGGGTGCATTCTTTTATCCATTGGATATAAGCGTGTATCTTTCTAGATGCATTCTTTTATCCACCTGGACGTAAATTTGTACCCTCTCTGGGTGCATTCTTTTATCCATTGGATATACGTGTACCCTCTGAGAGCAATGATTTACCCTCTGACATTTTAGGTTGTGTGCACAGGATTTTATCCTTTGTCCAAAGCATGTATCGTGTGGATGCACTCTTTTATCCTTTGGACATTTGGGTGTCATGTGTGCCTTTTAAAAAGATCAACATTAAAATATTATTTTAATAACAAAACCTTGTAGAGCTCATAACTTTTGATCCGTAGCTCGGATTAAGGTGATCTTTTTTTTTAAATTGTGTATTTTTTTGAGATCTATGCATTGGTGAAATTTTATACACATTTAAAATGTAAAAGGTACTTCATTACTCATTGTAAAGTGCCAAATTCGGGAGGGTGTTGTGATCACTTGTGGATGCATTTTCGGTTGAGCCCGACATCCTAAAATTTTGGGTATTGCATTCTTGTATCTATGGGTGTATACATTTATATCTCTCTTGTTTGTTGAGATATTTTGGATCTGTATTTTTGACACTTTTTTGGCATGTTTGAAGCTATTCTGGAGCCTAGTGTTAGTTTGTTAGTGTTCGAGTAGTTGATTTTGACAACTAATATAGATCAAGGTGTCACTCACCCATTATGCGGATGGAGGGTGTGGTGTTGATACTACTTCTTCAGGTTTCGTGCCCTTGCCTTGTTACCTTGGCTTTTTCTTGGATCGTGGCACTCCTATTTATTTGGATCTCATGTCCTTGCCTTGTTGCCTTGGTTTTTCTTGGATCGTGGCACACCTATTTGTAGCAGTTGATCAAATTATGTTTGGTGTTTGTTTTTCACTTTTCGACATCACTCCATTGATGTCTCCTCTTGCATGGAGCTATTCTTCCCTAGTGTCGGAGCTTGTTTTTGAGTTATATGATCGAGCAGTGGATTTAGACCATAGTGTGCACCACACTTCTTCAGCATTGTACAAGTTTTTGGAGTCGAGCTTCTGAGGATATCTTACAGCAGGATTTTTCTCTCTACTTTGTTATTACTGGATGTCCATTTTTCCAAGTTGTTGTATGTGGGTACCTCATCAGGCCTTGTTGCCGAGACCCACCTTCTTTTCCACCCACCTAAGCTATGCTTACGAGGGGTGTTAGTGTAGGTTATTATTTATCCTTTTATTTATTTATGAGGATAATTCTTACACTTGTGTTAGCCCTACACTTGTTGGGTTAGCTTGGTTAGGTGTACTAGTTGTGTGGAGTTAGCATACTAGTTGTGTTGAGTTAGCTTCTCAGTTATGTGGAGTTAGCTTGCCAGTCTTTTGGAGTTAACTTAACTACCAGTATTAGTTAGTGGGAGTTCTTCACCACTGATTTAGGTACTATTTGCACTTCCCTCCTCCTATATGTACATCTTTCTTATTGAATAATTAAAATTCATTCTATTGTAATGTATTGAGCATTATGGATTATGATGGATTTCCATATATGGTATTTTAGCTCTTCTGCTTTACAAATCTAATGTGGTGTGCTATTATCATCTCGAGATCGCGGCATGGAACAATATTCTTATTTTTCCTTTCAATCCACACCTTCAAAACCCTTTCAAGCTTTAATTTGAGACTCGTTTCAAGTTCCACATTTACCTGACCAACTTCCTCCAACTCCTCTACTTGTAGCAAATGAAAACTGTTTGAAGAAAAATTATTTAAAGGTAAAGTATTGGTTCCTTCTCCTCTTATTGGTTCCTTTTCTTTTCTATCCCAAGTATGTTTACCTTTCTTACCCTCCTTACACTACCTCTACTCATGTCCCATCCACCTACATTTTTGGTAGAGTAATGGACAAGCTTCATACTCTATCCTCTGAATCCATTCACCAAACTTAGATTTAAGTTCTATTTCCTTTCTCAACACATTACCCACAGGGACAATAACACAAAAATGAGCATACATTAACCTTGTTCTTGACCTAGTAACCAGATCAAACACCACTAGAGATCTTATTGCATTAGCAATAGCAAGATCTCTTCTTCCCAAAACTCCATTGGTAACCCAAGAAGTTTAACCCATATAGGAAACTCATTAGGTTTCTCCTTAAATGGATCAAAACCTAGGCTCCATTTTTGGATCAGAAGGCTTGATCTACCCATAAACCATGGACCCCCAACTAGGATGTTTTTATAGTCCTCTGAATTTGAAATATTAATGATAAAAACCATTCACATATGAAGCAATTTCTAGTGATCCCTTCGGGTTCCACTTTCATTTCACCCATTCCTAAAACCATTCCACATTTGGTCTTGAGCCATAAAATTTTCCAACCGAGCATACTCCATCCGTGATCTAGCTTTTTCTGCTAACCCATCCGGATAGCAATACTTAACAGCCCATCTTTTTCCACCATCATAAGGTTTGAATCAATCAACTTATTCAAAAATTTTGTTCTATGGCATAGAATATTATTAGCCCAAGTGGTAGAGGTAGAATTCTTACCTCCTACTTGTACTGCACGTGGGTCCATGACATGCACCTCCTCGATCTAAGGGTCCCTTGTATCCTGTGACAGCTTCTTGTGCATTAGGTTTTGAAAACCTTGCTCCTCCCTCTCCCACCCCCTCCATCATCTAGGTGATGCTACACACACATTACTTGTTTGTACATATTTATTTCTTCTTGTGCACTTCTTACGTGCACTCTTCTTTTTGCTTCTAGGGTGTAGGTCTTCTTTCAACACTTTGCATGATTTGGAATAGAGTTAAGAAATGATCCTTTAAGTGACTTTGGGAACAATTATTCAAAGGTAAAGGTCATAATTTCATGATTACATAGAAAACTCCATACCCAATGGATGCTCCAGGACTACTAATCTCCTTCATTTAGTAGGAAGATGGCCCGAAAGTCACCAAAACTATTATCCAAATAACTCTCCTAGTTATTTAGACAAATTACGTACATAATCTAGCTCAAATATCTTCATTACAACTAGCACACACCTCAGTTATGTCTCCTTGGAACATTCACTTGGTCAATGTTTCCTCATGTGCCCTTGTGTGCTTCTCCTTCTCCTCTTTGTTCCATCTTACCTTTTCTTCTTCTTAGAAGTTATTCATCATGTGTGCACCTAGCACTTCCTTCCTTTAAGTCCTGACCTCTCACATGGCCCACACATCACTTTGTAATAGTTGTGCCTTTACCATACATTAAATACTCACCGGTTTGATACTTTTCCTCCACGCACGTTGTGATTATGCACTCCTTCCTTCTCATTTCCATGTGCCTCATTCTTCCACACGCATGCCTCTGCTTTCCTCCTCTATTCCATTTTGTACCATGTCATCCTCTAACACGCTCTGTGCCACACGTAACCAATCAAAGTGCACTAGTTGGGTGTCCTTCTTCGCAACAAATCAATGAGTGACATGTGGCAAAAATGACAAGAACTTCTAAACAGACCATATTTTAAGTCAATCAACATGCACCACATGTGTTGCATACATAGGCATCCCCGAAGATCTTCTAACGGCCATATCTTTTTACTTCTCTCGAATGGCGTGCGCCTAGTCTCAATTGATAGTTGTTGATGTAGGCTATAATGCTAGATATTCAAATTCAAATTCTTGGTGGATTTGGTAGGTGAGAAATGGGAAAACATATTTCGGGAATTAATGAGAAGATCTGATTACTCTAACCACCCAATTTGATCTAATCCACCCTCTTTCCTTCCCCAACAATCAAACTTGGGGAAATGTATTGACATATTTACTTTGGTATTGAATGATTCTTATTGGTGGTTTTATTTCAAAATTGAGTTTTCCTCCTTTTTCTTCCATGCACTCATCTATAAATGTAAGAGTTGGGCTCATTGTTAATGTTAGACACTTTGGATCCTTATTCATTTGGCTAAGGAATTCATATTTCATTCCGATTCACATACCTCTATATCCATCTTGTGCATGTGGGTATCTTCCTCTTTCTCCATCTTAGTTTTAAGCATCATTTTTTGATTATTCTCTATCCTAAGCATGTTTGTAGTCTTTCTTCTTTCTTTTCTTTTCCATTGCACACTTGTTGTGTCATTCTACATCCTCGGTTTTTTTTAATTTGCGTTCCATAAAAATAATATGGTAAATGTTTTTTGTTGTGCTACACATACCTAGCCTTATTTCATGTCTTTCCCTTAATTTCTCTCGAAACAGATAGTGTCATCTCTCTTTTTCTGGTCCTATCACCTTCCTTAGATTAGTTTTCCTTTCCATTATCCTTCTATCCATGGTCTCTTGGCATTGTTATCTTAGTTTTACCTTTTAGCATTAGGAGTAATAGTAGCGGTGGGAATAGATAGAGGAATCAACCTTCTTTGGAGATCTATCTCAAGTGTGCAAGGTCCCACAAATTAGAGATGGTTCCATTGTTGTCTCAAATGAATCGGTTCTTCTATATCTGAGACATGGGTGCAAGTTTGAAAACCAAAAACGACCCCCGATGGAACATATTCCCATGCTCAATCATATAAGTAGGTGTAAAATCTAGTGCATGGGCCACATCACATATATAATCATCATCCACCTCTTCACCCAAATTAGAATAACTGGTGGTAAAACATAATTACTAGGACTATCAAATTCCTTAGAATATATGGGTGACTTTGTTAGCCAATATTAGATGCCACTCATGTTCTAACACCTCCTTTGGCTTAACCAAGTGGTTGTGTTTCTCAAAAAAAATCCTTTATTTAAGCTACTACAACTCCAGTTGCAAGATTAGATGAAAATTTCAAATTTCAAAACTATAATGCTCAAGGTGTAAAAATCCATGCATGACTCCACTAGCTAAAATTGAAGGACCAAATATTAAAGGAATTATTTCAAATTCTCAAAGCTAAGCATTACTTTTAGCAAATTTGATCCATCTATGATGGCGGGAATCGAATCATAGATCCATAACTAATGCTCTAGGTATTTGTCAATCACTACAATCAAGTCTTTCATGTGCAAGGCCCCTCGCCAAAATAGAATATTACCGTGGAAAAATTCCTTTCTATTTTTCCATGCAAATTTTCTTCAACTCAAAGAATTTCTTGTGATCTACTACTCTCTATTGAGGACTTACAAGAATTAATCATGCAAATATTCAATAACAAGGTGCCTAGTTGTGATGGATTTCCCTACAAATTTCACAAGGCTCTTTGGGACACTATTGGCCTACATCTTCATAAGTTTTATATGGAAGGATTCCAAAGATCAAAATCTTAAACCTCATATCAACAAAGTGAATGTAGAATTCATTCCCAAACCTAGTGTTATCATGAAAATGTTACACCTTGGGATATGGCAATGAGAGATCCCTACTTCTTGTTATATTGGACCATCTCTCAAGATGTGGGACTTACAAACTTGAGATGGCCCTCTGGAGAAGGTCAGATTCCTCTTCCTAAACTAAGCACTACACTACTCCTAATCTAAGAGAAACATATATCTACTCCTAATCTATTATTTCCAAGGGACTAGGGAGAAAGAGAAAACGTGAAAGAGAGAAATCCTACACTAAGGGGTGATAACACCAAGAGAAGGGGGTGTTAAACAATCCTCAATGCTTGAGAATGGAGAAAGGTGAGCATGGAGAGGATAGAAAAGCATCACAGACCAAGATTACACACAATGCACCATTTTCATTAAGCACAAACACATCTAAGCATGCAATGAGAACAATAAAATGCACAATACACTTGCAAGCATGAAGAAAGGAAAGAGAAAGCAACAAAACAATGCAATGATAGAGAAGTAATCACAAACATTAATTTTTATTGCTCCAAGGGTATGCACAATACATCATTATAGAAGGGAGAGGAAAGGTTCACCATTACAAAACTAAAAATAGAGGCTTAAATCTCCACAAATTATCTCACAGGGAAGAAGAAAGGAAGAGCAACACTAAAAATGTCTAAATTTTAACAAAAATTCCCCCTTTATAATATATAGGAGAATGAGATGTAAGAGAGAGAGAGAAAAAAAACCAAAATCTAATTTAGCCACCCATATAATCCATCATAACCTTCAAAAGTGATGGGGTGACTTGAAAAACCCATCCTTCTATGTATTTTACCTCCTGAAGAAGAAATGTGAACCCATACCTTCATTTACTCCATTTTTGGTACCTGGGTATGACCTCTATCTCTTGAAACTTCATCCCCATTTTTATCTCACCTAACCAACCAAAATCTAGTTTTTTGTGATTTCTTGACAAGGGGATATAAATCCTTTTTCAATGACTATAATTTTGTGTAATTATGATGAGTACAATGAAATTTATTCATCTTTGTGTGGGCCACTTTTTAGGTCTTATACCAACTTCCCAACTCACCACCAACTCGCCACCTACCTTGCCCTTTGCATTCAATGTTGGTCCACCCAAGGAATCATTATTTTACTTATGCGTGACAGGTTTGGGGTGTGCTTTTGCATATTGCACTAACTAGATCGTGACATGTTTCATGTTATTGCATTCCCATGTTTGCTTTCAACTTTCTTGACTTGACGAGCTCCTCACGTGTTTCAAGCTTAGAACCCATGTTGTATCCATACTTGAGCGGCTTGTCATGCATCATGTCCATGTTTTTCCACTTCCACCTCTGACACAACTCATAGCCAACCCTGCGCATACAAATGGGTCTAGAACCCACTTTCCTCACTACACATCAATTTGTGATGCCCACTCACATTGTACTCTCGATATGACTTCCCGACATCAAGCCTTGACATGCCTCCAAATCCTATACAACTCGGCGATTTCTATCGGGTTTAAAATCCATATGACATATTTTTAGAGTAGGTATTTACCTTAGCTCATGTTCAACTAGGTATTTTATTTACCTTTATTGTATTTATCCTCACCCACTTATGTGTGTGGATATTTCTTTTATCTTATTTAGATATTAGGAGATATTATCTAGTTGTTAGGTATAATTATTTCCTTGATCTATGGTATTGACTAGATCCTTGATGTCTATTTCTCTCCTAAATCTATGGTCTTGACTAGTTCTTTGATGACTAGTTATTTCCTTGATTTATGGCTTGATCTACGACCTTGACTGGTTCTTAGATTGTTATTCCTTGCCTATTTAAGCAAGGTCCATTCTCAATGTATTGCATTGAGTTCCATAATAATATATGATATTGCTGCTCATTTGTTTGCAAAGGTTTATGTAAAGTTATTCTGGTGAATTACTTTCATCTTATTGATCATGGTGTTTGATTAACATCTATGTTCTTGGCTTGGTATGATCTGGTTATTGTTCCTTTTATGGTATCGTGAGCAGATATTATCTAGTTGGCATCCGTCTATAAGTTTTATTTGCAAATAAAATCTTTGATATTCATATATTTGGGATTTGGTCATATTTTTTTTGTTGCATGTGGTTTTATGCAAAATAAAAAGCTTCCATTGGATTTGGAAGCCATGAAACCATAAGATTGATCAGTAAACTCGACCATTTCGTAGACAATCATTTTTTTGGTTTTTTGTTGCTTGCAGAAAGTACACCGGTCCACCACCTCGAGTTTTATGCCTCACTCAAAAGATATGGGTTTTTTGGATTTCTTGAGATCTACATTGGGTTTTTTTCAGTGCGGTGGATCCTTTTCGGGTTGCGTGCAGAAGAATTTCGGATCTTTCCTTTTTTGGCAGGGGTCCACGGATGCTATGCATAACTTTATTATTTCGAGAAAATATGCAAGTTGCTATTTTCGGCAAGCAAAGGTCCAAAATATTATTTTTACCAGAAGAGGCGATTGGATGTGACTTTCTGAAAACACGCAACACACCCCCAAAATAAGTTGTCAGGCAAACACCCATTAAAATCCTTAGCCCTTGGTCATATGGTATGGTCATATGAGGGCTTAAAGCTTGTGATTCCTACTAGTTGGTGCTTAACTTCAGCCCCCTTTAATTTTATTTGTGTGGTGAAGGAAACAACAATTTATTTTGTTTTAGTGGCAACTAAAATAAATAATAGAGCAAAATATTAAAAAGCTTGTAACTTTTGATCGGTAACTCGGTTTTGAGTGTCGTTTTTTGCAAAAGTGCTTGTTTTTTCGTGCTCTTTCCATTGGAAATATTTATTTTAATTTAGCTTAGCATCCTAAACTTTTGGGAGTTGCATTTCATATCTATCATGGATTCTAAGAATGATATGCTTTTCTCTGAAGTGTGTGGAATTTAGGAGGATATTGTAAAATTTTGGAAGAAAATAGATCACTCAAGAAGTGAAATTATCTTCTACAATCACTCATTCATGATAAGGATACAATAATACACTTCCTACGTAACGTACTTGCTAACCTATAGCATCACCATCATATTATGGATAGCCATATCTATGCTCCTAGTCCACTTGCAGCTATTGCTCCTGAACCCACTGACATTGATCTATCAGTCTTTGAGTTTGTTCCTGCTCTTGATGCTCATACACCTATGAAGCTTGTTACTGCATGCTCTTCCACATCTGTGCCTATTACAGTACCACATGTTGTGTATCCTACTTCTGCTCAACCGCATGGATTTTTTGAGGAGCCTACCACTACGCCGGTTCTCACATGCTATGTTCTGGGGTCTCACTAGTGGAGTCATTGAAAGACATTCACAGGGTATAGTTTCCTCTATTTCATATGTTAAATGAAATTCTCATCATGACATTAGTTTTCGAAGCGATACTTCATTACGATCACACATTGATAGAGCTCTTTTTTTGGTTCGCCTCGACTCTTTCTCGAGGATCATGAGCAACACACGAGTTCTGCACCTTCACTTGGGCTCTAGAAACCTAATATTTTAAATTTCGCCGACATGATCAACCTGACACACATTCTAATGTTCTCTTGCATGCACCCATTGTGCATTTTGCACCAAGTCATATGTAGACATCTTCTTCATCTATCCGTGTTGATTTGGGGTGGATATTTGATCATTCGTGGAGGTGACATAGGCATTCATTGAGAGGAATCTACAGGCATGGATCCTCCACCATTCAGCCTCTTGCTTCACTTTCTATACCTTATGCATTGTGATGCTTCTTGTTTTGAGAATTTTTCTTTAGCAAGTGTAGTGTATCTCTCTTGTTTGTTGAGAGATTTTGTATCTGTATTTTTGACACTTTTGGCATGTTGACAATATCTCTTATGGGGGATCTATTATGGTGCATTCTAGTGTTAGTTTGTCAGTGTTCGAGTAATTTTTTTGACAACTCATATAGATTTGTAGTGCCACTTCACCCATTCAAATGATGGGAGGGTGTGGTGTTGATCCCACTTCTTTGGGTTTTATGTCCTTTCCTTATTACCTTGGCTTTTCTTGGATCATGACACTCTGGATTTTGTGTCCTTGCCTTATTGCTTTGGTTTTTATTCTTAGATCATGGCACACCTATTTTCAGTAGTTGATCGAATTATGTTTGGTTTTTTTTTACACTTTCGACATCACTCCATTGACAGTCTCCTTGTATGGAGCTATTCTGGTGAAACCTAGTGTCAGTTGTTTTTGAGTTTTGTGATTGAGTAGTGGATTTAGACCATAGTGCACACCAAAATTCTTCAGTATTTTACAAGATTTTTGAGCTGCACTTCTTAAGATGCCTTGGAGCGGGTCTTTACTCTCTTTACTTTGTTGTTACTAGTTTTGGTACCTTGTGGTGTCCCTTTTTTCCCGCCATATTGTACCTCATCAGCCTAGTTATCGGGTCTCATGTCAGGGACATGTCACTTCTATTTTTGCCCCTAGCTTCACTTGAGGGGGTGTTAGAATAGGTATTTACCTTAGCTCATGTTCACCTAGGTACTTTATTTACCTTTAATGTATTTATCCTCACCCACTTATGTGTGTGGATATTTCTTTTATCTTATTTAGATATTAGGGATATTATCTAGTTGTTAGGTATAGTTATTTCCTTGATCTATGGTATTGCCTATATCCTTGATGTCTAGTTCTCTCCTAAATCTATAGTCTTGACTAGTTCTTTGATGACTAGTTATTTACTTGATTTATGGCTTAATCTACGACCTTGACTAGTTCTTAGATTGTTATTCCTTGCCTATTTAAGCAAGGCCCATTATCAATGTATTGCATTGAATTCCATAATCATATATGGTATTGCTGCTCCTTTTTTTGCAAAGGTTTATGGAAAGTTATTCTAGTGAATTATTTTCATCTTATTGACCGTGGTGTTTCATTAGCATATGTGTTCTTGGCTTGGCACGATTTGGTTATCGTTCCTTTCACCTAGGTATTTACCTCACCTCATGTTCACCTAGCTACATGTGAACATGATCTAGTGTTAGAGTAGGTATTTACCTTAGCTCATGTTCACCTAGGTACATTATTTACCTTTATTGTATTTATCCTCACCCACTATGTGTGTGGATATTTCTTTTTATTTATTTAGATATTAGGAGATACTATCTAGGTTGTTAGGTATAGTTCTTTCCTTAATCTATGTTATTGACTAGTTATTTCCTAGATTTATGGTATTGACCAGATCCTTGATGTCTAGTTCTCTCATAAATCTATGGACTTGACTAGTTCTTTGATGACTAGTTTTTCCATGATTTATGGCCCGATCTACTACCTTGACTAGTTCTTATATTGTTATTCCTTACCTATATAAGCAAGGCCCATTCTCATTGTATTTCATTGAGAACCTTCCCAATCTAAATCAATAGAACTCGATGAGGTACCCACGTAATAACAATCTAAAATGTGGTTATAGATTGTCATTAATAAACCTACCCAATCTAAATCTTGTATACCCAACCAACTAAGTAGAGCCCCCATGATGTAGTGTATGCTAAAGTCGTAATCGCCATACAAATAGTGCAAAATCCTTTTAGCAAAACCCGCCATTGACTACTATGAGGAGAATGTGCAAACCGAGATACAAGCCCTACTACAAATGAAATATCAAGGTGAGTATGGGTCAAGTACATGAGACTCCCAACTAATTGCCTATACAATGTAGGATCACAAAGTGATGTGGTACATGTGGATGTGAGAGTAAATCCAGCCGAAAAGGAGATGGACTTGGCTTGCAATCAGCCATATCAAAGTGCCTAAGAAGATCATGGGTGTGCTTTTGCTGACTCAAATGAATCCTTAAATCTATCCGAGAAGTCTGCAAAACCAAGGAAATAATGCAATAGCCTAAGATCTGTCATGTCAAACCATGTAGAAAGAGCCCTCTGAATACTCTAAATGTGGGAAGAAGAGTTGCCAGTAAGTAACAAATCATCAACATATAAGACAAGTATCACAATATCCTCACCAAAATGCTGGAGATACACTATATGATCAGAGTGACAATGAACAAAACTAGTAGATAGAAGAAAAGAATCCATCTTCTCATACCAATCCCGAGGGGCTTGTTTGAGACCGTAGAGAGACCTTTGAGCTGACAAACAAAAGAAGAATCCTGAACAAATCTAACTAGCTGCTCCATATATATTTCCTCTTGTAGATCTCCATGTAAGAAGGCACTCTTCACGTCCATCTGGTATACGGGCCACCCCTGTGATGCAATAATAACAAGTAAAAGGCATACAAAATCCATCTTGGCAACGGGTGCAAAAGTCTCGGAGTAATCAATACCTTCAACTTGTGAAAAACCTTTGTAATAAGATGAGCCTTATACTTGTCAATGGACCCATCAACTGTATTTGGTTTGGTATACCCACTTACACCTAACTATATTTCTTCCTTTAGGAAGAGATACCAAATCCCAAGTATGATTCTTCATCAAAGAAGAATACTCAACTATCATCACATCATCCCACTCCTGTATCCCAAAGCCTTTGAAAAGACCGTGGATCCTCGTAAACTACCCGACACAAAATTCCGTAACCTCGTAGAATGTGCGTGATGATACCTAGTGGGTGGATGATCCTCTATGAAAGGTGCTGCCTCAAAACTATAGTATGAGCCCACTTAGGCATAGTGACAACATCACTTGGGAATAGGATCCTCAATGGCATATATAACCTCCTCATCAATCTCTTCAAAGAAAGGATCCTCAAGATGAGATGAAGAAGAAGAAGGAATGGAAGATGAAGAATCATGAGGAGTGAAACACTCATCAAACCGAACATGTGTTTGAAAAAGAATATCATGTGTATCAGGGATCTAAAGATGATAAGCTCTCATGTCCTCATAATGCCCTACAAAGATCAAGGGTTTACTCTTCTTATATAAAGCTTTCCTTTTCTTCTTCTTTGGCACAAAGTCCCAAGCATGGCTCCCAAAGACTCAAAAAAATGAGACATCTAGCTTAGTGTTTGACCAAGCTTCCTCTGGATTCAAATGCTCAAGTGCTCTGTGTGTGTGCGATTTTGAATATAGTTAGCACAATTAACTTCTTGCCTAATAGATAGGAGGTATAAATCTAGAATGCATCATATAGTTAGCCATTTCCTTCAAAGTTCTATTCTTCCTTTCTTTAAGCTGCCACTTTTTTGGGAGTATGAGAAAAAATAATGTAGGTGAATAATGCCTTGAGATGCCAAAATTTAGAAAACTCATTGCTGAAGTACTCCCCCATTATTAGTATAAAGGTTCTTTATGCTACTATAATATTGTTTCTCAAAAAAATCTTTGAAGAATTTGAAGTGTGAAAAACATCACTTTTGTACTTGAGAAAATAAACCCAAGTACACCTCGAGAAATTATCAATAAATGTAAGTGCATACTTAGCTCCATTGAAAGATGGGGTAGGAAAAACCATCAAGTCACTATGCACAAGCTCAAGTGGTGAAGAAGCTCTCTTAGAAAATTCTTAGGAAAAGATCTTGGTGTTGTTTCCTAATGCACAACCATGACAAACTCCTCAAGCCAAGAAACTCTAGGAAGACCATCTACCATACCATGAGTGCTCAACTCCTTTAAATATCTATAATTGAGATGTCTAAATCTTTCATGCCAAAGATTACTCTTTGAATCTGCATGAGAAACCAATCCTATCCCTATATAAGAAGTGTCATCAAAAACCTCAAAGTGATATAGTCTAGAACTATGATCAACAATACCCTGAGAAACTAGTGAATGAGGCTCCAACAAAGTTCATACTTCTGCTCCATCGACACAAATCTGCACTTTGGGATATTGATTGATGAAAGTAATTCACCGAAATAACTTTACATAAACCTTTGCAAACAAATGAGTAACAATATCATTTATTATTATGGAACTCAATAAAATACAATGATAATGGGCCTTTCTTTATATAGGCAAGGAATAACAATCTAAGATCCTGTCAAGGTCATAGATCAAGCCATAAATCATAGAAAGAACTAGTCATCAAAGAACTAGTCATGTCCATAGATTTATGAGAGAACTAGACATTAAGGATCTAGTCAATACCATAGATCTAGGAAAGAACTAGTCAATACCATAGATCAAGGAAAGAACTATACCTAACAACTAGATTTGGAGATCTCAATTATAGATATTTGATGGATAAGTTGGTGAGGATATTGTGATACTTGTCTTGTATGTTGATGATCTGTTACTTATTGAAAATCTTCTTCCCACATTCGGTTTCCAGTATTTAGAGGTCTCTTTCTACAACACTTTGACATGAACTTGAGCTTGTGCATAGTGACTTGATGGTTTTTCCTACCCCATATTTCAATGGAGCTAAGTATGCACTTACATTTATTGATAATTTCTCGATGCATACTTGGGTTTATTTTCTCAAGTGAAAAAGTGATGTTTTTTCACACTTAAAGTCTTCAAAGATTTGTTCGAGAAACAATCTTCTATTATCATAAAGAACCTTCAAATGACTTGATAATGGGGGAGTACTTCAGCAATGAGTTTTCTCGACTTTTTGGCAACTCAAGACATTATTTACCTTTATTGTATTTATCCTCACCCACTTATGTGTGTGGATATTTCATTTCATTTATTTATATATTATGAGATATTATCTAGTTGGTAGGTATAGTTCTTTCCTTGATCTATGGTATTGACTAGTTCTTTCCTAGATCTATAGTATTGACTAGATCCTTAATGTCTAGTTCTCTCATAAATCTATGGACTTGAATAGTTCTTTCCATGATTTATGGCTTGATCTACGACCTTGACCGGTTCTTAGATTATTATTTTCTTGATGAAAGTAATATCTCCATGCAAGTCTCCTCGCATGGAGCTATTATGGTGAAACCCGGTGTCGTTGTTTTTAGTTAGTATATGATCGAGTAGTAGATTCGCACCATAGTGCGCACCACACTTCTTCAACATTATACGAGTTTTTAGAGCTGAGCTTCTAAGGATATCTTACAAATACACCAGTAGTATTTTTCTCTCTACTTTGTTATTACCTCTTTTGGGTACCTTGGGTGCCAATTTTTCCCGATTGTCAGACGTGGGTACCTCATCGTGCATTGTTGATTAAATACAATGAGAATGGGCCTTACTTATATAGGCAAGGAATAACATTATAAGAACTAGTCAAGGTCATAGATCAAGCCATAAATCATGGAAAGAACTAGTCATCAAAGAACTAGTCAAGTCCATAGATTTATGAGAGAACTAGACATCAAGGATTTAGTCAATACCATAGATCAAGGAAAGAACTATACCTAACAACTAGATAATATCTCCTAATATCTAAATAAATAAAATAAATATCCACACACATAAGTGGGTGAGGATAAATACAATAAAGGTAAATAATATACCTAGGTGAACATGCGCTAAGGTAAATACCTACTCTAACACCGATCGTACATCACCTATATAAATCACATTGATTCGTGATGCCCACTCACATTATACTCTTTATATGACTTCCTAACATCAAGCCTTAACACACCTCCAAATCCTATACAACTTGGTAATGTCTATCGGGTTCAAAACCCATATGACATACTACATCACCTCGCCGATGTTCTCAAGAACCATGCTTTACCATCTTGCATCCATCCTTCCCCGACATACCTCCTCGACCTCGGCATTTTCCAACTCCCCTCACCGTGATGAGCTCTACCTCGAGCTACTTCACCCGATGCCATCCAAAATTCCTCTATGTGGCTCATATCAACCTCACACCGAGCTACCCATCCACCGAGCTATCCAAACATTAACTCCCAACCCCGACAACCTCCTTTTCCCAACACACAAACTCCCTCAACTCACCCCACATCATCATCCCAATGAGCTCTAACTGGGCACCCCTGAGTTATGTGAACTCCCAACTCAACCCACTTGTTTGTATATCTTGCATGAGCTTTTTTATCTCGCCCAATAGCTCAATTGAGATAGTTGGGCTCTTGACCATTTTTGTAATCCTTTTTTTTTTTTCTGATTTTTTTCTATGTTCTCAAGATTTTTATGAGTCAAGAGGCCATAGGTACACTAAAATTCCTTGAGACCAATTTTTTTAACCTTTTCCATTTTTACTCATTTTTGACTAAATATGGGCCACATGGGCCTATTTTTCACACTCTAGTTGGGATTTGAACTTTTATAACCCAAAAGAGGAAATAATACCCCGATTGACCCCAAACTCCCCGAAAACCTTACAAATTCTCCTAAAACTTGAATTTCACCTAAAACCTCATATTCTTCCTTGAATGCCCTATCTAGTATTCAAGTTCAACTCCTCTTAGTTGTCCATTTTACCCTAAGGTGAAAAATGGATAACACCTGATATTTTGAGCTAATAACTTTCCTCAATGTTTCATACAAAATCATTTCCAAATCTCTAGCCATTCGCTTACAACACATCCTCCCATTCATTATTTTTTTAACAAACATGATTTATCCAAGGGAAATATATCCTCATAAAAGTTATTGTGGTCAGGAAGGCATGAAATGGGCTCGTAGTTCTAATCTACAAGCCATATTCATCAAAATTAAATTTGTAAAGGCATATGGATTAATCAAATGGCCTTTCATTTTTTCCATACTAAAAGCCATGGGTTTTAGTCTAAATATTTTTTAAACTGTTAATATGCTTTTTATGGACTCCTTAACCCATATCACCATTAATGGGAAAATTTTAGATCCCTTTAGTCCTTTTAAGATCCATTTGATAAGATTTACCCCTTGTGTCTTCTCTTTATGTTCTTCTAGATGAAGGATTTAGTTACTTTATTTCTCATTCTCAATCCTAGGGGATTTTCAAGGGTATTTCTCTACCTTATGTTGATGAATCCTAATTTCTCGTTGACCACTTTGTATATGAATCCTTCCTCATGCTCATTGAAGAAGAAAGAAACATCAATAACACTATGTAGTGTCTTGAAACCATTTACTTTTCTTATGGCTATTTTATCTAATGACACAAAATGTAAATTTATAGAAAATCCTTCTTTGTGGAACCTAACTAGTTAGCTTCCTATGAGTGGAAACTAATCAATCACGAAGAATGTAAAAATTATTATGCATACACTTTTCCTTCTAATCCTCTCTTGTTGAGCTTTGGAAGTATATCATACAATGTGTGGCTTGGAAGCTTGAATAATAAATCAACAAGACATTGTCCTTAATGGGAATATTTCATATTTTCTCCAAATTTCTTAAAGCCATGCATATTTGTTACTCCTTTTGCTAGGTCCTATCTAAGAATTTTGTGCATAAGCTTGAAAATATTATTAAATACTTCCTACGGACCTAATATTCTTCAAGTAAAGGATTTCATAGAGTTGCATGGGAAACTTGTTGCTTTCCTAAAGATTGAGGTGGCTTAGGCCTTATTGACATCCTATGACAAGGGCAATCAATCATGTGCCAAATGGATTATTAAAGCATATACGAAAAATAATCCTGAAATGTTTTCCATCAAAATGGTATTGTAAAATGTACACCATATGTTTGGGCCACCTAGAAAGGAATTGGATTTTCCAATCTGCTCATTTCCTCCGTTCATGTCAAAGTGTTGGGTACCCTCATGACCAAAAGAATTTGGAATTCCTTGGAGTAAATTAAATAATGGATTTTGTGATGAAATTTCATTTAACCTCCACTCATGGTGGTGCCCCATATTTCAAATTCAAGATCATTATTTAGCTAAGGTGCCCCGATTCACGATCTTTACCTTTTCAAACAAAAATTTACACTATATAAGATATTTTTCTATAAACACACTCCATTTTAATTACCTTGGTAGGAGCTTTAAAGTGAATTTACAAATGATTCTTCCTTTAAGAACCCTAATCAATGACATCACTTCCTTTGTGCTAGACCATATGATTCATTAGATCATTTTTCTTTAGACTCATCCATGGTGGAAAAACTAGAAATGGTATATGGACATTGTTATCCATATTTCACTCCCTCAGAAAAAGTATTGGATCAGTCCCTACCCACTCAAGAGGAACCATAGAAAACAAGGTTAAAACTTGTAAACAAGTTGCGAAGGACTCAACAATGGAGTGGCGGGGGCTAAGAAAGACTAAATGATCCTATGTAAGAAGAAATGGATTTATCGAGCCATTTCTATGTCTTAAATCCATTTAATAGGCTGCACATGGGTTTACAAACAGAGTAGCGAGGTCAAAAAAGGAAGAAATAGTGTCAAGAGAGCAGATGCAAGAAATGAAGAAACGGTGAAGATTCGAAGTCTTTAGGCTCAAAATGGTTCAGAATGAGTCCAAAAATAAGCTAAGTATGGAGGAACCAACGGAGAGAGCCACGTGTTGGCACAACACTTCTCCAAAGTTGAATCTAGAAAGGGAAGCTCAAACAAGTGCCGATTCCACACGTCCGAGCCCCAAAAGTTACATGGTCATTGAAAAGTCTTCAACTAGGAAAAGAAGGTGTCAAGTGTCAACTCTCGGCACAAATCTGAAATGAGAGTCCAAGGTGGAGACTCAAACTTGTGCTTAGTCCTCCACGTAGGAAATGGTCAACATAGGTCAAAAGGTGGATAGGGTGAGCTTTAAAAGGGGCTAAGTATAAAATGTAAGCGGAGGCAGTCAAGTGTCAACTCTGCGCTCCTCCAAAGATAAATCCAAAAGTGGGAAAACAAGCAAGACACCATTGCCACGTAGCCCAAGGTCCAGAAAGGTAAGAAGGGCTATTGAAAAGTCCAAAAACTATGGAGGCTTGCAAGTGTCAACTTGATTCTCCTTCAAAGGAAAATCTTGATCGGGCTCTCAAGCGAGAGCGGAGCCTCACGTGTCTAGTCTCAAAAGGGGGGACAAAGTCAGTTGAATAGTCAATGTATGTTGGTAGGTAAATGGAGAGTGCCAAGTGTCCAAATGACACTTAATCTAGGGTTGGATAAAGATAGGATTTCCAGCCAAGCGCCGGACTACTATGTGTCCCGGTCAAGAAATGTGACCCCACCAAGCAAAGGACTTAGAAAAAAAACATAGAAATTGAGCAGGCGAGGCGGAGGAAGCCATGTGTCAACCCCGCACCATTCTAAGATGAAATACAAAGGCTGCCCCCAAGCAAACACCAACCCTCCATGTGTCCCATATTAAAAGAGGGACCCATTTTTCAAATTGGTTTTCCCACCCCTTTGTACGAACTCCGATACAAAATTCAAAAAGGGCATATCTTTTGACTCGTGAGCTCAAAACATAGAAAATATGACACCATTGGAAAGATCTCAACCTCGCACAAAGCTATGGAGACATGAAATTTTAATTTTGGAGAGCTTAGGTGGGAGAAAAATGGAGAAATGTCTTTGGGCCTTTAATGTAAGATCTATTTTCTAATACAAGCTAAATCGGATTCAATCTTCTCTCGCCCTTTCCTCCTCCTTCGAGGCGCCGAACCAAAGAGTTGTGCGCTTAAGAAAGATTTGGGGGTAGATTTTACAAGAGACATTGATGGTAGTGGTTGAGCTCTAAATTGGTTCTCCCTCTTCTCTCTCTTTCTTCCCTCTAATTGAATCTATAAATATAGGGTCAGGACTCATTATAAGGGTTGGACATTCTTTTTGCAGGATCCCCTTTCCTTCTAGAAAAGGAATTCGTGGAGTTCAGACCTTCCATTTAAATTGCAATATGTTCCTACCTTCTAGCCATTTCTAATGCATTGTATCAATCTGCAGAGCAATAAAACATGTTTGTGATCAATTTTAGATCCTTTCTTGTCTCATTTTCTCTCATCTGGTCTTTCATTATAAATCTAGTTATCTATGCTTGATTATCATATGTATTTTGTTGGTTTGTGTCTATTAGCAAAACTATGTTCATCATTCCTTTGGTGCATCATCTTGTAGTTTAGCTTTGATTTCTTGTATTCCTTTTATCCTTGTCTCCTTGGTAAAACTTAGATTAGGTTTAGGAATATGTCCTCTGTAAATTTCCACGTATGCACCTAAATAGAGGAATAGGAACCAACCTTTAATCTAGATATTTTCCCATTTTCTAAGTCCCACACTTTGGGGAAAAATCAATGTTGTGCAATCACACCAAATGACTCTTCCTTAGAAAAGAATATCTAACAAGTCATTTGGGGGTGTTGTGATTTTGCACTAATAGTTTTGGCATGCACTGTGTGGACAAATAAGTCTCCATCTTTATTACAATAAGATCGATGTGCACTTGCTATTATTCTAGATTTTAAGAAGCTTTAAAAATGCACATCTGGGTGACTCTAAAAGGGATCAATCCACCAGTTTCAATATTCCAAGTTTCCTAAGTTCATGAGAAGGATACAAAAAATTCAAGAATAAGAGGACAATTTGTACACCTACACTTGTCTCCGGACATAGAGGAGAAGGGGAGAAGATCCCAAAGGTCTCTATCTCCACCAAACAGAGCCTTATCAACACCTCCTCTTAGTAGGCCATTATTTCAATCAAGAAGGGTGCTTAGGATGATCAGGATGACACAACCAAATCTATATGTCAATTTCACTAGTAGCATTCCACTCACTCTGAATGCACAAAATCTAGTCCTGGTAGGAGAATTAAAGAGCATCCCATATTTCACTAGGGAAAACTAGACTTCTCCAGGTGACCACATTCAAGATATTGTAAATTTCTGTACAATCCATGAGATCACTAAGATGGACATTCCAGCTTAAGTTACTAGCCTTTTCACTCAAGACTAAAGCTTCAAAATGTTTTATGATCCTGAAGCAGGCTCCATTCAATCTTTGGACCATCTCATGCACAACTCTTCATGACTAGTTTGGAGAGAAAGGAGAAAACTTATCCTTGTTGGAGCAACTGAAAAATAATCAAGAAAGATTTGAATGAGCAGTTGATGGATTTTGACCTTAGATTTCAACGAACTGGGATAGATTCCAGTAGAGTAAAAGCCCACTAATGATGGTGCCTTCTTATACTTTCTTAGGGCTTTAAATTTCGATATTGCTTTAATGATTCAGCTTAATGAGGTGAAAAACCTTACCTAAAGCCTATAGCCTTTCCATAGGAGTTGAAAATCATTTAATTCAGGCTAGAAAACTTGTTCCTAGGCCATCCATGCCTCTATACCCTAAATTAGGAAACCCAAGTACCAACCAAACACCCACAATAGCTCCTATACCTACTCCCAAGAGTCAAAGTTCAGCTGAAGCCTCCACCTCATCATCTACCACCTCAAAAGAGGTTCAAGAAATTATGAAACAACTTTAAAACCTGGGAATGAGTTAGTAACCATCAAAAGACAACAAGCTTAGAGTTCTAGTCCATATCAGCCTCAATCTCAAGGTGTCAAGATCGCTAGATCCCCATATTAGCAAAATAGACCACAAGTCCAAAGCTGAACTCGAGTCAACACCAAGGACAACCTCAAGCTGCTAGAACTTTTAGGTCATATGATCCAAACACAACTTCAACATCAAGGGCATTGGTTCCAACATAGAATAACATGGCACAAGAATATGATTGGTGTTTCCCATGTAGTCAACCACATAATCAATCGATGTGCTTTAATGGTGCACTAAATCAGGCTTTGATGGTGCAAACCGTTGGTATGTCACAAGAACCTAGCCAAGAAGAAAATCAGCAACAAGGAGCTCAACAAGAGGGACCTCTAAGTGAAACTATGCTTGTCAATTGAAAGCTAAAGACTTTGTGGAATGAATCAGACTCCTTCTCAAAGTATAACTACCTATACACGGTCCAAGAAGAAGAATATTGGAGAAGGACATTCACCAAACTTAGGTGATCCTCAATCCTCCATTACTCCATAAGGTATTGGCATCCAAAATACAACTCCCAATATGTAGAGCCAATCCAAGCCACCTTCCAAATCTACTCAAGCACCAGTTGTAACAACCCATGTGCAAGAAAAAAATGTGCCAGGAAGGGGCAACGAAGGATAGCTCATTTAATATCATTGAGAAAATGAAGAGGAAAATTGTGAACATTTCACTATAGGAGTCACTAGCCATTCCAGGGTAGAGGGATCTATTACAGACTGCCAAAAAATTGGTCAAGCTCAAATCAACCCCCTAACCAACAAGGGAGATGCTTACCGATACAACTCCACCTGGGGAAACCATTGAGAGCAACAAGGTAAGAACCTGAGACCTCTTCCATTCTATGTTTCATTAATCATTGGGGATAAATTGGTGCATAATTTCATGATTGATTATGGGGCAAGTAGTTCGTAATGCCCAAACAAATAGCTAATCAATTGGGTCTCTAATATGAAGTCATCTCTAGAGGGGTAGTATAATTGATGGGACAATAGTGAAAAATGTTGGAATCATCAAGGATTTGAGCCTCTCTCTACATGCCTACCCCAATTTGACTTTACTATAGAATGTATCACCATAGACTTGCCACCACAGATTAATGTATAATATATGATCTCATCATACTCTCCTTTTGATTAAGTTTGATTGCATTGTGTGACTTTTAGTTGATCTGATATGAGTTAGGATGTAATTGTCTATCTTTTGATTGATTGTGATCCTAATGTTAAAAACTCTGAAATTCCTAACATAGTGTGTGTTTAAATTTAGTTTTGTAATAAAGCAGGTCTAATCAGTCAGGAAATGAAGCAGGTGGCATTCAAGTATGTTTTTGATAGCGTCTGATCCTACATAGCTTAGTTCCAAAACTTCCAAGCTAGTTTCGAACTCCATCACACAGTCATCATTTAGTTTCGAACTTTCGGACTTAGTTCCGAACTCCAGAATTTAGTTCCAAATTTTGGACTTAGTTCCGAAACTCCTGGTGATAGCTCCGAAACTCTCACAGGTTTTGGTTCTTAACAATTTCCTATGGTTCTGAACTTTTCCAAAGTTCCAGAACCAATGGGAGTTATCTATTTTAAACCACATCTAGAAATTTTACATCTACAATCATGAAGGACAAGAAGATTTCTAAACGTAGATCCAGGAAGAGTTATCCTACAACTGTCTGATCAACCACCATCCGACTCAGCATCTATTCTGGGCATGATTCATTTCATCAGAATCATTGAGACAACTAGGATTGTAAAATGTATATAAATGCAGACCTGCATTAGATAGAAAAAGAGAGAGAGATTAGAGATATAGAACAAAGAAGAGAAATAGACTAAGTATCCCGATCCAGTACATTTTGTAATACTTGAATGTTTTCATCAATAAAATAGCCATTCTGATTTGAGAGAATTCTGAGTTGTTAAAATCTTGATTCAAGGAGGAGCAAGGGCCCACTCCCCCAAGGACTAGGATATTCATTTATTTGGTATTTATATTTCTTTAGCAAGTAGCTTAGATCTATTAATTTTGTATTTCTTTAGTTCTTTTAGTTAAATTCTATTGCATACTTGTGCCTGCAGGTGTTTAGATAAATCTTTATATATTTCTTGCAATTGTTTTCAAGCATTTTAATCTGAGTGTTTACTTTCAAAAGCAAGTGTGTTTATTTTCCAACAACAAGTGTGTTTCCTTTTGCATGGTGTGTTTCCTTTTCAAAGAGCTTTCAGTGTGTTTTATTTTCAGCAACAAGTTTTCATAGTTTGATTTGAATAAGGTTTTACCAAGAAGTCCTTAAGACATTAAAGAGATCCCCCAGAAAATATAAAAATAGTTACAGTCAACTACTAGATCAGTTAAAGTACTCTTGTTGCATATAGCTTTGGACACACCCCTGGTTTGATATGACATCAACAAGAAGTTGATTAAATGAAGGGAATAACGACACCCATCATTTTTGGCACCATTTCGGGGAACACCAGTTGGAATTTTCTAATTAAGTGTTAGCAAGAGCAACAAAACATACATCTAGTAGTTGAAGAATCTTCCCTACTATATCACAAAATATATGAGTAGACCAAGAGACTCACAGGTAGATTCCTTCCAAAAAATCTTCACAAGAATTCATAACATCTTCTAGTCAAAGTAAGGAAATTGATCAAGAATTGGAGGCACCACCATCCCCTGTCAGACAAGAAACAAAATTGCCATTTTTGGAATTCTTAGATCAGTCACCTGAAGGGAGTGGAACTTTTAGGAAAAGGCTTATTACCCAAGATCCATTGAGGGTAAGTTTTGATTCTCAATTGAGTAGTCAACCTCCTACTCTTGATTTTTCACCTTCCCCAAAGCATACAACTTACCACATTGATTGGGAGGAAACTTAAAAATATTTTGAAATGGCACGAGAAGTTGAGGGAGTACTTGATAGGACCTTTACCTATCCAATCCAATTGGGAGATGATGACACATCAATGAAAAATATCTCACCTACACATTTACCCACTTTTAGAGGGATGTCATCTGAAGATCTTGACCAATTTCTATTTGAATTCAAGGTGCTATGTCAGACCTATGATTATAAAATAGATAATCAAAAACTCAAGTTGTTTCCATCCACCTTGAAGGATGCAACAATGAGGTGGTTCATGGGATTAACATCCAACTCTATTAGCACTTGGGCACAAATGGAGACTACCTTCCTAGATAAATACCAGGATTATTGCAGAGGAAGAAATAGGAAGGAAGAGTTCTTCAAAATCAAGCAGGAAGAGGACAAAACATAGAAGACTATTTAGACAGATTCCTCTTTGTTAGCAAAAGATGTGGATTTGTGCTTACAGAGGAATTAAGTAAAACCATCTTTCTCAAAGGTTTGGATGACGAATCTAGAGAAGCCCTTAACTTAATAGGAGGGGGAGATATTGATCAGATAAGAATGAATGGAATTAAAGAGATTTGTAGAAGCTATTCCAGAACAAGAGGTGGACCTAGAAAAGGAAAATCAGTAAAAAGTCTAAATCCAAATATGAACAAACTAATGGATGAGTTGGCAAACTTTAAAATAGACATTTTAGTGCAATTAACCTCTACTATGGATGGATTACAAGCTAAAGCAAATTCCAAAACTGAACCATTGGCTATGTATTGTCCTAGATGTAGGAAGAAGCATGCATTAAGAGATTGTCCTTTGGATAAAATAGAAATGTGTCTTATCTGTGAATCTAAAGAACATGATACTTGATGTTTGTTCTTTGCTTCCTGTCATTAAAAATCAGCTTAAACAAACCAGTGCCACATCTACAACTGAAGAATTGAATTTTGTTCAGAGACAACCTAACCAAGGGCAAGTTTGTGCCAAGATCAGCTCCTAATCCATGGACAATGCCATGGGCTGCTCAGGCAATACCAAAAATTGGGGACAACCACCTTGGGTACCTCAACCAACTTGGAACCCTCAAGATTGGTCAAATCAAGCTTGGTATGCTCAGGGACATCAACAACCATGGGCTGGTCAAGGAAATCCTTATGCTTGGTCACAACCTAGATGGAATCCTAATTATTCCCAAGGAAGAACATATCCAAATCAGAATCAACAGGCCATCATGGGATCCCCTGCACAAAACTCACAAACTGAGAATGTTGTCCAAACACAAATGCCAGCACAACCAGTAGCAAACCCCATAAAAACAAATAGACAACTCTGTTTATGGAACAGAACCTGAAAAATTAGTTGATTTACATGCTATGGATTGTAAGGATATTCAAACTAGATCTGGGAAAATCATTAACAGTCCACCCCTTATAATCACTGAAATGACAGAAGAAAATGAGAACCCTAGTATTGTTGTTCCAAAAGAGGATATAGAAAGAAAAGAAAAGGAGCCAGATAGCAACACTACTGAGACTCCATTTCCTGAGAGATTCAAAGAAGATATAGAAATCAAGGAGTCTGAATTAGTTCAGGAATTAAGGAAACTGAATATTGAAATACCATTGTTACAAGCAATTAAAGATATTCCATAATTGAACAAATTGATCAAAATATTATGCATGAAAAATCCTAGAAGAAAGAGACAATATCCCAAGACTATCAAAGTAGATGGGAAACTTGTTGATTTATTAGCAGAAAACTATTACTTCCCAAATACGGAGATCCTGAAGTCCTGTTATTTCTGTCTCTATAGGAAATAAGGATGTACATAATGTTTTGATAGATTTGGGAGCTGCTATCAATGTAATGACAGTGGATACTCAAAAAATTTACCATTAATAGGTATACAACCTACCAATACCATATTATAGATGGCAGATCAATCTGTAGCAAAACCAGAAGGAATTATTGAAGACGTGGCGGTGATGGTAGAGTCATGGGAATATCCAGTTGACTTTCTTATATTGCAGCCAAAAGGTAAAACATTGGGTTATCCCATTATTTTGGGCAGACCATGGTTAGCTACAGTTGTTGCTTTGATAGATTACAGGTCAGGTGATATGACAATCTCGAATGGTAAGAACTCTAAACAAATTTCCTTATATCCTACCGCACAACCTTTTACTGACAATCATGAACAATTGTGGGTTGATTCTCCTAAAACTAATAAGAAAAATTTGTCTTCTTTGGCTATGATCACATTGCAGGATCATGTAAGAGAAGTAGAAGAGATGATTAATCCACCATTGGATGAGAACTTGTTGTCTACAATGCAATCAGAAATAGTTCTGGAACCCGTGAACTTAGTTCCGAACCATGAACTTAGTTCCGGAACCCGTGAACTTAGTTCCGGAACATACGGCTATAGTTCCGGAACCACTACAGTTAGTTCCGGAACCACGACAACAACAGTTCTCTTTGATTGAAAATGATTTCACTCCAGAGGAATGATATTTCTCATGGGGAGAGGATGAATCAATAGCTTCAGTTTCAAGTACATCAAGAAGTGGTGAAGAATTTCTAGAAAGTAGCAGTGATGAGGAATTTGGCCTGCAAAGAGATAAGTATCATAATTCTCATTACTATCCTTTTTCTAGTATTCTGTCTCAAGGAACTTTTGGAGATGTTTCTACATACCATATGTTGTTACCACATGCATGTCCATTAAATACTTTAATGAAACCCTTTCCACAAATCAGTTCATCACATATTGGAACCAAGCATGTTGAAATTCAACTAGGAAAAACTTTAAACATCAATAGCTGGTTGAAAGAGGATGAAGAAGCTAAATTGTTTGATGTTCTAAAAATCATACTAAAGCTTTTTCTTGGGATTACAAAGATATGAAGGGGATTCATCCAAGTATCTAGCACTCATCACATCTATACTGAAAACACTAAACCAGTTAGGCAGCCTCAAAGAAGGATTAACCCAGCTTTAAGGGATATAGTCAAACAAGAAATTGAAAACTATTACAAGTAGGTTTCATCTACCCTATCTCAGATAGTCAGTGGGTATCTCCTCTTGTAATTGTTCCCAAAAAGAATGGAAAATGGAGAATATGTGTTGACTATAGGGAACTAAACAAAGCCACAATGAGAGATTATTTTCCCTTACCATTCATAGATCAAGTCCTAGATAACCTTTCAGGTAAACAATACTTTTCTTTCTTGGATGGCTTTAGTGGGTATAATCAGATCAGAGTTACTACTGAGGATCAGAAAAAACTACATTTACATGTCCATGGGGAACCTTTGCCTATAGAGTGTTACCATTTGGTTTATGCAATGCTCCTGCAACTTTCCAGAGAGTTGTACTTGCAATCTTTGCTTGATCTAACAAATGATTGTGTTGAAGTATATATGGATGACTTCACTGTACATGGAGATACATTTGAAGATGCTTTGAGAAATCTAGATAGAGTGTTAACAAGATGTGAACAACACAACCTATCTCTTAGTGATGAAAAATGTTTGATGATGGTAGATGAGGGAATTGTATTAGGACACCATATTTCACAAAAAGGAATTCAGTGGATCAAAACAAAATTAGGATCATTTCAGATTTACCTATCCCTCAGACCACATATCAAATCATTTCTAGGACATGTTGGTACTATAGATGCTTTATAAAATATTTCAGTAAAATAGCTGCCCCCATGTTTAATTTGCTAACCAAGGACTGTGAATTTCTTTGGGATGAAAAGTGCCAGCATGCTTTTGAAGAAATTAAAAACAAATTAATCAGTGCCCCAATATTGAGAGGTCCTAATTGGGAAAATCCATTTCATATCCAAACAGATGCCTCAAATTATTCCATTGGTGCAGTATTGGGACAAAAAGATGAAGAAGGAAAGATGTATGCCATTTACTATCTTAGCAAGAATCTTACTCCCACTGAAAAGAATTACACCACCACTGAAAAGGAATTTCTTGTTGTAATTTATGCAATCAATAAATTCAGACATTATATTATAGGGTACAAGATATTTGTACACATAGATCATTCAACAATTAAGTATTTAATGAACAAACCAGTGGTTGGAGGAAGAGTCATTAGATGGTTATTACTTTTGCAAGAATTTGATATTACCATTGTGGACAATCTAGGTAAATCTAATGTGGTAGCTGATTTTTTGTCAAGACTAACCACCACAGGGGAACAAGATCCAGTCAAGGATAACTTTCCAGATGAACAACTATTTGCAATCTCAACAAGTACACCATGGTTTGCTGATATGGAAAATTATCTTGCAACAGGGAAGTTCCCTCCTTCTTTCACTAAGAAACAAATAAAGAAGTTAATTAAAACCAGTGCACAATTCAAATGGTTAAATGGAATTCTATTTAAGTGTGGCCCTGATTTTGTCTTGCATGCAGGTGTGTAAGAGAGGATGAAATCTTTGACATCCTCAGAGCATGTCATGATGAACCAAGTGGAGGACACTATTTAGTAAAAAGAACAACTCATAAGATACTTGGCACTGGTTATTATTGGCCATCTCTATACAAGGATGTGAAAAGATATATCAAGAGGTGTGATCCTTGTCAAAGGATGGGACAACCAACTTTCACCAATGAAATGCCTCTTCAGCCTCAAGTTGTGGTTGAACCATTTGAGAGATGGGGATTGGATTTTGTTGGTCCCTTTAATCCTCCTTCACAAGGGAAGGAATATATTCTTGTATGTACTAACTATGTGACAAAATGGGTAAGTGCAGGCATTGACAAAATGCCACTGAGGAAGCAGTTGTTGATTTCCTTTGGAACAAAATTATGATCAAGTTTGGAGCACCAAGGAGCATAGTTTCATATCAGGGACCACAATTCATGTCTAATATGATCCAAGATTTCACAAGGTATTATCAAATCAATCATAGAAGTCATCTCCTTACCATCCACAATCAAATGGACAAGTTGAAGTAACAAACAAGAGAATTGAGAACATCCTTACCAAAATGGTTGAAGCTGGGAGAAAGGATTGGGTAAAGAGACTACCTGAAGCTGTCTGGGCGTATAATACAACTTGGAAAACTACAACAGGGTTTTCACCATATGAATTAGTCTATGGGAAAAAATCTTGTTTCCTATAGAATTTGAACTTCAGACATTGAGGACAGCAGTGAAGGTGGGAATTGAATTAAATGTAGCTCAAAAGAAAGAATCCTTTAACTCAATGAGTTGGATGAATTAAGGATGGAAGCACTTCAGCAGAGATAGAGATGATTCAAGAGCAAAGGAAGTAATGACATGACATACATATCAAGAAAAGAAATTCAAAGTAGGAGACTGGGCATTACTATTTGACTCTAAGTACCAACAGTTCAAGGGAAAATTGAGAACCAGATGGTTGGGACCTTATCAGATTGATCAGATTTTTGACAATGGTTCTATTCAGTTACTTCCCATTGATGGCAGCAGCAGAACACTCTTGGTCAATGGACATAGGCTGAAACTCTATAGGAAGCCTCCCACTAAGAATGAATTTTTGAGGAAGATTGAAGCAGACAAAATAATTTGATCATATGGAAGAACTCAGTTCTTCCAAAATGATCAAATAATCAGATGATAGATCCAGAATAAAGGGAAGAAGATGAAAACTAGTAAATGGCATCTTCTTCCCCAAAAAAATAAAAAAAAAAAAAAAATAAAAAAAAAAATTCTCTCAAGGTCAATTGAAAACCAACAAATGGCGGTTGACCTCTTTTTGGCTAGTTCAAATAAAGGAATTCTTTTGAATTCTAGTTGTCTTATCTAATCATGTTTTGTTCCACTTGTAGGAATGACGAGTCATCATAGAAAAGGCTTACATCATCAAGGATGGTAATTATGTCTTTTAACTTATTTAGGGTTGATTAAATGTTTGCATGTGTGATGTGACTTAATTTAAAAAGTAGGTATGATGAGTCATTTATTTATACATTATGATTACAAGTGTGTAATCATGATATTGATTTGGATGGAATAAGTGGTGGCATGGTTATCATTAATAATCATTATTGCAAACATCAAGTGAGATAAAGATTGCAAAAGTATCTTGAGGAAGGAGCAATGAATTGAGTTGGTATTCCACAACAAAGAACAGAGAATTCAAATGTTCCGTAGCTAAGAACTAAGGTTCCACAGCTAAACACAGAGGTTCCATAGCCAAGCCGTTAGTTCCACAGCTAAGGAGAAGGCCTATAACCAATTCACATGAAATCAAGGAAGACATAACTCAAGCCGATATGGGGATTAAGAAGAAATCAGAACCAGAGGATGATTCCCAGCTGCTCATGAGATGAAGAAGTAGCATCCATCTTTGAGCATGCAGGATGGCTTGAATTCCTGAAGAAATTTTCAAGGCATAATGATGAATTGGTAAGAGAATTCATCATAAATCTAGAATAGTCTAGAAAAAAAGTAAGAAATGTCTTTATTCCTTTCTCTGTAAATACTTGTAAGTAATGTGTCTAGAATACCCATTGTTCATGTCCCACAACCTATAAAGGGGACTTTGAAAGAACTAGTAGAAGTCTTGTTGCAAGAAGAAGAAGCTAAACCCCCAAAGATATCTATAATACAAAGAAAATCATAAAAGGGGTCAGAAGGGCTAGTTTTCCCAAACCCTTTGACAGGGTAGCATTCTGGATAGTAAAATATTTAACTTGTGATGGTCAGTTTGGGTCTGGGAAAGGAGGTCTTAAAAATGCTCATATATCTGAAGTATGGAGCCACCAAGCCTGAATACATAATAAACCTCCCAGGGTTTCTTTTTTATTCCATTCAGACCATGGCTCAGAGATATTCCTAGGGTGTTGGAACAATTAGACATCATGGTCTAATTCACTTAATATGCCAACACCATTTCCTGTCAAAAAATAATGGAGAAGAAATTTGGGACAAGTTTCTTGGCAAGTTCAAGAAAAACCCTAATATTATCATAAGGGAAATTCTAGCCCCATTCTCTCCTTCAGCTAATCTAGAAATTGATGCCCCTATAGAAGAACAGAGGGAAATAGAAAGAGAAAACATACCAAGGAAAAGAAGGTCGGTGAGGAAGATAAAAATAACAGCCTTCTATACCTGTGAAGGAAATTCCATCTTCCACAATAGCTTCAGAAGAACCAATATCTATCTCTGATGGTGATAGCTCACCTACACAAGAACCAGAAAGAACAGTAAGAAGAAGTTCTAGGGGAAATTCACTACTGGGCATATTGAACTTCCCCAGATAAGAAAAAGTCATAAGAGGTCAAGGGGAACTCCAGAAGTAAGGAGTGAGCAAGAAAGGATGGAAGAAGAAGTTGCTGACATTTTGGGCAGCATGGCCATGACTCCACCTAGCCAAGTCATGTTGAAATGGACAGAGGAGAAGAGAGATTTGATGATCAAGATTTTCAGAGTTGGCTTGAACCTTCAGCAGTGCCACATGAAGAAGAAGAGTTGGCATCTAGGATAAGAAAAGGAAAATTTCCTTTAATAGAGGAAGAATGCCAAACTCCTCAAATAATTTCAGAGGAAGAGGAAAGACAACAAGTTAAACAGCTCTGTTCTTATCCAGAGTAGAGCTTATTATAAGAGAAAAAGATGAGGAATTGGACTTCCTCAAACTTAAATTGGAACAAAGGGAAACACTCATTGATGAACTCACAACTCAGCTTGCAGCCAAAACTGAAGAATTATCAGCAACCAAGAAGCAACTGATAGAAAAAGAGAAGAGTTCCAGACTTCCAGAAATAGAGTGTTGTGTCCACAGCCTCTGCACAAACTGAGTTGACCTATTTGCCACTGAAACAACAATGGGATGATATTTGCAGAGAGCTCAGAGAAGCCAAAACATCAAATGAGGAATTAAAGACCAAGATGGAGGAAGAGATGAAGGCAAGAAAGGAATGGGAAGAAAAATTTTATAAGGAGGAAGGAAATAAATATAAATGTCTTGCCAAAATTCATATGGTCTGTATTATGAGTGAGAAATTGCTTTCCTGCAGGAGACCTTCTCCTGCATATAGTGTATTTTTGGAAGAGCAGTTCACTGGCAGTTGTCAAGAATTGCATGTGGGCTTCCACATGAACTACAAGATGAATTTGAATTCATGGCAGCTTACTCTCTATCCAGCCCTAAATAGAAAAATATCTCCTGTGTGAATTTTATCTTTGCAATTATATGCTACAGAAAAACACAGGATTTATGATTAACTTATATGTAGGGGAGAGCCAGCTCAATGCATTTGTCTCTCTTTTGCAAAACCAAATTGCATGGAAGGAAAGAGAATCTGAATTTTTATTGAAAGCCAGCTCAACAGCCTCTGCATGAGAGCTCATTATGGTAAACCTTCTACCTTCCTCACACATTTCAGAACTCATGCCTTTGATAAGAGATTCAAGACACATTACCCTACTATTCTGCAAAAGAGTATTGATGCCTTCACCTCCTATGAGGAGGAAAAATTTGAAGATATTTATGAAGGATGCTCAAAAAGGTGGGAACTCCTTACTGTTGCTTTGAAAAGAAGGGAAGTAATTTCCCCTACAAATCTGATATGGAGTTTAGAGAGGGCCAAAGCATTATGCACAATAATTCCCCAAGTCAATGAAACCTACAACCAAATATGGATGGGAATGCGAATGAGGCCACCTCTACTTCTCACCCCCATGTCTCCTTGGTAGAACAGGGAACCTCAGGACCCTGCTGAATTTGAAAAGTGGGAGAGGAAAATAAGAAAAGGAGTTGGGTATAGTACATCTGAGCTTAAGCATTGGAAAATTTAGTATCAACCATTTGATCTGAGCAATCAAATGGAATGCAGAACATATGATCCCACTTTTGAAGAATGAGTTTGTAAAGGGACTTACAAACAAGTAAGTCTAGGGGAAATGATGAGGCCAGTATATGTCCGATTAATGTATAATATATGATCTCATCATACTCTCCTTTTGATTAAGTTTGATTACATTGTGTGACTTTTAGTTGATCTGATATGAGTTAGGATGTAATTGTCTGTCTTTTGATTGATTGTGATCCTAATGTTAAAAACTCTGAAATTCCTAACATAGTGTGTGTTTAAATTCAATTTTGTAATAAAGTAGGTCTAATCAATCGAGGAAATGAAGTAGGTGGCATTCAGTATGTTTTTGATAGCGTCTGATCCTACATAGCTTAGTTTCAAACTTCCAAGCTAGTTCTGGAACTCCATCACATAGTCATCATTTAGTTCGAAACTTTCAGACTTAGTTCTAAAACTCCAGAATTTAGTTTGAAATTTTCGGACTTAGTTCCGGAACTCCTAGTGATAGCTCTGGAAACTCTCACAAGTTTTGGTTCTTAACAATTTCCTATGGTTCTGGAACTTTTCCAAAGTTTCGGAACCAATGGGAGTTATCTATTTTAAACCACATCTGGAAATTTTGCATCTATCTAAATCATGAAGGACAAGAAATATTTCTTGAATGTAGATCCAGAAGATTTATCCTATAGTTTGTTAATCAACTACCATCCGACTCAACATCTATTCTAGGCATGATTTGATTTCATCAGAATCATTGAGATAGCTAGGATTGTAAAATGTATATAAATAAATGCACCATTAGATATAAAAAGAGAGATATTAGAGATATAGAATAGAAAAGGAAATAGACTAGGTATCCCGATCCAGTACATTTTGTAATACTAAATGTTTTCATCAATAAAATAGCCATTCTGATTTGAAAGAATTTTGCACGAGTCATTAAAATCTCGATTCAAGGAGGAGCAAGGACCCACTCCCCAAGGACAAGGATATTCATTCATTTGGTATTTATATTTCTTTAGCAAGCACTTAGTGTAGACACTCAAATTTGTGTCTTACGACTCGTTGTCCACTCAAAATTCCCGCCCGATAAGAGTAAAAATTTCAAAATTTTGAGTTTAAGTGTTTTTCTCTCGAAGTGCCTAAGTCGTGAAATTGAAAAAATCTGTGTTTGGGTCATTTTGTGTGATTTTCGGTCAACTTTTTGTCCCAACCGTCCCCAAGTATGAAAGTGCACTGCTCCCGATCGGCCGAAATCCCGAAGCCGTCCCATTTTCGGCCCGGCCGAAAGTTTTGTCCCAAGTGTCCCAAAATTATCAGCGAGTTGTTCCAATTTTGGCCTAAACACCCGAACTGCGTACTACGCACTTTCATGTCTCAAATGTCCCAAAGTTAAAAGTGCGAGCTTTCCAATTTTGGCGAAACTCCCGTGTCGCGTGACTTCGAGCTCCTTGTCCCAAATCGAAAATGCAAGCTGTTTCAATTTCACCCGAACCGCCAAACTGCTGACTCCGAACTTTTTGTCCCGAATGTCCCAAGTCCAAACGGGCCCACTGCTCCATTTTCGCCGAATCACCCGAAATCGCGACTCGCGCATTTTCGGCCCCAATCGCTCCAAAAGCATTTGTGCATCCTCTCCCTGCTTTCACCCGAATCGCCGAGCCGCGTGTTTCGCGCATTCACGCCTCACATGTCCCAAGCGTACCAAGTGTCATTCACACTTAGTTTTTCCCGCTCACTCCGAGTATGATGCTATTCAAATTGGTGGTTGTGTATTCAATGCGCATTAAATTCATTCCTCTCTCCAAGCGGCTATATAACGAGCATTTCCCTTTGCATTTTTCGCCTTGCTTCCATGCTATCTTTGCTCGAACCCTCGCAATTTGAAAACCTCGCGCAAATATCCCCTCCATTTGCAAATTCCTTCCCGAGTCTAGGTCATAGCCCGAGACTATCAATATGAAGATCAAGTTTCGGACAGAGCAAATTTCTCCGCTTTCGAGTCTCAAGTTAGCAATATTGGGACAATAAGCTCGCCATCTCGACTTCGGTGATTTTTGGGCAAGAATGGCAGATGCAAACCCTACACCAATAGCACAAACGATTCATGATAGCGGTTTGGCTTTTGCCGGTGGTTTCCCAATCTCAAGACAGGCCGACATCAGTGCTTTCATGCGGAGCTCACTTCGACCCCGCTTCGAGTGAATTGACAAATGTACATGGGGAACTCATCGCTGTCCGGACGCCACCGCCATCGGCACTGCTCCGAGGATTCCGAGTTGGACAATGCTATAGTCGCTCTCCCGGATCAAGCACATGCACTTATTCGATCAAGACAAAGACAAATATAAGGCGCGAGTGGCGAAGTATCGTTGAAGAACCCTAAGAAAGGTGCTTCTCGCTAACCAAAACCCTCTTCCGAGCATTTCAATGAAGGAATTGTCGACTTCATAATCCCGCTCGGCTCGGGTTATGGGTTTGCCCTCCACCAATGAGTTTCATTTCTGGATGTGCCCGCCATCAATGGTGTGCGAGGGAACACAAAACATCAACTAGGCAGAGATCATCGCATGAATTTGGCGAGTAGCTATCCAACGCTCAAGAAACAAAGAAGTTCTATATGACTTCATACACTGATGTATACCCTAGCAGATCAAGGCAAAGGTTTGGTTTCTCCTATATGATGCACACAAAGATGATCCAAGTGTATGCCTATCTTCAGCTTCACCCCGAGACCAAAGCAATCGAAATTTCAGAAGGGTCAATGATGCTTTCACCATGTACGTGGTCGATTGCTTTCAAGGTGATACTCGCTAGAAGGTTTTCGATGAAGCCATGAACTGATATCGCAAAGATGGAGCCTATTTCATCCAATTCAGAAATTTTCCTATATCAAAGCTTGTTGGCCATGAAAGCACTCCTCTACGGCTTCCCATGTTCTCGCAATGATAAAATGGCCTTGATAGAAATATGCAGCAACTAGACAAGTTGCACGTAACTCGCAGAGACAAGAAGATTTCTCGCTTGCACTTTCCCATCTCTCCTGGGAAACTACACATGCAAAACAACTCGATGCTCGTAACATGAAAGAGCCCCTGGTCCCTATCATCGCTCATTTCTTCTGCCAAGAACCCGCTTTGACTTGAAGAAGTTTATCAATGAACATCAAGATAATCTACCATCATAGGGCGATACATGTAAGACTACATCGGGCCGATCAGGCATGATTTTGGCCGAGAAGAAGGCATTGTGGCGTGTTCTCCCCGCACCGATTCAAGAACTCGGTCATCACTCAAGTTCCCGAAGGTCTCCAGATGACAATTCTGACCTATACTCAGTATGAGTATGAAAATGTGATTAAGCACACCCTCCGAGGACCTCGATTGAACAGAAAGAGAGAGATGATCCGGCCGAGATTCTTGCTCCAGCCTTAGTCGACTAAGGTCCGGTTCAAGTAAGAAGATCCGAGAATTCAAGAGGCACTCAGAGAATCCATCTCCAAGGATGATTCGACACCAATAAGAGAGGCATCGGGCCTTCAAGGTCCAAAACACCAATGCAAACCCCTCCCGCCTCATCAACACAAGGACCTCGTGAATCTACTCCCTCTTCATCTACCTGGTAGTATATAAGAAGAAACTCAAAGAGGTAAAGAAGGAGCCCGCAGAGAATGACCCTCCAAGAAAACAGCAGAGTTGCCTATAGGGCCGAGAACATCATTGTTTCAAAGGAAAGTGAAGAAAGTGAGATGCCAACTCCCGCAAATGTTCCCGAAGATCCAAAGAGATAAGGACAAGGAGGTCCAGAGCACCGAACTTCCGTGTGCTACGATTCTTCTACCGCTATTGCCTCCAAAGGTTTCACTCACATCTCACTTGAGTCAACAAATGCGCAGCACTCGAGTGTCATGAGCTCCTTGTCTCTGTCCCCTTGCTTCTCCCCGCAGATTCTTCTTCCTCTTTTTTGGGTGCAACCTTTGGTCGACAAAGGAAGAGAAAATCCTCCTCTCAAAGCTTGGGACCAAATTTCGATGTCATGCAGCCTTTCGCTGGGCACCACTCCTTCTCGTGCCAAGAAAGCCGTAACCACTTCCGCAATAGTGTCTCGATGCCCAAGGTCAGCAATTCTTGGAGATCGCTAAGCCTTTGACAAAGAGACAAATCAGAATCGACTTTCACGGGCATATCCGACTTGAGCTTTCAAGAATCCCTATGGGAGAGTCTACTCCGAAGGTGAAATTCACAACCTCCAGAAACAAATACAAGAGTCATCGAAGGGTAGAGAAAGGGCAAAAACTATCAATACTGAAGAACAAGCCCGATTCTCACAGTTTCATCAAGTCTCTTTTATCTAAGGATAAAGTCTTGACCCTACCCCATCGACTACTCTTCCACCTCCCGTAATTCTAAGCCAAGATGAAGTGCAAAGTATCAAAGATATGCACAAGTATTCTCGCTCTATGGCAGAGAGCTATCAAGCCATGGTGGATGACATGCTTGTTGGGCTGGATTAAACTTCATCGATGAAGCTTTCAAACTCCACGAAAAGGTGAGTAATGTGCAACCAAGCTCTCCTCCACTATCAATACCATGGATAAAGAACTAAAAACTGAGCAACAGATAAGTAGACCTTCGCCATGGGATGTGATATGTGATGAGAACATCTTACTCGGGTGAATAAGATTTTCGATGATGCTAAGGACAATCTATCAAAATCTCGGGTCTACAAAGGTGGAGTGGAAGATCGAGTTTTGAGGAAGCTTTGGGAGAAATGAAGAACAAATGCGTATGGAGAAGCTTTCAAGACACCGGCCGTTGCCGCTTTCAAGGATATACATTGTCATCTTCAGATGAAAATCTCGTGTTTCCCTCGTCTCGCAAGAAATCAAAGCTCTGGCCCGTAGCTTTGTCAAAGATAATCTATTCAAGGAAAGCTCCATCTCTAAGGAAAAGATGAAGGAAATTTGTTCTCTTCAATCTGCCATCAAGAAGCAAATAAAGATTATCATACTCACGCGAGTTTGATAAAGAGATGGAGAAGTGTCTCGGGATTTTGGACTCACCTCGCAGCCAACACGCCGCTCCACGTGGCGTAGACATAGCCGAGGCATCAAGAAATTCAGCAATGGATTCTCAAGACAAGTGGGTCCCTCCCAAGAAAGCTGCCACCGTCTCCTTCTCCTTTCTTTCTTCTTCCCATTCTTTTCGTATTCTTTTCAGTAATTAGTTAAGGTATCATGAATCGCCATCCTTAACTATTCTTTAATTAAAAGAAACGGTTACGAAGAGTAACTCGACTTGAAGCTATATAATGGCCTTTCCACGCCATTTTGGAAGGGAGGAAGAACTTGGATATTTGCTTAAAGTGTAAATAGATCTTAAAGAAATCAATACAAAAGGGCTTTCCATTCTTTTGTCTATCTAATTCTTGTTATCTCTGTGTTTTCCTTTAATATTGTGGAGATCATTTTGTTCCTAACTCGTTAGTCTCTCCGATCGCATACTGCTCAGCTTTTGCAAATACAAAGATCTTGTACAACCAAGAAGGAACTTTGTGTCCTTGATTAATAAATCAAGAAGGTTATTTATGGAACTTTGTGTCTTTAAATTTAATCTCATTCACCAACGCAAATGATCTTGTCTTAAATTCTTTTGAAGCTTCGCATACACGAAGAATTATTCTCCGCTATCTATAATTCCGAATGTTGCTATTCTCGCTCATCTTCTTATTCCCTTTCCTCGCCTCCTTGTGTAATTGATGATCCTTGTGGAAAACACTTTCGTAAAATCCAAGTTTGACCATAAAACAATGTTCTGTACATTTGTAAATAAGTTCGCTTTCTCAATAAGGGAACCTCTCCCATTAAAGAGGAGGGACTTCTTGTCCCCCCGACTGCCGCTTCTTCTAAAAAGTCCTATTTGACGACCAACAAGCTTTTGGTGACTCTGGGGAAAATCGCATTCCAAGACTGCAATTTTTCGATCATCCTTTGATCCGCAACTCCGCTTTCACTCGAGGAGAAGGACCCTGCATCGAAGATTCTCGGGCCACTTTTTGAGCAACAGGTTTTCCTTTCCTTCAAATAGAAGAACTCGCTCGACGAGCACTCCACCTGCTCAAGATAGAAGTCCTACGGGTGGTATTCCTTCTCAGTACCTCGCTAGTCCCAATCTACGAGCTTGATCCCACCGGTGTTACGCCTCTCCAAGCCGTATTTCCAAGAATGGCGCACAATTGCCATGGGGTCAACGTGGTCGGGCCCCGCCCTTAATCAACTTTGCATGAGTTACCTAGAGGTAACCGAAAGAACTTCCCAAATTTAAAGGATATGGCAAAGTACACCCCGATGAACACATCGGCAGCCTTCATAGTTGCATGTGGAGTCTTGGGAGTCAACATGAAGATGTCTCGCAAAGGGGCCGTTCGCTGAGACGTTACAGATAATGCCGCCGACCGGTTCTATCACCTTCCTACTGGTGCCATCACCGATCGAATACAATGAGAACTCAATTCAAACCGCTTCAAGCCGGCAGTAAGATGTGCATGCCCCGCTTGCCCAAATTTCTCGATAAAGAAAGATCCATCGTAACCCATGAGAGAATTTGTGGCTCGATTCAACAGATCGATCAACAAAATTCCTGTAAATACTGATCGGGTTGATCAAATTCAAAATGTTTCTTTCTAAATGCTCAAACTCCCAAAGTCCGGCTATGATCTAAGAAGGGCTAATCTCGGGAACGTTAATTCTCGGATCAAGAACTCGTCATTAGTGTCGAGGATGACTTGATCATGTCGTGAAGTTGAGAAGAGATCCTCCCAAATCTAAATCGTCGCTTCTTCCTCTTCCACCTCTGGACCCAATACTGATCCATTAGTCCGTAAACTTGCAAATGATCTCGCTCACTATAAAGAAACAACTAGCTCAAAGATGCCCTGTATGCAGAGATGTTCCAAGAAGAAATTTCCAGCCCAGTAATTGTTTTCGTCGCTTCCTCACACAAGACTAGCACTTTGAAGGTCCTCCCGTTAAGGTTCCCGTGAATGCAACCTCGTGAAGTTGAAGAGCCGATGATGATGTGGACGATGAAGCTCGTGGAGGAGTTCCCTTAGAGGAATTTGATGATGAGGCGAAGAACTCGAGGGATCTCTTTGTTAATTTCTTTACCACCGAAGGCACTAATGATGGAGATGACTATGATGAGGTGGTAAGGAGATATGAACAAGGAATCATTTGCTGTCATGACTCGAGAATGCATACAAGCAGAGGTATGGAGAAAGTAACACAACCCATGAAGAAATCTAAGGAGCAACTAAAGAACTATTCTTGTAATTGCCAAAAGAGGATCTCCTATCCCTACCTCATCCGCACCAAAGGTAAGTCCTCATTAATCCTACCAAAAATTGCTTCTTCTTTTTCTCCTAAAGTTGATAAGCCTAGAATTCCAAATGATGATGGTCCATCCACCACCTAGATCCTTTGATATTGTTGATCACCTAAAAGGACCAAGGTTCAAATTTTGCCGAATAAATACTATCAAACCCATCCCAAAGCTCTTTGCCAAGATGATCCAATTTGTTAATTCCCATTCCAAGACCACCTCTAAAGGCCTTTTTCCCACTCCTCCTTCCGCACACCACACCTCAGTCTCGTAGCCGCTGCCACCTCGCCTAGTGACAAAATCAAGCCTTTTATGTAATACTTTTATAGCCGGCCATAAAGCCATTAAGCAATCGGGTCATAGATTCCTGGAGCCTCGTATAACGTGGATGCCCGCCAAAGTAGCTCATGCTTTAGGCTTGACCTCACTCAGTACTTATGGATCTTGCTACTCCATGGAAAGTAAGGAAGTGCCTTTGGTTGAAGGATTAAAGATGCACAAGTGGCCTTTGCACGCTTTACCGAAAGAAAGTCTTGGCTACTATCCTAGTAGCAGTACATTCCTCCTTCTTATGGAATGTTGCTAAGTAGGAACTTCTCAGAAGATGTGGGTGGAGAGATTCAAATGGATTGGTCACATGCACTCATACCACAATGGACACATGAAGAAGCCGATGCCTCGAGAAACAATCGAGTATATCAGTCTGAGAAAACTAGATGATCCTAAGGCACAAATACTCTATGAGGATATGGGCCATGGTAATTACATGATTCTCGTCTCCCCTGATGAAATCCAACCTCCAAAGTATCACCCAAAGATCCCAATGGTGTTTGGA